>CM062288.1:123994859-124397359 GCA_031216915.1 Pictodentalium vernedei
TATACCCAGCACAGGCGTATATAGACCAACGGGCCAACTTTTTTTCCATGGCTGCGGGGGGGGGGGGGGGGGGGGGGCTGGAAGATTTCGCCCTAAAAGTTACTACGTGCGTAGCCCTGGTGTGGATGTTCGTGAGCGTGTCTTCTCCTACTGGTGGGATTAAGGGAACCCTCCCCGGGAACATTTTTAAAAATCTGATCCGCTTGAGGGTTTCTAGAGAACCCAGACTATACCTTTCGAACCTTGTAATTGGAAGAAAAGACGATCGCTTTTGTAGAGGTGCCTGACAATGTGTTCGAGCGGTCTCGTCTGGTATCAGTCAACCGCAATAAAACATTATATGCTTCTCGGGATTCAGCTGGAGTAAAGACGTGTAATGTAAGGCCTATGTGCCCATAGCATTAGAGGATCGAACCCTACAGATGGATGAGGCTTTGACACTATTCACGTGGGTCGATATATAACAGTTTGGCTGGCCGCTGATTTGCCGTGGTTCTCAGTTGAGAAGGTTTTGGTTACTCATGTGCTTCCAACTGCCTCCCGATTCCCACGCATCTTTCCTCCCAATACTGAGACGAACTGCTTGAAGACACTCTGTACCCCCATTCTTCATAATCCCTCCAGTAAGCATACTGACCATCGCATTTGTGTCAACCACTAACCACGTCCTTTATTCTCTCATCCCACGTCCTCATTATACTACTCCCAGTAAATTTTGATCTAGAAGATTGAGATTTTGGACTTCCTAATAAAACGTATTCCAAGGTCACCACTACGCCCAAGTTACACATTTGGCTCTCCTTTTCCACTGTCTTTCCCAATTCCCCCTAATCTCCAGTGGTCGCGACCTCAGCTTGAACAACAGTGACCACCCCTCCCCTTACAATGGTGCCATTGTCAAGGTACTCTTCAAAACTTGTCTTCTCTTTGTCACGCAGGCCACACAAAGACCTCTTTCTTTTGACCTACTCTCGCCAATTTTAGTTACAATCCCCATGACTCTCTCTCTAACGTTTTTTTTTTTTACCTTTGGTTGTCTCTATTTCTGAGTTCGATACATCGTTTGGATAAATCCCTACAAACTTCTACCATTACTGCAGTTAATTATAACGAAATTTTTAAAAACCCTAAGCTATGAATTATTATCTCGACTGTCTAATATTTCTACATACCTGTGTTACTTCCACTGGGTCCGGTGGCGGCTCAAAGGTGTCTCCCCTCTGAATATACTTTAACAAGGGGCGTCATATATGCCCAAGACCTAAGGTGGGATGCTAATAGAATTATAGATGGCGGCGAGGAGTATCCCCGGGAAAATTGGAAAAAAAGATTTCAACCCCCGAGAGCTTTTTGGCCACTAAATAAACTATGTTCCCATTCTGCATGCAACATTTTTCAGTGGGTAGGTAGATAGTGTGACATTTTATATAATAAAACCAATCAGTAACTGGAGCTTTCGGCCACTTGGCCTTATTTGCCACATTGTGGGGACCTAGTGAGGGGACCTAAGAAGTGATGGCACAGTAATGTGACCCAATTTAACTCATGTTAGATTGTCATGGTAGCCCGCGGAAGCGGCCGTCTTGTGACGTCATCTCCATAGTGACACGTTGTCTTAGTGCGCATGCGCAGCGCGTGTTGTTAGGGTGATAGTACTTCTGTCGGACATTTTTGTCTGATGGAGGCCGCCATCTTGGTTTCTAAGGTAGCACGTGGTTGCTATGAGCCTGAATGGCCTACACCAAGACGGGGGTATGTGCGGAGGGTTTGTTCGTTTGAATAGGAGTAAATCTGATTACCCAGAAAGACCCATCAATCCAACCAAACAACCCAAAACGACTATTTGATATGGATTCCTCACGAATCCTTTTTTCAATAACAGGTACGTTCCTTTGTATAAGAGTAGTTGTACTTTGTAGAATTACCACAAACAAGCCGACAATCCCTCCAAATCACCAAAATGCGCCCAAAACAACCGTAACGGACTTGTACTCCCCATCTAGGGTTTTTAGTAGTAGCATGTAGTGCTATGGGATCGAGAGTATATTCTATTACACTAAAGTACTGGTCCAGATTTTCCAAGAACGCTATTTTTGTGCCTATTACAGATACTACTCTAACACTAGCAGTATGTCTAGCCCAAACTAGCTCTAGTTCGTTCCCTTGTCAAAGTCTTATAATCACCAGTGCTTGGTTTCCCATAACATGTATGCAGAGTTATCTTCAGTGTGTATAACGAAAGCCTATATGATTCTTATAGCCACGAATCCATCGAAGAGTTACTGAAAAGTCATTGCTCAAGCGACTCGAATCCCATCGAGCAAATGAGCTATAGAACAATTGCTCGTCCGAGTGACTCGAACATACTTTCTTCGACTCATTTAGGTATTTGAGGAAAGCCAGTATACAAAATGCCCGATGGAACAGCGTATCACCCTAACAACACGAGTTGCGCATGCGCACTAAGACCACGTATCACTATGAAATGACGCCACAAGATGACCGCTCACACGGGCTAGCACATCAACCAAACTTGACGTAACTGGGTCGCGTGACTAACTTAGCGTAACTGGGTCACGTGAATATGACGTCCTTCCTAGGTTTCCCATTAAGCCCCCCTACCCCTCCCCCCATGTGGCACGATCTCTACATCTAGTACTGCTGATGTTACATAAATGCACAGTACATCATAAAGGTAGACTTTCAGAAATACAGTTAACATTAGCGTCATGCGTGATGAAGTTTATATTTTTTATAATTGTTGATAAAAACGAAGTGACCGAACACCCAAGATATCAATCACTTCTATTACACGCGGAACGACAGTCCCCCCCCCCCCCCCCCCCCCCCCCTCCCCCACCTTCCCAACACTTAATTATAAATTGATAATTTTTTCCCACGGGGCGCCTGAAGCTTAAGCGCGCACACTGATAATATGGTCAATTTTCTGGATACGATCCCATCAGACATGCATTCACTGTCATAGCATGAAACATCAGTGATGCAACAAATCCCGAAACCCAAACTAAATGCCAAATGACACTTCACTATTAATTCTATTATCATATGATACTTGTTAAACATATATTGGCCTATACAACAGAACCAATTGTCGCAGCTGTTAGTAGCGTGTTACGTTGTAATACCATCACGCTGATTGTATCATCAAAATTATTGTGATGTGTATCGTAAAACTACGACAGATTTGATGGCCGGCGAAAAGACTGGACATGATCAGTCATTGATGATTGACTTTTTGTGTGATATCTTCCTTGCCTTTAGCGCTGCAAAATCTTCAGTCTGCAGTGTCCACGTCAAGTCATTTAATTCCCGATGACTCAGTAGCTGTCATCGCGCGGCCGCCTAATCTGTCGCGGCACACAGTGGATCTGACATCGTTTTTTTATAAGAATGAGAACCTCTATTATTAAATATAGATACTCTCAACAGGTATCAGGGAACTAAAAATTTGAATTACAGTTACCCACCTTGAATTAGAGTTACCCGTCTTGAAAGGTTGCACTCGGAAATGATGCAATTGTTACGGAATTTAGTAAAAAGTCTATCGATCTGCGATCGTAAATTCTGACTCCAAGCGTTGTGATTACTGAGAGAACTACGGAGCCCCACCAACCACGAAGTCCCATCAGCCCATGGCGTTTTGTGATTCCTTACCAGACGATACCAGACACAGGCTCCAGATTCTGGGTTCAGGTTGGTTACCTCACGAGCTAGTCATGTTCAGCACAACGAAGACCAGTTTACCAGTTATCTACGATTTTTATTAACAAATAAAACTCAACTGCCAATCGTTTTCTCTGGTATAAAGTAAAATTCACAATGTTCAGTCAAAGTTCATACCTTATAGCAACAGTGGAGGCATCCATCTTATTTCTTGTAGGTAGGTACTTGCTCGTCGGGAGCCCAGAGACAACTTCCAAACATCCAGGAATCAGTGCTTATATCCACTAGATTTTCGATGCCAAACCTGATCACGCGACTACCAGTCAGCGGAATAGTTAGGGAAAGTTCCCATGACGTGGCAGTCACCATTGTTAGACGCTTGTACTGCCATGCAGACTGTCGGCAATCTGCATGCAGTCTATCGAGTGGTTGTTCCACAAACACATTCCGCCGGGGTTCTGTTGACTGGGGGAATTGTGTGACAGAATTTACAGTTCTGCAACTTTAGCATTATGTGATGCCCGTTTGTTCTGGGAGGTGTGATTTATGGGTTGATGGCAGCTATGACAGTTCAAATAGTACCAATTCGGAGACTTCCGCCCGTGATATTTATCATCTAAAACTCGACTACCGGCGTTATCTCTGATCAGCTCATCCACTGAGTGTAGGTCAGTCGGTCGAGTGTTAGTCGGAGTATTTCTTATTAGTTTATCCAATTCTACGAATATCGGCTCTGAGGAAAATTAACAGCAATAATATGAGTCCCATTCAAACTAATAGAAAACTGTCCTGTTATTTCTATAATTTCCATGGAAGAACTATAGCTCTTTCGAGCTTGCTTAACTTCTGTGGGCCAACTTCGCAACACAGTCGCTAAAAATAAACAGCCTTTGGAAAATATATTGTTTCAATAAAGGTTTGAAACATTCTATTAACATCTTGCACTATTGTTGAATATGCCTGATAAAAAGAGGGTGATTTGATGACTCTTAGACCTAAAAAATACAATTTACTTTTTGTGTGTTTTTGTAGGGAATTGCCTGAAAAATGCACGTGACCTGTACTTCCTTTCGTGTCAGTTTTTCTCTCTTATTTGTTGCATGACCCCTGTTCTCGGGTGAGAAAAAAATTGTCTAAAGGGCTATACTTGACAAAGATATTTGAATGGCAAAATTGAAGTGGTGCGATCATATTTTTTCGCTGCTGAACGTTACTATTGTCGCTTGTGGGAAAATATTTTGTTCCGTGATACCTGTAACTTTATTTCACTCTCGAATTCAAATTCAAAACCTGGGAATATTGGTCTGCGTCACACAGCGCGTTCCGTGTGGCTTGTAAGTGAAGCTAAGCGCACATGTTTGCAGTTGCGCCAATAGATCTGGGGTCCGATGTGTTATTTTTAACGGAAGAGTTTGTCAGAGAGAAAACTGATTTAGGAACTCATTGACATCGGCACATGTGTGCGGTTGCGTACGAAACTGAATTTGCTGCCGCGAATCCAATCGGCATCGGACAGAAAATGTAGGTGTTCGTCGTCCGAACGATGAGGCTCGTAGGTCCATATAAAAACAGTCCGCCTTCTTTTTTGGCATACTTCCTTTTCTTCTCTCAATTGTTTTTACCGTTTCACCTAATTTTTTTTTGGGGGGGGGGGCGCCTCTGGCCGCCCCCTGAACCCACTCAAACAGACCACTCCCATTGGGTGGAGCAAAATATTCTCCGCCTAGCAAGTTCCAACTTTCGGTTTCAGTATTTTCCACTTATGACGACTTATCCACTGTGAGTAATGGTATACTAGTAAAATAGATTAGAATATTTGCCTCCTCATCTGCTCGTTTCAGGCATAGTGGATGAAATTTGGCGCAGATTGAACAAATTTGAGAAAGACTGGTGCTCAGTTTGAAATAACTTTTAAAACTCAACTTAGACTACAGAAGGAGGTGGGGTTGAAAATAAAAAATATAGATACTGGGCTGAAAAAAAACAGTTGTTTTAGACAACCCCTACCTCCAATCCAAACTTTGCCCCTCTTGAATTTACTTCTCCCCTCCTGCACAGGATGTAATTTTGTCTCTTTGCGTTGCATTCCAAGAGGTATTTCACGATTTCTACCATAGTATGTGAAGGTTCCAGCTATTAGTCAAATGGTGATTCGAAATTCGAAATTTCTAGACATTGATTTTATTTTTTTTGGGGGGGGGGGGCCCACTCCCGCGACAACGAACGCGCACGTCATCGAGAAACGTGACATTTTTACGACATACATGTAACAATGATTATAGCTGAATTCCCTGTGACCAAGAGGGGTGGCAACCGCCCCCCCCCCTCGTCTCATGCGCGCATGGTTCTTGGAACAAATTCAAATGACCTCCCGTTAATTAATGATATGTGTTAGTTCTGGTGTAGCCGTTTAACTTTCTCCCTACATTTCACCCCCACCCGATAGGATAAAATCTCGTGTGTTTCCCCTCTCTAAATATAAAAAAACATTTGCTTTTAAAAAGCTTATTTCTGGCTCCCAAGATTGGTGGAAGATGAAAAGATACACGCAGGCCATGACGGAATATCTCACCCCCTGCCTCCGCTCTGTGACTTTGCATTCGATTTATATATTCTTTTTTTTCTTCATATTTGAAGATATTGTTTGTAAAGTTAAAACTTTGAGCTATAACTGAGACGTTGTAACTTTTCCTCTTAGTAATGTGGAAGAGAGATAATCCACGCACACTGAAAACTACTTACGGTAAGTTTTACAAGCCTAAAATTAACGTACCCTCGCGAAGTATGTTACAATTTTTTTTTCTAACGATTATTTGAATGGTATTAAAGGCCGACGACCCAAAACATATGTAAAAAACGAACGCGAATTACTTTGGCGAAGTCCAAGTTCAATGTTATTGAAATGGTTCGGACGGGTGGGGGAGGGGAGGGGGTCGAAATATGACACGTCCTGAATAGACATGTTAATCTTTTAAAATTTAGTTCAAGTTATATGCTCTGCCCAGACTTCAAAGAGTATGGGCTATAAATTCACTGGCAGAGAAAAATTGGAACGTGTGTCTATATGTCACTTGGAGAGGTGGAGTGCATTTTTTGTGAGCATCGTGTACACAGTCAGTGATGCCAGATCGAGGATCTGCCGCCAGCTATCTCAACCACATACTGTCTTGAATCTGTTTCCTTGCAAGACACATATATGCGATAAACCAAAGATGGTTAGCCCATTTCCCCAAACTTGATTTCATTGCGATTCGCTTGACTTAATTATATTCTACGCAGTTCAAGGGCAGGACAGTGCCGGAGTGGACTTCAGGTGGTGGAGGTGGGGGGGGGGGTTGTTTTAGGTTTCATGTTGGTAAATTTGGCGAAATGGAAGTAAAGGCCGGTATTCTGACAGCAACATACTTTAGAGCTTGATTTTTCGATAAGTAATCCGCGTTGGGGATTCCAAAAAAACGTTACATCTGGGCGCGGTGGCTCAGTTGGTAGAGTGCAGGCTGCAAGCCGAGAGGTACTCTGTTCGAACCCCACCTGCGGCAACCGGGTTGTGTCCTTGGGCAAGACACTTCACCCCATTGCCCACGTTTGGGCATGGTGGCGTTGTGCACTAAGCCTACTGCTCCTCGTGGATGGAACACCTGTCTTCAACCAATGTTATAACCCTGCTTGTGTGGAGTTACCATGTTGTGGAGCTGAGAGTTGCTTGCATTGTTCGATGGTTCTCTCCGGGTAATCCGGCTTCCTCCATCCGTAAAAATGTCGTGGTCATGATTAGCCCTTGTGCATAAATATGTGGCTTTAAACACCAATAACTAACTAACTAAAAACGGTACATAATTTGGTTCTTCAATCAGAAATCTGTTGAAATCAGTGTTTTGGTCTTCAATCAGAAACCTGTTGAAATCGGTGTTTTATCGCCGAATGGGGTGGGGATAAATCCCATATATTGAAAAATATGGGGTTTATCCCCACCCCAATCGGCGATAAACTTCGACTCTACTAAAGAATTTTCATCGAAAAGGAATTTTCGGCAGAAAAACATTAAACCACAAGTCTGCTTTCGTGCACAATGTTTCTAAAACTGTTACAAAATTTATCAGGGTGAACTTCAAAATTTTGTTTAGAAAGCCTCAACAGTTATTTTCCGACGTATTTTATTTATTTTACAGAAACGGTCATCACTTTGGGATCGTAAGTTTCACTTGGGCCCGAATTTCGCAACAAACGTACCGATGTTGTGGAACGGTTCAGATTTATGTTTTGATCTGTATCCAAATCCATCAAAACACAACTCCTTGCAACAACCTCGAAACCCTCCGGTAAAAATAGATTATGCTATCCGTTACGTCATTGGTAAACAAACATGTCGGCTGCTGGCGTAAAATTACAACAACGGCGAGCTTTTGAGTGAAATCAAGGGAAAATGAAGACCCACCGATAAGGTAGTAATGCGAAAATTGTCTCCTTCATCTATTTTTTAATTTGAGTGGTTGATTATAATTGAATAACAAACAGAACAGGAGATACGCGATATAGTCTTACGCCAAGTATGTTTCGGAAAATACTATAGTATTAGTCCTCACCATACTATTATATGGATGACAGTCACAGGAGTATACCCCCTATCATATTCCCAATAAAGTTGACACAAGAAACATGATGACATTGGTCAATGGATGAATATGCATATAGAATTAGAATAGAGGTGGGAATTGGAGAAGCATGGAGTTGGAGAAGAGATACATCCTGGAGAGAGCGGGTGCGCCTTTATACCGCAGGTCCCCGATTTTACCGCAGGCTACCGCAGGTCCCTCAAAATTACCGCAGGTCCCTTGTTTTGCGGGGTATTATCTTTGTTTTAACTAATAGTTCGAGGCAACTGTCGTCTCATTGATATTTGGGGGGTATTTTACACCAAAAATCAATAATAACGGAGCATATTTTTCCATTTACGCTATATAAACAACATAAACTTATCACGCTCTTCGTGTCAAAACGTGTGCAGGCCTATAAAACTATAACTAATATAAAAACTGTCTTCTATTGTACATAACATTCCGATATGCAATTCATCAGGCTTTCAGAGCTTGCCATGTGTCAGGAAAATTACCCATGATGGCATCCCACCCCATGTGGCCCCCGCCACACTCGGGAACATGATTCAAAATATTTCAGCGTTGCAACTTTTTAACACTACTATATCGTATTTCTTGGTTGCGGCTTTTTGGTAATTTATTGCATTTATTGGGCATAAAAGGCAGGCTGTCGAGCATGACCACAGGTCCCAAAATCTACCATAAACTACCATAAGTCCCCTGGTCATCCCACTCCAAGCCTCACTATTAGGGTGAAAAATTCATGAAACAAGGAACCTGCGGCAGAACAAAACTATCAGAAGCTATTGGAATTGGATGCATTACCATGTAAAAAAATTATAATGAAACTGTTTTTTAGTTGATGATCAAAACTGGTTATCTTAACATATTTTTAATATACCGCAGGTCGCTTGTTTTGCTGTTACCTTCACAAAACAACGGACCTGCGGTAAAATAAAAGCTACCGCAGGTCCCTTTAGTTTTTCCCCTCATCTTCACTCTCTCCGTAATTTAATGCAGGTTAATACTGATAAATATTTTGTTTCGCAGGGACTCTGGGATGAGACCGGTCTGCGCCGTAGGGGTATCCTTACACAGGTCACTAAATCCTTCGCATTATTTATTTTTAATATACCGCAGGTCCCTCGTTTTGCTGTTACTCCCACAAATCGAGGGACCTGCGGTATATTAAAAACGTTACTATCACAAGCTACCGCGGGTCCTTTTTAATTATTTTCCTGCGGCATGTTAGAAACTATCGTGATCTACCATATTATATTTCTGATTTTATGCAGGCCCTTGTTTTGCTGGTATCACTCTTGCCCCTGCTCCATATAACTGCAGAGTTCGTTGTGGAGGTACTGGCAAGAAAAAGGACAACAATGATAGAACTGTTTTTATTTAATTTATTTTATTCGCTTTACGGATAATGAGTAAAAACTACACAACGAAAAAATATAAACAAAACAAATAGGTACCACAGGCACCGTCATTTAGCAAATTGGTCGAACCGGCGAATTGATCCGGTTCCAATAATATCCACATACGACCGAAAGCACTGGCCCTTTACTCAAAGTTATGGCCGAACGCGACCAGCGCTATACTCGAAATTGCTATTTGAAACTTGGCCTATTCTAAATTTCATCTTTTGCTTCCAAAACACAGGTTATGGCTCCCCGTTCGTACGAGCGCGCCACGCTCGTTCAACTAAGGGACCATAGCCTATGTTTTTGAAGCAAAAATGAACATTTTAGGTTACTCGATTTTTTTTTTTCTCCAGTGTCGTCTGCTCCAATCGTTGGGTATCGGTTTAAAGCAAAAAGTACCAAGTGAGCAGTGTTCAAACAAAGGCTATAACTATATAATAAGAGAGTTTTCAACTAGTGTGGTGTAAGAACAATAACACAGAAAATTTCTTTAAAAATATAGTTTATTACCGCTAATTCGAATGAGCCCGTTACGCTCGTTCAAATGAGGTGGTCATAACCTGTGTCTTGGAAGCAAAAAAAAAAAAAATAAATAAATAAAATCTGGAAAAAGATTGAATATAATGAGGGGCCCTAAATCATGTTTTGAGGGAAAAAGGAAATACACAAAAGGTTTAATAGACCCCGAAGCCATGTAAATTCATTTTCGTGGCTGGCTGAAGGAATATATGGCTGGCTAGCCAGCTCAGCTGGCTAAGTTTTTACTTTAATGGCTGGCGGCTCATGGCGACTCAGCTGAGAGGTGTAAAAACATGACAGAAAACCCACTGGATCGCTTTATTTTATTTATTTATTTCAATGGAGTTGTGTGTCTTGGCTCGTGATCCGTCGTAGAAAGCACAAAACGTGTACTTGTATCCCAGATTGGTAGAATGAAAGAAACCTAAAATGCATTGGAAAGGGAGATGTATATATCAAACGATGGTAGATTGACTGGAATTGGAGCTAGGGAATCGACACGTTGAGGCATTTTTCCAACGTTTAACCCTTTACCTAACGTAACGGCCAAAACCTGCCAGCGCTATACAATACACGAAAATCTCCATTCAGTCAGATTCACTTTTTAAAATATTTTCTTTTTTTTTTTTTTGCTTCCAAAACATAGGTTGTGACCCCTCATTGTAACGAGCGCCTCGCGCTCGTCCCAATGAGGGGTCAGAACCTATGTTTTGGAAGCAGAATATGAAAATTTTTAGTTATACGAGACATTTTGTTACGAGTGTCGTCTTCTACTAGTGTTGGGTAAAGGGATAATTAGTGAAATGTTGACAATTTACATGGCTTAAGCCGGCGCAGATTTCGTGGCGGCTGATTTATAATACGGCTGGCTGAAGAAAAAAGTGGCTCGCGGCGGCTTACATAAAATACGGGTGGCGACGGCAGCTCATGGCGACGGCTTCGGGGTCTAAGGTTTAAGTAACAACGTTTGTCTATAATGCTAGTCCGTTGGGGTGGGTAACCTTAGTTACCAGAGGCGGGACAAAGAAATATATTAAACGACGAAGGATTTAGTGACCTGCGGTACAGGATACCACTACAGAGTAAACCGGTCTCACCCCAGAGTCCCCGCGAAACAAAACATTTATCAGTATTAACCTGCAGTAAATGACGGAGAGAGTGAAGATGAGGGAAAAACTAAAAGGGACCTGCGGTAGCTTGTGATAGTTTTATTATACCGCAGGTCCATTGTTTTGGGAAGGTCACAGCAAAACAAGCGACCTGTGGTATTATTAAAAATATATTATAATAACCAGTTTTGGTCATCACTAAAAAATAGTTTAATTTTTTTTTTTTTTTTTTTTGTCTTGGTAATACATCCCAATTCCATGCAATAGCTTCTGATAGTTTTTGTTCTACAGCACTGGCAGGTTCCTTGTTTCGAGAATGGTGTGGTACATTGCTAGAATTTTTTATTTTTTATTTTTTTTTTTGGGGTGGGGGGGGGGGGGGGGGACAGGGAAATAATTCATATGGCCCTCTAGTAGCTTGTAATAGTTTTAATACACCGCAGGTCCCTCGACTTGTGGAAGAAACAGCCATCTTGTTTAGTGAAAGAAATCTATTTGAAGGGACTTGCGGTAGTTTACGATCGATTTTGGGACCTGTGGTCAGGCTCGACAGCAGGCCTTTTATGCCCAATAAATGCAATGAATTACCAAAAGCCATGCCCCGAGAAATACGATATAGTAATGTCACAAAGTTGGGCTAACCTGCATCGCTGGAATATTTTGAATCATGTTTCCGATTGTATGCGTGTGTGTTGTTTAGACACGAAGAGACCACATTTGCCTCAGAATGTTAGTTAAAACAAAGATAATACCCCGCAAAACAAGGGACCTGCGGTAATTTTGCGGGGCTGCGGTTGTTTAGACGAGAAGAGTGTGATAAGTTTATGTTGTTTATATAGCGTAAATAGAAAAATACGCTCCGTTATTATTGATTTTTGGTGTAAAATACCCCCAAATATCAACGAGACGACAGTTGCCTCAAACTGTTAGTTAAAACAAAGATAATACCCAGAAAAACAAGGGACCTGCGGTAATTTTGAGGGACCTGCGGTAGCCTGCAGTAAAATCGGGGACCTGCGGTATAAAGGCGGAGAAAGCAGATCACCATTAAATCACAAACCTTTACAACAATTATTGTGCACACTTTTTGAGAACAGAACTCACAAAACAATAAAAGTTACAACACAAATCCCTGGGATCAATCCGTCTATGAGTTGAACAGGTTCTTATACAGTAGTTGGGGGGGGGGGGGGGGGGGGGGGGGGGGGAGGGTGGCGTTGAGGTAACAGGTTTTCGTCAAGATCACCGAAGTTAAGCAACGTCGAGCCCGGTTTGTCTTCGGATGGGTGACCGTCTGAGCGATCAATTCGGACTCACGCGTTGTGTCCTTGGGAAAGGCACTTAACCCCGATTGTCCACATGGGGGCACGATGACGCCGTGTACAAAGGCATACTGCACGTTGATGGTGCGCATGTCTTCAACCAATCTAACTCTGCCTGTGCTGCATTGCGGAGTTACGATGGGGGGGGGGGGGAGGGTGGCGTTGAGGTAACAGGTTTTCGTCAAGATCACCGAAGTTAAGCAACGTCGAGCCCGGTTTGTCTTCGGATGGGTGACCGTCTGAGCGATCAATTCGGACTCACGCGTTGTGTCCTTGGGAAAGGCACTTAACCCCGATTGTCCACATGGGGGCACGATGACGCCGTGTACAAAGGCATACTGCACGTTGATGGTGCGCATGTCTTCAACCAATCTAACTCTGCCTGTGCTGCATTGCGGAGTTACGATGTTGGGGAGATGGCAGCTGCTCATCGTTGCTCGGTGGTTCTCTCCAGATACTCCGGCTTCCTCCACCCGTAAAACTGTCACGGTCATGATTATCCATTATGCATAAGTATGTGACCTTAAACAACAATAAATAAATAATTATACAGTAGATTCTAAAAAAATATAGTATCCTGCAAAAAACTTAATAAATTCAGAGTGGTTTGCTCTGATTTCACCCCTGAAGGGACTTGCTTAGGAGGATTTAGACCCAAGTCATAAGAAAATAATCCAGCAGCATCACAGCCCTGTGATTTTCTCTATATTTTTATGGTCTTGTTGTGAAATTCTAGTTTATTCACTATGCCCCTCCCCCACCATCCACACAGAGGTTTTCTAGCAGTACCCTAAGAAAGTACAATTAACAATTTTATGAATTCTGCGTGCATGCTGTTACCCCTTTCAAATATTTCTTCATGGTCTTGAAAGCGTGAATTTTTGATCGCATCTTTTCTTTTTGTGTTTGAAAATTTCCTAATTATGGTGAATTCTTAGCAGCAAGAAAAGATTGTTTTCCCACTTTTTTTTGCGAAGATTTCTGACTTTTTATCACTTTCAAATTTTATAACTCAGCAATCTGTGATGGGATTTGGGTGGAGGCATTAATTAAAATACCCACACTCTGCCTCCATATCACTTCTTGTATTTTCAAGTACATGTCGTTCAAGCATTCAAGCAGGTTGAAAAATTTTCTGAAAGATGGAGGGGGGGGGGGGGGGGAGAGAGAGAGAGAGAGAGGAGTGCAACAAATACACTCACCCATTCAACCTCAACACTTCAGGTTCTAAGTAGGTTGGAAAGGGTCTTTTTTTTTGGGGGGGGGGGGTGGGGGGGGGGCATCAATCACCCCCTATCGAACCCAAATCTGTGGTTGTATTTTTAACTTGCAAGTTGGTTAGAACATTATGTAGCTTAATTTTATGTAGCCCTTTCTGCTAATTTGATCAACACATTGTCTTTCCATCACAGGTTTTCTTGATACCGACTGATCGCTACAGTGACGGCGCCAAGATTTCAATATTTTTTAATTTTTTTTTGGAGGGGGGAGGGGGGGGGCTTAGGTAAGCTATGGGGGACTTTTGGGGGTGGGGGTCCAAGGTCAAGATGCCGAAGGAATCTCCCAAATGCCACAGGCCTTATAGCTGGTGGAGGGAACGGGGTCTCCCCCTCGCGTGTGTGGGGATATGGAGTTCTCCCCATGAAAGATTTCTATATTTGGAGGCCCTGGGAGTGGGAACGATATCTGAACATTTCTACAACACCCGACATGACGTGTACTGTTGTGTGTCGTTTGCAGTGTGAAATTGGGTGGGAAAACCACGGTCAGATAGATATTTGAAGTTTGATTGGGGGGGGAGTGGGAGGGACAGCTATCCCCCTCCAGTGGCACCGCCACTGGATTGTTAAACGTCATGTAAAAAGGATCAGATAGAAAATGAATTCAGTATCAGCGAGTGTAAGTAAAATTGTCTGGTATTAAATTTATGGAATTAGGAATACCGACGATTTGATTTGTAATTGTAGTCCGATTTTGCTGCCGCCTTAAATTGCAAATGCATTTGGAATTGAATTTGGAGACTGACAGACTGACTGTTTGATCAGACTCGGTCACTGATCAAACACGACAGTAGTTCACCTTTCAATCTTCCTTATCTTTCGAAGAAATCAGTCATGTCAGAAATATTTACTGAATGATTTTATATTCAAAAACAAAATGTATCAACACTGCGTGTACACGTATTGATAATTGTCTCTTGCAATCACAGCCCGAAGACGGCAAACCGTCTTTCCAGGCCAAAATTGGTATACAACGTTACAAGAAGCACCGCGTGACGCAAAAGTGGGTCAATCCGAAAGAAGCAACAATTTTCTATGGAGTTTCCACTGCGGTGGAGGTGCTTGGGTGTAAGTTTCTGTGCACTGTATCACTTCAATACCTCAAAAATGAAAAGTTCGTGTTCGAAATATCATTAGGCCTACCAGGTACCGGTACCGTAACTTCTTGATAAATATTAAAGTGGAAAAAATCGTTCAAAAAATGTTATTGCGTCAGAAAAAAGGGAAAAAATACTATCCGAACAGTACAATGCATTGCAATGAAGAGCAAAGTCTCAGGAATCCCATTGTGTCCCTCTTTTAATTGTATATTACGTATCTTCCAGAGGAAATCGTCATAAGAGGGGTAAACCTTTTGTTTACAAAAAAGAGTGTCAGAAATGAGAAATGCGAGAAAACATCGACTCGTCGTTTTTAAACGTCTCGCGAAAGGAAAATACTTAAAATTATAGAATTTCTTGCAGACACACTTGTTCTTAGATATTTTATTAACAAGCGTGCGACTTTGTGACCAACAATTTTGATTTTTTTTTGTACAAGCAATCGAAGTTTAAAAAATGAACGACAAATGCAGCGCAACTTGCGTTTCTTTTGTGTTGTTGTGGTTTCGATTTTTGACTGAACCTGTCAGATGACGCCATATCCGATATCTATGGGTGACACTATTCCTGCACGTTCACCTGTTCCTTTTTCGGAAATCTTATTCGATTTCTACCAATGAAAACAATACAATTTGATCAACTTCGACTCCTATTTTTCGTCCATGGTGTTAACTTCCGGACACAGATTTTTGGATTGCATGGTTAAATATTTTTCTGAAATATTCTAAATTTCAATCTTATATTTTCACACATACACACACGTTACCATTATGCTCTCTTCGTTCGCGGCCTTTGGCTGCTCACTACGTTCGCTATTATGAGCGGAATCTTTAAAATTTTAAGTTTTCGATGTAGCTATACCAGGACCATGTAATACAGTCTACTCGGCAGTATCGAGTCACTTTTTTTTAATTTTCTGCCATCTCCGTCGTTAAACCAAGAATCGATGTGTTTGTCTTGGCAATGTATCATGTATAGCTAGGTACTGCTTACCGCGACTGCACAAGGAAAAATAACGCTTACATGTCCGTGTACGAAATCATTTTATCAGTCGCATAATAGCGGCAGTAAAGAGTCAATGCAGATAGTAAAGAATCACACATTTTGCGCCAGTTCAAATGTGTGTTGTATCACTAAATTGGATAATTTGTGGTTGTCGAACTCTCTAAGACACATTTATGTAAGAACAGATACAAATTAAAATTTATCTCAGAGTGATTATTATACATTCCCAGCGATCTGTCAAGTAAGACCTGAACCGGGATTAAACGGGTGCCGCCATTTGCAATCGGGTTAAAAAACTTACCTTTGCTCAAAGCTGACAGGAAATTCACAAAGTATACGGCATCAATTCATGATTATCATGTTCGTGTAGACTGAGCCGTTGGTATTCAGTGTCGACTTTACGAATAAGCAGAGGCGAACTGGCCGTTCGGGCGACCAGGAGATTTCCCGACTGGCCGGTGACCCAAATAAATGACTGATACACATCAAGATTTTCTGACTAAAATCACAACTTTTTATCGCTACTGCGGTGCATGGGTGGACCGGTATATTGGTAGAGGACCCGCCACTGTTGCCATATGCGCCGGTCGGCTGCTGAATTTTCCCGAACTGAATTTTTAGCCGTTCCGCCTCTGCAGATAAGGGTTTTGTGCCAGTTGTTTAAAATCATGCACGTACCGTGACTCTCAGATTTTTTAATGGCCTTAGGGTGGAGCTCTGTAGCTCAGCGGTTGACTGTTGGACTTCTATGCTAAAGGTCCTGAGTTCGATCTCTGTCCGGGACGACCCGCGTTGTGTCCATGGGCAAGGCACCTTATCTCGGTTGCCTACATGGGGGCACGATGACGCCGTGTACTAAGGCGTACTGCACGTCAGTGGAGCACATGTCTTCAACCACTGTAACCCTGCTTTAGCGGAGCTTGAACAAAATTGAAATGTTGAGGAGCTGACTGCTCGTCGATCCTCGGGGAGGGGGGTGGTCTCTTTTGCTTCCTCCACCCGTACATCTGTCACGATTAGCTATTGCGCATACGTATGTGACCTTAAACACTTATAAATAAA
This sequence comes from Pictodentalium vernedei, assembly GCA_031216915.1. NCBI lineage: Eukaryota > Metazoa > Mollusca > Scaphopoda > Dentaliida > Dentaliidae > Pictodentalium > Pictodentalium vernedei. The sequence goes on from CM062288.1 coordinate 124,011,963, forward strand.
TAAATGGCCTTAGGGTGAGTGACCGAGTCGTCTCGCGTTCTGAACGTTATTTATATACCAGGCATACTGACTGATTAAAAGGCAGTAAAGCATGTGAAAGGCAGTGGTGGAAATTAGGGGGGGGGGGGGCGGAGGTTGATGTGCAACAGGCATATCTGGAAGGGCGAGGCCGAGTGGCAGAAGGTTATCTGTCACTAGCTTTTTTAATACCTCTTACCATCTTAGGTCTAAGAGGACCAGGACTCTATTGGTGGTATTGGGATCATAGAGAGACTATAGGATGTGTCCCTGCCATTGGCGGAGTGTCCAATGGCCTCTCTCTGAAGAAATGTTTAAAATGTCAATGCACTGTCATTGAGAGCGAATGTTTAGTGAGGTGATGTATATTTTGTTGGAAAGTAAGCTCTAGTAGGTGATAATGCTTCGTATGCCCCAAAATATGATTTGTAATGTTGGGAATAATAAAACAAACAACATACTTCAAGAAATGAGATATGTATTAAATAGAAAGCATTCAATGCAAACTGCTTCTCATAGAGAGATTATGATGATGATGATGATGATGATGATGATGATGATGATGATGATGATGATGATGATGATGGGATGATGATGATGATGATGATGAGTTGAATTGTTGAGTTGATGAGTTCAGGTTATGAGTTCAGTTGTCGAGCTGATGGATGCAGTACCAGTTGAAATAAGTTGTGGGGTAACCACTAGAAACTTTACCTCACAGTTTAGCTTTGTTATCCCCGTGGGAAAGACGGGGAGTGGAGTAGTACCTGTTCCCTGCGGTGAACAAGTCCTGCTTTACTGGTAAAATAGGATTCGGCAATCAATGCCTATGGAGGAAGTCCTCTGATGTTTGCAATGGGTATAAACGATTGGTTAGTCTTGTATTTATACTTGTTGTATCTGTTGTATTGTCACGATACAGTCTTAGATGTTGATTTGACACTAAGCACCAGTAAATAAATAAAATTTACCTTTGATGATAATTCCAAGACCTGACATATTTTTTGGGAAGGGCTTCCCAGGAAATGATGTCAAGTGTTGGAATTATCGACACATGGGGAAAAAACGAAAATGTCAATGACACTGCAGCTCAAATTGTTCAAGAAGGGACTGAACTAAATAAAAAGATCCAGTAATGGCAATGCCAATTCATTTACTCGTGTTTCTGAAAAAGATCGGGGAGGGGTGGGGCAGTAAGCTGAACTAATGGAATTGTTGACACTTTATATGCCAAATCCAAGATGGCCACTGACGGACATGTTTTTCAACGAAATTCAGAAACTCCCATTTCTTGCTCGTCTCCTCAGACATGTTTTGGGCAAAAATTTCAAGGCCGAAAGTGAATTAGGCCGCAACGCCCCCCCCCCCCCCCCCCCCAAAAAACAAAACAAAACACGAAACGAGCACACTCATCCCCTGTCGAAATTTCAACAATTCATCAGAGGCAAACATTGGAATTTTAACTTGGCCTCCATGTAGTTGTGGATACGGGAAACAAACAAAATCATATTCCAACCCCTCTCCGCCACCCTCGCACATCCCGTCGGTGTCACCCTTGAAAAATGTACAGCCCGGTAATATACATGCGCATATAGGCCCCCGTGTGCAATTTGGAAACCAGTGCGAACGCCGAACATCAATAACACACGTGTGAAAATTGCAATGAAACGATTGATTTGTTCAGTAAAATGGGTAAATTAAATTATAGTAAAATTAGTAACTTATTGTATAAGACATGCAATTGCGAGATAAAACAACACCTTCTTACCATTTTAACACGTGCTGAATCTTGACAGGCCAATATTTACACCGAGTTTCTAAAAATATATCTTTCATGGGGAATAATATCACGTGAGGCACTGCAGCCTGTGCTGGTTCGATAATGCCGAGTACATGACCTCCATCAACTTTACTATTTGCATTAGAATGGTAAGGAATTTACTCTCAATGTTTTTATTAATTAGAGAATAATACTGGGGTAACAATTTAAACAACTTAGCTTCGGCGTTATTTGGGACGTTTCGTTTTCTTGAAGTAAAATTAAAAAAGCAAGTGGGTGAGCAAGTTACATTTTCGTCGCGGTCGGTTCCGGTAATAACAAAAACACCGCCACACAAACTACATATATTACGAAAGCAAATTTCTTTTTCATGACATCTGGGAAATATATATTTTCTGTCAGAAAGCAGAAAGAAAAAATAAAAATGTTCCGGTTGTTTAAACGTAACATGGCAGTCAGTAAATTTTGAATCGATACTGCCGACGACTCGATACTGCCAAGTTGACTGTACTAATTGGCTGTGTAGTATTATCGTGGTATCTATATTATCGTGGTATTCGTTTTTTTTTTGGTGAAGCACTGCCTATCGGTTATTTACATGAACTGTCAAGTAAACAGAAAGTCACGTTGCAAGTCTAGTTCAGCGACTAGTTGCAAGTCAAAAGAAGAAAAAGAATTAAAATGTCAAAATTACTGGTGGTAAGTTTTTATTATGTATTATAAATTTTAGTCGGTTCTGCAATCTGGAACCATATAGCGCCCAGAAACCTAAAGTACACTCACAAAATTTGGCATTTTCCCGGCTTCAAGAATCGCAAGTGTCGTGTCTGCGATATAAATAGCGAGATGAAAATAGCACAATTGCTCGTGACCGCTTTCGAGTTTTTTTCCATCTACGGAAGCCGATAATCGCATAATTATGGATTTGTTTTAAAACGTCGTCGTTACCGCGCACTCCATTCTTGCGTTTTCCTTTGATGTTTCTTCAATGTCGTCAGTGAGATATGTTCGATACTCTAAAAATAACGGTAATAGTGTATATTTGTTAGTGTATTTTCTTATTTTTCAGGATGTAAAAGTTAGAAGAAAGCAATATGCTGTCAATAATTTGAACCTGGCCTTCAGTGCAGCAGCGAATGGGGTGAACGTGTATAAGGCTGCACTCCAGTATGGTAAAACTAGTAGTAGTAGTAGAAACCAGGCGGAGGGCGAGAATTTTTTTAAGGTTGAGATGTACAGAACACAAAAAATTTATTAAATGAACTCGCAGAGTTAACAGCAGGCACCAATGGTTCCTGGAAGTCTGCTACCATATTCGTACGAGAACTGATAATATTAATAAAATAATATTTCCGGAGAACAACTTGTGGCCAAATGTGCTTCAGAATCCAAGAACAAAGCTAGGCATTCAAAACACTTTAGGATGCAGCAAGAGGACTACATTTGGGAAAAAGACAACACTGTCTGCAGCAAGAGGACTACATTTGGGAAAAGGACAACACTGTAGGCATTTTTTTATTGAAGATTGGTTCCATGACTGACAGACATGCGCATATCATGTGATACCATGAATTTTCACTGACAAACAATTGCGAAACTCTAATAAATTCCAACAGTTTTCATGATACCCTGCAAGCAATATGGCAACTATGCTGTCTCCATATAATAATAGCATGTAGAATTAAGGCAATCTTTATCATTTGATTTTAAGCGGCATTGTATATCGATGCTTTTTCAGTCCGATAATCTTGACTGAAAATCTAAACAAACAGTCAATGTAAACAAAGCTAAGAGTTTTGGAATTTACCCCTATGCAGCTCTCTCAGTTGCATTTTGAAGAATATTGATATCCTAGCTTTGTTCTTAGATAGTGATTAACCGATGTTCGGCAATCGCATCTGACATTGGCCGATTTTAAGCCAACGGTTGACCATCAGTAGAAGTGTTTGAACATTGGTTCAAGCCAACGGTTGACCATCAGTAGAAGTGTTTGAACTTTGGTTCATATCGATGGTTACATGGAACACCACAGGATCAAAATTGTTCTTATTTACGTTTGATTCACAACCTAATACATGTACAAGCAGTAACAAGCTTAATAAATTGCCACAATGATTGGCAGTAGTGTTGAAACGATTTGTAGATTATTCAACATTTATAATATCCCACTCCCAATACAAGTTACACTGACACTGGCAGCACCCCCACCAGTACTATGAATTGCTGTGTCATCGTCTGATATTATTGTCAGTTCATTTGTAAACAATCCAGTTACCAAATTCTTCTTTAATCACTGTCAACACAAAGTGGACAATAACAAATGAACATAAAATACAATCACCAGCCAAGTGTTTTCACAGTCTGAGTTTAAATTCAATCTGTTATGCATGTTACTTCTTTGTGTAAGCAATCTAAAAATAGTATACAGCCATTTTGTGCATGGACTTCTGGGATTGGTTATCATTTGTGAAACATTTTTCCATTCAGGATTTTCTGTTTTTGAAGTTTTAACATTAAATCTTACCTATCAGAGTTTTTGTTGTTCCTTTTATCTCATATATAAATGCGAATGTCTGTATCTATATATCTATCTCTCTATCTATCCGGGTGAACTCCTCCGTTTCTCGTCCGATCGATCTCAAATTTTGTACATGGGGGTAATTCGTCCCTGCGAGTAACATGGGGTGGGTGCTGTGCCCGTGCGGTGTTACCTTAACCTTGAAATTGATGACCTTGGCCTTTTATTTCGAAAACGGCCAATCGGCTAAAAATTTGTATGTGTGGGTATATTGAACCATCGATCATTTTGCCTTTATCGGGGTGCCTGTGTGGGGTGACCTTGACCTCGAAATTGGTGACCTTGACCTTTTATTTCGTAAATGGCTAGGCCGATCGGGCTAAAATTTCATATGTGCGGATAAATCGACTCATCCATCATTTTGACTTTATTGGGGTGCCCGTGTGGGGTGACCTTGACCTTGAAATTGGTGACCATGACCTTTTATTTCGAAAACGGCTGGGCCGATCGGGCTAAAATTTCAAATGTGCGTGTATACTGACCCATCAATCATTTTGACTATATCGAGGTGCCCATGTGGGGTACCCTTGACCTTGAAATTGGTGACATTGACCTTCTATTTCAAAAACGGCTGATATAACCATCTTCTCCCGTGCAGCGCCGGGTATCACCTGCTAGTATTATATATGTGTATTTCCAATGTATTGTTATATTTTATTTAAATGCATACATGTAATTTCAAACCAACAAGACAACATTTCAGCAATCTTTAAAATCACCTAAACAGGAAGATGACAACAGCTGATATCAGGGTCACTCACATGCTGTGGATTTTAATATAGATATGTAGAAAGATGAGGGGAAAAGCATTCAACACAGGGTTGGCTTTTTTCCAGGAAAAACCTGTTTTTCCTGAAAATGGGAAGAACTCTGTATTTAGTGCCCCAAAGCTGGAATCGACGTATACCATCATTTTATGCAGGGGTAAATGGGGATGTCTTTAGAAAGCTTAACGCTGCTTAGCAGTCTTCAATTTAATCTGTTCCCATAAGTCAAATAGAACAGTATTTCACTAGTTCTGCTTAAAATCTTTATCTGTAGTTACAGTGCAGTAGGGTAGTATTATGGTCATGATGTGGGCCAACATTACAATGTATCACTCCAGCACAGGAATGGGGCTTCTCAAAGCTAAAATCAGTGTTTCAAAATATAAGAAAAAATGGCTTATTATTTCACATCCAAGACAGACCAAGGTACCGACGACATGTATACAGTAATATACTTCCTCTTCTTTCTGAGTTTTATTGGTAAGAATGATTTCTCTTTCACATGTAAAGTCTTAGGAGAAACTGGACTACAGTGGAACCCACTTAATCGGATATCTCTTAACTGAATAACCCTATTTATTGAATATAATTTCCTTACACAAAACCATTTACCATACCTCCAGTACAAAATTGACCTGTTAATTGAATATAGGTTATAGAGTAAACTCCTGTTAATTGAATAAAAAATCTTGTAACCTGTCAAGAAATTATCCCGACTCTTCCCAGTTTTCCTTTGTTTAGACCTATTTGGCCTCAGTACATCCAATACAGGCATTTAATTTATTATATCTTGTTTGACAGGGCTCATGGAGCTCTGTTAAACAAGATATAATAGAATAAAATCCAAATTTATCTCTAGATTACAGGAAAGTGACACAATCCCTGTTTATTGTATAAACCTGTTAATTGAATAATTTTCATTGGCAAAGTGGCTATTCAATTAACAGGGTTCCACTGTACTATGTAAACAACTTCAACCATATTGCATTAATGTGGCATCTTGACCTGCCAGACCTGGTACCTCCTCTCTCATATTTTCTGTCGATTATAGCTAGTATATTGAACCAGATAGATAGATGGAATTTTTAGGTGCCAGAAATTTGACCTGTTTATGCTTCTTTAGGTCTTCCACCTTTGTTCATTTCAAAACTTGGCAACTTGTGACTTTTAAGAGGAAAATGATAACTTTGTTGATCAGGAGTTTTAGTTTTGAATTTTTGACCTTCTAAACTACAAGTGACCTTCACCCGACAGAAAATAGCATAGTATGCAATATCCTGTCAGGTGAAGGTTGTCATAGTTTAGAAGGTCAAAAATTCAAACTTGAAACTCCTGATCAACAAAGTTATCATTTTCCTCTTGAAAATAGTCACAATATTTGCCACATTTTGAAATGAACAAAGGTGGAAGACCTAAAGACCCTCTCTGGGACTCTTGAGGAGAAACTTGAAAATGGAAAGATGGTATTCTCATGCAAACATTTCAGTACAAAAGTTAGTAGGAAAAGTGATAGACTGAAAGCTCACTTGAAGAATGTATGCCATGTGCTACAGAATCAAAGATCCACTGTCAGCAGAAGTGATTCTGGCATTGTTAATATTGATGAGAATAACAAAACAGAGGATAAAAGCAGAAATAATTCCAGTCAACAACAAAGTCCTTGTGAGCAAAGTTAGCCAGCACCAAAAAGACTTAAAACTCACCATCAATCGCTGAGTACAATAACCTTTGGCATTCAGACTGACTCAAAAACAAAAGCCCGAATAGATGAGCAGGTTGCAAACTTTTTCTATGCATGCAATATACCATTTAATGTTGCTTCACATCCAGAATTCAAAAAAATGATTGGAATGCTACGGCCAGGGTATTAATCCCCAAATCGGAAGGCCTTGAGTGATTCATTACTTGATAAGCTGCATGACAACATACATGTAATGGAAAAATTTAGAGAGGAGGTATCAGGTCAGAATGTCACACTAATGCAGGATGGTTGGAGTGATATTCATAACAGTCCAGTTATTGCCAGCATTATCTAGTGATGAACCGATTATCAAAACTTGCTATGAACCGATTACCAATTATTTCTCTGCTGATTTCGATGCCGATTCCGATGGTTGAAACAGGACTTAGAAGAAAATCATTTAGTGCCTGTTATAGTACTTATACTGCAGAATTTTGTTGATAAATCACCAATTACGAAAGCTTAATGCCACATAAGTTCTCATGTGAATTTACATGTACATGTATAGTGCTGGGCAATATTAGCCAAAATAGTATTTTTGGGAGTTGGGGTGGAGAAAGATCATTATAAACGATACAATCACACGATATTGTTCCCTTGTGATGATTGTGTGTTATTCTGGTAAATAGTGTTAATACAGTTTTGGGTAAGAATACAATACATTTGGCTGTATTAACCAGGAGATACTGAGCACACATACTTTGTGTCTTAATTGAACAACAACTTTGATGTTAATGTGTGTTGTGAAGTTGTATGACACATTGTTATACCCCCGCAAACAAAGTTGGGGGGTGGGGGGGGGTATATAGGAATCACCCTGTCCGTCCGTCTATCCATCCTTATAAGCACAACTCCTCCTAAACCGTTTGAAGAATTTTCATGAAACACAATGGAAGAACTCCATATGAAGATGTGCATGAAGCAATATAATTCCGTTCTGACATTTCCAAGGGGAGATAATCTAACTTATACATTTCAGGCACGGGGGGTATCACTTTGTGAGCTTGGTCACGGTACCTCTAGTTTACAGATATGCGATGTCAGATTATATTAACATTTGAGAGAAACATCAAGGGAGGTAACTGAATTAAAAAATGAACTTGACAAACTGTTTTTCTCCAATTTTAATTTCTTATTGTATTGTGATGCTTGCATCCTGAAGTACTATAGACTACGGGCTGAACACATTCTATTTATACACAGGGTAGCCCCAGGTCCTGGAAATCCTGGAATATCCTTGAATTTAAAAACTGGGTTTCAAGGCCCTTGAAATTCAGGTTTGATGCTAAAAATTCTGAAAAACCATGAAAAACCCTGGAAAAAGTTAACTATCAGTCAGGTCAATTTCTGGCGTTCCTGTTCCTACTTTTCTATTAACGTCACAGCGTAAATGTCTTGTTAAAAGCCAACCACTGATTGGTTGTTTTTGGCAGTTGAGATGTAAATGCTTGCTTTTGACCAATCAGATTTGTGACAAGAAAAAGGCTTTTATATATATATATTTGGGTTGGGGGGGGGGGGGGGGGGAGGGTGGAAGGGAGGTGACTTGCTTCGCAGTTTCTGAATCAATGCATCCTTGAAAATCATTCAAATCTTTCACTAAACCTCCTTAAAACTCCTTCATTTTTTTCTTGAGGTGGGGATACCCTGATACATGTACCCAGTGCAACGTTGTACAGCCACATGATTGAAGACCAATGGCTTCGATTAGCTGGGAATAGTGGCAATCTCGTACCTATTGCAGATAGTAAATTCCTTAATATGATATCTCGGCCAGGCTTGGCAATTTCAGGAGAGCGATTTTTTAGCTCTCCTTACTGCCCTCCTGAAAGAATTAAGGAGAGCGAAAAATTGCCCTCCTAAATATTTGGTCTGGGATGATTGAGATTACATGTATTATGCTCACATTAAATTTTTGTTGTAAAGCAAAAATGTAATTTAACTTCGAAGACACATAACATCACGTAATTTCATTTTGAAAGTGGTTTAGTGGTAAAAGGTAATGGCTGCAACCATACCCAAACACAGTTGCAATCATTTGAAGCAAAATGGGTCACAGCAATATTTTTTTTTCTGTCAGTTTCAAGTTCAACAACTGACATCACAGTTTGAGGGGTAATTATTCAAGGAATATTGACACTATAATATACTACCATTACTACTATCCTGTCACTTGAAGCACTTGCACCAGGATGTGACTGTAGATTCAAGCAGACCTGTTGTCCAAGAAAGTCATACGCCTACCACTACCACCTTCAACCCCCCAAGGGGGTTGAAGGTGGTAGTGGTAAGCATATGACTTTCTTGGACAACAGGTCTGGGTACACACACAGGTCTTGTCAAGTGTGTGTTTGGTTGTTGAGTGAGACATCTAGATGTCTAAGAGATTTTGCTTTACCTTAGTAAAATTAATAAAATCACTGATGTAGTCTGTTGGTTTCAGTTTCAATGAGTTCGTTCAATTGAATACTTAAAATGCTGTGTAAAGCTAATTGCTCTCCTAAACTGATTGAGGAGAGCGATTTTTTGCCCTCCTGCATTTTTCAGAATGCCAGGCCTGCTCGGATGTACAAAACCCTAAATATTCTGATAATCACCACACGTTTTTAATGGGGTAACTTTATTGAAATGGCCAGATATCAAAGAGATTTTAATAGGCAGTGTTAAATATAGAATAACTGGAAACTGCCGGTGTTTCGCCTGATGCCCCACAACTGGCCAGTTCCGATTGCCGATTATCAGTTCATCACTAGTAGCACTATCCATGCAAAAGAGAAGTCATTCTTTCTTGAGGCAATCAGAACAGGGACGAATAAGAAAACCACAAGCTACTGTGAGAAGGTTGCTGAAGATTCAGTGTTAACAGCAAAAAACATGTTCAACTGTAATGTGACATTATTGGTCACTGATAAAGAAAGTAAAATGCAAGTAATGAGGAAGAATCAGAATGAGAAGAATCCTGAATTAACTGTTCAGGCTTGTCATTTTGAAAATTGCAGGAGGGCCATTATGGTTCGCCTCAAATCACCCCAGGAGGGCCATTTTGGGTTTGCCTAAAATGAACCCAGGTGGGCCATTTATGGTTTGCGGGGGCCATTTTGTTTCAGCCTGCTGGGTAGACAACTAATATCATTGTAAGGTACATGGTTTGTGTAATTATGATGTACGTCATCACGTAATGTGTAGATGCAGGCTTGAATATTTGGATGCAAGATACCAGGTTACCCATGACACTCACTAACAGTGAGTGTTATAGTTATCTTAACCATGCCATGTTAGGGCAAATCAATCAGATTTGGGGGACAAATCGTCCCGTCTTTGATTTTGGGATGAAATGTCCCAGGTGGACCATCAAGGGTCGAACTGGCTTGGGGGTGATAATGATGTCCCGTATTTGCACATGACACAAGAGTTGTCACAGTCTGATGTACAATGTAATAACTAATTACAACTTTGGAATTGGCAGACCTCTCGCTTGTATTTGGAAAGTTACTTACTGTCTCTGGGTGACTGCGTTGATGACACACTAGAAACTTCACAAGTTGCACTTTGTTACCTCCTTCAATCAGATGCGAGCACTATAAACATAATAGATGCACACCCAGTGACGGCGGATAGTAAGCGAGAACGGAGGAAGCCTTTTAGTCCGGTTCCTAGCTCGTCCAGGTCCAGCCGGGCCGCGAGCGAGAGAGGTCCCTCTCTCGTACAACAACATCTGGGACCAGATGTTGTGGTACAAAATGTGTCTTTAGCGGAGCATATGTCCGTCGCTCGGGACGCTCCGTTGTATAAGCAGTCCGCAGAGACTGTTAAGGCTTCCTCTTCTCGTCAGCGCACACGACCGCACCTTGGCTGCGTGACCGCCGATATATTACCAGCTTCGCCGATGAAGGATTCTTCGGCGACCAGGTCACACCATCCGGCAGCCAGGGATTCGAGACCGATGGACTCCGGACGTTCGCATAGGAAAAGTATGCGGGAGCCATCTGATGCGGAGCTGCCCTCGGCGAAGCAGCGAAAGACTGCGCCTCCGCAGGTCTCGACGCCGGACATTCTTGTGCAGATAGCACAGCTTATCGCAGCATCCCAGCAGCCGACAGAAACGGTGTCGGATCGAGAATTATCCGACGGCGCTGGGTCGGTACGCTCTGCCGAAGCATCGGGGGCGGACGTCCGGGAACATCGTGAGGTCCGACCGGATGGTGAGAGGGATACGGATGACTTGGAGCTATCCCTTTCGGAACAACATAAAGCTGCCGTGGACTTCATCCGGCACTTTCTCCCTCAAGTTGTTCCGTCGGGCCAGACTGCTGCGCTTCCGGACAAGAGAATTATAGCGTCATTGGACTCTGAATTTTTTGAGCGGTTCAGGGACATCGCTCCCGAGTTTCCGTCGCAGTCCAATAATGTTGCTAGAACATTTGAATTATTGAACGACGCTATATTTAAACTTGCTTCCAGGACGGGGAAAGCAGGTTTCTTGTCCGCTAATACTCTCATCCTGCCTTTCATTAATGCAAGGAATAAATTCGATACGGCAGGACAGGGTATACCGAGAGTTCCTCTGCGTATGGACGACGAGGCGGAAGACTTAGAGCTATCATTACCGTCGTCAGCTTCTATTCCAACCACGGTGTTGGAAACAGCTATTGCGTCTAACAGAGCCAATTTAGATGCCTTATCTTACGCAGATCACCTTACTAAGGCGTTATCACTGCGCCTTCTAGGGGAAGAGTTTCAGGATATACAATCCTCTTTAAGACTTCTTTCAAGGGCAGTAGCTTATTCCACGTGTAACTCCGCCCTTTCAGTGGCAAATCTGGAGTTGGTTAGACGTGACGCAGCCCTAGCTACATCCACACTAGTGGATTCTAAGGTGAAGAACTCTCTTAGAGTCGCTTCGGTCTCAGGAGAACTTCTCTTTGACGGCAAGCTTTCCGCTATTTATGATAAAATTAAAAAGAAAGCTAATGATTCTCTGTTGTTCAGATCGGCTCCTAAGAAGTCGGATACAGCAGACACGAATAAGACAGGCACTTCTGGGTCTAATGCGCCCAAGAGAGGTTCCTATAGAGGTTCCGGTGCGTCCTCTTGGTCTTATTCGAGAGACCGTCAGGATAGCGACTCTCGTTTGGGACGTCCTTCTGGCCGGGACAATCGGTCGGACGCCCCGAGGTCGCGAGGCGAGGTGCGGGTCGTGGAAGACGTGGTTTCTCCTACCGCAGGCCTCGCAGGTCCAGGAGGTGATGGCTTAAACCTCTATCGCGTTCCGGTTGGCGGAAGGTTGTCGAGTTTTTCACAAGAGTGGGCATCGATTACGGACGACCCTTGGGTGAGAGGAGTGACTTCGGAAGGTCTAAAGATATCCTTCAAACGAAAGCCTCCATTAACTCGAAGTCCAAAGTGGACTCATCTTCCGTCAAATCCACAGAAAAGAGACGCTCTGTTATCAGAGGTGCAGTCTCTTTTAATGAAGAACGCGGTAGAGGTCGTAGAAAACCAGGAATCTCTGGGATTCTACAGCCATCTGTTTCTGGTTCCGAAACCAGACGGCTCGTTCCGTCCAGTCATAGATTTGAGCTGGATAAACAAGCTGATCGCCGCACCGAAGTTTTATATGGAGACGATTCGATCGGTCAGAGCGAGTATTCGGGTGAACGATTATGCAACGAGCATAGATCTCAAAGATGCGTACTTTCACGTCATGGTACATCCGACATTCCGAAAGTATCTACGCTTTGCAGTCCTGGGAGTGGTGTATCAATTCCGGGCGATGTGCTTCGGATTGAATCTAGCACCCTGGGCTTTCACTCGGGTAATGAACTCGGTAATGATCTACTTCCGAGCTCATTCGTCTGCGGTAACGTCGGCCTACCTGGACGACATTCTTCAGAGGTACGGCAACGAGTTAACGCTTCAGAACGATGTTCAGAATCTTCTTCTATTGCTCCGACGTCTCGGTTTTATAGTAAACGAGGAGAAGTCGGATCTGGTGCCGTCCAAGTCATTCACTCATCTGGGAATGAGCTTCGAGACGCACAACAATCTCGTTCGTCTGCCGTTAACCAGAGCGAAATTAGTCAGTTGTTACGCTCGCTATTGTCTGCACGCAGACAAAGTCACGGCGAGAGAATTTATGAGACTGATAGGTCTGTGCGGAGCCGCCGCGGATCTCATTCCGATGGGGCGGCTACGCACACGTCCTCTTCAAATTTTCCTGACTCAGAATTGGAGTGTGAAAATTCATTCGCTCGATGTAGACGTTCTCTTGTCAGATCAAGTGAAACAAGAGATTCAGACTTGGGCAAACATTCAGTGGTTAACTCAAGGAGTTCCGCTGCAGTTGCCGGATCCGAGTTTTACCGTTATGACGGATGCCAGTCAAACAGGTTGGGGTGCATCATTAATCCCAACGGATTCGAGATGCCAGGGTCTTTGGGATCCGCAATTCCTGTGCAAGCACATAAACATCAAGGAAATGATGTCAGTTTGGCTTGCGTTACGTCACTGGATGGACATTATTCACGATGCTCATGTCCAAATCCTATCCGACAATACGAAAGTAGTGGCGTATATACGGAATCAGGGAGGCACTCATTCAGTTCCGTTGTTCAATCTAACGGAAAGAATCCTTCTGTTTGCGTTAGAACATCACGTTCTTCTTTCGGTCCGTCACATACCGGGTCGTCTGAATGTGCTAGCAGACTCCCTTTCACGAAAGGGTCGCTTGTTGCCGTCAGAGTGGACTCTCAACAAACAAGTATTCAATCAGATTTGCTACCAATGGGAACGGCCAATGATAGACTTATTTGCGACACATCTCAACAATCAGTTGCAGACGTATGTGTCTCCGTGTCCGGATCCAAGAGCATTTGCAGTAGACGCTCTGTCGATTCCTTGGGACGGAATGATAGGATATGCGTATCCTCCAGCGCCATTAATTCAACAAGTATTGCTAAAGATAAAACAATCTCAATGCAAGATTCTGTTGGTAGCATCTCTGTCGCCACAGAGACCGTGGATAAATCTACTCAGGTGTCTGTTGTGGGACCTACCGCGGAAGCTTCCTCCACGAGAGGATCTTCTTTCGCAGGGGAAATCGCGCCAACTCCATCACAACCCGCAAGGTCTCAACCTTCACGTTTTTCCGTTGTGCGGTCCTTCTTGCATGGCAAGCACTTTACAGGACGAGCAGTGGATGCGATTTCTAACTGTAGGAGGACCTCCTCTTCGCTAAACTATGCGGCTAAGTGGAAGGTTTTTCGTCGTTGGTGTAGGGATCATTCTGTAGATATATTTGATCCCTCTATACCAGACATTGCAAACTTTCTAGTATACTTGTTTGACGAAATCAAACTGCAGCCTGTTACTATAAAGGGTTATAGATCTATGTTATCTGATACCTATGCACATCATGATAGTTTACAAATTGGATCTAATGTCTCTTTATCGAAGTTGGTTAGAAACTTTTCGATAAATAGACCCAGAACTCTTAGATTAATTCCTAAGTGGAATTTAGCTTGGGTTCTCCTTAAATTGAAGGAAAAGCCATTTGAACCTCTTGGGACAGTAGATTTCAAATTCTTATCTTATAAGACAGCTTTTCTCTTAGCTTTCTCTTCTGCCAGAAGAGTCAGTGAGCTTCATGCACTATCGGTGGATGATTCTCATTATCGTAGTGTTGGGAACACTATCACCTTCACTACTAATGTGGGTTTTTTAGCTAAGAATCAGGCTCCTAATAAATATCCGGAACCTATTGTTATTAAGGCTCTTCCGTCTTCAGACGGGCGTAGGCCTTTACTCTGTCCTGTTAGAGCACTACGTATCTATAAACAGAGATCTCAGTTTATCAGAAAGGGACGTAAACGTTTCTTTCTGTCTTTGATGCCTAATAGAAAGGACATTTCAGTCCATTCTATTGCTAGATGGATTCAGTTAACTATCCGTACTGCTTATGAAGATTTATCTTCTTCTCAGCAGTCTGTGCTTAAGATTTCTGCTCATGAAGTAAGAGCTCTTTCTACTTCCTGGGCTTATGCTAATAGTGTTGCTATTACAGATTTAATGAAGGCTGCTTATTGGTCTCAGCCATCCACATTTACGAATTTTTATCTCAGAAATATTGAGTCCATTTCTGGAGACCTGCATTGTTTAGGTCCGTTATCTGTTGCTCAGAATGTCGTCCACTAAACAGTTGCAACTATAGTTATGCAGGCTTTCTGTTCCGGCAGTGACTCCGTCCGGCTGCCCTCTTCGCTCTGGGCTATTTGACCCAGGGCAAGGGGAAGGGGGGGGGGGGGGGGGCGGGTGTTCCCTTAGGTCACCTGCTTTATAGTGAAAAGCAAGGGAATGCCTCCTCCAAGTCAGTATTTCTGAGTCGCTTCCGGGATGGTTTTAAAGTGTAATATTAATGTTTAAATTCATTCATGTCTTATTTTTAAAGTGTAGCTCGGTGTGAAGCATTTGTATATGTCAAGTGTCAAACGGGCTTTAATATACAATACTCGGACACTTTTAAATGATTATAAAGAGTCTCAATTCTCTGGACTACTTTATTTATTGGCTTGCTTTAAAAATAATTAGTATAAGGGTTATACTGGATGTTAATAGAGAACATGAATGTTATTGTGCTCAATTATTAAGGGTAGTGTATCTTTCTAATTTAATATTAAATAAGAAAGATACATGTAAAGCCTAATACTCCTTTTCTCCTTAAGGGGTTACCTCTTTACTATATAGTTGAGCTTATTGGATTTTCCTCTATGTCCTAGGCCCTCCAGCCTGTTTACTATTCAGCTAAGTCTGGGTCATTGGTACAGTATAAAAATGTTAAAAAATTTATAGTAATTTATATATTTTTTATACTTACCAATGACCCAGACGGGGATGGCCCTCCCTGGAGTTGGGAACTCTTGCCTCCCCGCTGAGTACATAGCGCTGACCAGGCACTGCCAGTAAGAATGATAATTGGCGCCAATTTCGGGACGACTGCGTCACTGCGCATGCGCAGTAGAGGCGTAGTATGGAGGTCCTTTAGGACATGATTTCTTTTTGTTTTGGATGCAAATTTTGGGGATTGGGGAGCAAAATTTGTGTTTGGCCCTGGTTTTGTTAGAGTTAGCACCAGCTAAGTCTGGGTCATTGGTAAGTATAAAAAATATATAAATTACTATAAATTTTTTAACTTTTTGTACAGAACTTCCATATGAAAGCTCTGATTTGAATAATTTTTTGTATGAATGTTTAGTACCATGGGATACATCACATATAATACGGGTTTTTTTCTTGTGCGTATATTGTGCAAATTAGACTAATTTTGATGTTTTTTGGTGTTACTTTCAGCACTGTAAGTGCCAATGCCAATACGGCTCGGGCTAGAGGCCGTATTTATGAAACGATCTTTACGGAACTTCTTGGGTACCTTTGGTATCACCGTGGGACGAGAACGAGTGTTTCTGGGTGCGGTCTAAAATTCAAGATGGCTGCCAGTGGCCATTTTGTGCCGAAATTGGGTCTAATCAGTTTTTTGTACACAACTTCTATACAGCTCAGACAAGAGGCCATATTTATGAACCAATCTTTACGAAACTTCTTGGGGTACCTTTGTTATCACTGAACGAGTGTTTTTGGGTCCGGTCCGAAATTCAAGATGGCCGATGGCAGCCATTTTGTACAAAATTAGGTGCAATCAGATTTTTGCACAGAACATCCATATGAAAGCGCTGATTTGAATCATTTTTTGTGTGAATGTTTAGTACCATTGGATACATCACATATAATACGGGTTTTTTTCTCGTGCAGAAATTATGCAAATTAGATGAACTTTGATTTTTTCAGTGCGACTTACACACAGTAAGTACACATGTCAATACGGCTCAGACTAGAGTCTGTATTTATGAACTGATCTTCACGAAATGTCTTGGGTACCTTTGTTATCACCTTGGGACGAGAACGAGTGTTTCTGGGTGCGGTCTAAAATTCAAGATGGCTGCCAGTGGCCATTTTGTGCCGAAATTGGGTCTAATCAGTTTTTTGTACACAACTTCTATACAGCTCAGACAAGAGGCCATATTTATGAACCAATCTTTACGAAACTTCTTGGGGTACCTTTGTTATCACTGTGGGATGAGAGCGAGTGTTTTGGGGTGTGGTCCGATATTCAAGATGGCCACCAGCAGCCTTTTTGTACCAAAATTAGTGCAATCAGTCTTTTGTACAGAACTTCTGTATGAAAGTTCTGATTTGAATAAATTTTTGTATGAATGTTTAGTAACATGGAATACATCACATATTGTAAGGGGTTTTTTTTGTGCATAAATTATGCAAATTAGATGAACTTTGATTTATTCAGTGCTACTTACACAATGTAAGCACACATGTCAATACAGCTCAGGGTAGAGGCTGTATTTATGAACCGATCTTCACAAAACTTCTTGGGTACCTTTGTTATCACCTTGGGACGAGAATGAGTGTTTCTGGGTACGGTCCAAAATTCAAGATGGCTGCCAGTGGCCATTTTGTACCGAAATTAGGTCCAATCAGTTTTTTGTCACAAGTTCTATACAGCTCGTATTTATGAACTGATCTTCACAAAACTTCTTGGGTACCTTTGTTTTCACCTTGGGACAGGAATGAGTGTGTTTTGGGGTGCCTTTGTTATCACTGTGCTATGAGAACAAATATTTTGGGGTTCAGTCAGACCCACTCTGGGACTCAAAGATTTTTTTCTAGTTTAGCATCTGACTGTCACCCACCTTTACAATACTTTACCTATACATTTGTTACAGGAAACGGTCAGTATTTATGTACAGACCGTTACAATACTTCTTTATATGTACCTTTGTTATCAGGTCATTACCTAGATGTTTGTCATTGCTGTGTCACATACTATACATGTACATGTCTTTGTCTTGACAAGTTGAGCTACAGTGTCATTGACACTTTCATTTTCCACTAACAAAGGATTTGCTCGTGACGAACAAAGGTTTCTACAATCTGCAGCCAAGAAGGCAAACTTGACACTTTTTTTCATTTCATTTCAATAAGTGAATGTATTTCTTACGGTACCTAGAAAATGGATAATATTTTCATTTGTGTTACACATATTCATGTACAAAATGAAGTAAAACTGTGTTTCAAGGATAATTGTTATCATTTTTGTTATTTTTACTCTCTCTGACACTGTTTCTGGGGATGCTTTCCTGAATTCAGATAATTGTTATTGGTTTGAATTAATCTTTTTGACAAAAAAAGTTTTTTCCCAGTTTTGATCGGAATGAAGCTGGAAGAACTCTCGGTTTTTACTGGTATTCACCAGGTGGTAAAAACTGCCTGGTATTTACTGACCAACCTTGATTCAACACTGACGATTATGCATGTTCATGGCACAGTTTTCAAACAAACTGAAGTACGGTACGTTGGAAAGAAGTTGCAATATAAACGTATGCACGATGCATACTAATAAAAATGTATTGTTGAAATATTGTACGTTGAAAGCAACAAGATGTTATCTGAATATTGTGACAAAAATGAAAATAGTCTGCATTCACGTTAGTTAGGTTCTGTATAAATTCTAAGTTCTAACACATTTTTAAATCACAAACCCTGTTTAGCTCAAGGCCGATGTTCATTTACGCGGCAACAGAAAAATGCTTTCACAATTCCTAATAACGTCGGCATTTGCCGAATGCCGCTGTGGATTCCTGGGACTGCTTTTTCGTGTTCTATACAATACATCCCAACCTTTATTTTGATGTATAATTTGTGTATATTTAATTTCAGTGTATGGAATATCAAAGGTGGCAGTTACAAAAGTGAACAAATTTCTCATACTTATACCTTAAGGAGCTATACATGTAATATGGAGTATGGGAAATTGTTTTCTTAAAAATTCCCACCTTTGATATTCCATAAATTCAAATTAAATATACACAAATTGTACATCAAAACTAAAATTGTGATGTGTAGAACACAAAAAATATATGTAATCAGCCCCCTGACTTGACAGCAGGCACCAGTGGTTCCTGGAAGTCTGCTACCACATTTGTACCAGAACTGATAATAAAATAATATTTCAGGCAAACAACTCATAGTCAAATGTGCTTCTGATATCCAAGAACAAAGCTAGGACATCAAAATTCTTCAAAACTCAGTGACAGAGCACGCAGGGTAAATTCCAAAACTCTCGTCTTTGTTTTCGTTGTATGTTTATATTTTTGGTCAAGGTCATTGGGCTGCAACAGCATCTTTAAACGGGCTGGGATTTTAAAAACGAATTTGCGGTTATTGGAGCACGGTTGTGATTTTCAGTAGTGTCACACTACCGATCCCGACCTGTGGTTGCAGTTAACCTCCCAGCTCTAGAGTGCTGTTCTATCTCCAATTGCAGTCCTGTCGCTGCATCGCAAAGTGTTTTGAATGCCTAGCTTTGTTCTTTGATATCTGAAGCACATTTGGTCATGAGTTGTTTTCTGGAAAGATTATTTTATTATCAGTTCTGGTTTGAATATGGTTACAGACTTCCAGGAAGCATTGGCACATGTTGAAGAACTCTGGGTTGAATGCATGTATTTTTCATGCTGTAAACATCACAATCTTCTTTTTCATGTATAATTTGTGCGTATTTAATTTGAATTTTTGGAATATCAGAGGTGGGAATTTCAAAGTAAACAAATTTCCCTTACTTAGAAACAATAGCTGTATCGCCACACAAGCCAGAAAATAAGCAGACTGTCATCTGCAAAATGAGGTCCCCAGAGGGTGAATTTAGCAGGGTAGCATCACCAAATTTACCCTCTGTGAACCTCAGTCTGAATCAGGGTCTTAAAACTAAACAGAAAGAGGTACCCAGAGGATACATTGGCCCACTTTATGGGATAGCATCATCAAATTCACCTTCTGGGGACCTCATTCTGCAAATGTCAGACTGCTTATTTTCAGGCCTGTCGTCACAACTTTTCTTTTTCACATCAGGAGCATGACACAAACAAAAAACAAATAACTAATTCTGTATAGTCTGGCAAACAGAAAAGTAGCGTATAGCACAATTCTCATTGAAGTAGGTATTTCTTCTACAACTAGAAGTCCTCTTGCTGTTCATAAAAATTACGCTGTATCACTGTACTAGACAATGCCAAAAGACATTCTCCAGCAATCCAGAACAATACACTATTTCTGAACAATATTTTGTGTCAAGATAATCTCTTTAAAACATGTGATATATAAAACTGCCGTACACAGTGGTGTTTCACGCATTTGTGTAGTGCCACTTCAGCACTGGTATAGTAAACATAACCTAACCAGAGGGAACATTGCTTCTGTCATTAATATGGATACCTTTTCCTAAGATCAGAATTACGGTTTTCTAGCAGCAATGCTTGAGCATTCAAATAATCATATGTTGCTTATATAAATGTAAATTCACTTACCATTTACACTTTACAGAATTTTCTCCATTGCTAGTGTTCAACCGTTGATTGGAACAGGCCACAACAATCGGCTCCCCGTGGGAACCCCGGGAAGTAAGCAGCACTTGTTTACTGTGGTAAACCAGTTCCGCTTTACTAGTAAAATAGGACCCAGTCACCAATGCTTGGGGTGAAAGTCCTCTAAAATGGGCTACATGTAGATCAACGATTGACTAAACTTGACTTCATCTCCATGTTGTGTCACGATTAGCCGTGGTGCATAAATATGTGACATTAACATCAACACAAACACAACAATCGGCCGATTGTGGGCAATCGGATGACAAGTTTGGAACATATGTTCAACCGATTGTTGCCAAGCATTTTGTGAGGATTCAAAAACCGCATTTTATTATTTTCTGCAATTGTTCAATACTTAATATAACATGATGTCAATGATACCATTCAATAAAGCTGAAAAAACCACCATGCAGTGTTTATTCTTAATCTCTCTAGATGTCTCTTTATGGGATATACAAGTTAAACAACGTAAAGCTTATGATTGAGCTTACTTATGGCAATCGCCAGTTCATACCGGAAAAGTGAAGGTTGTACTCCATTGACTCAGGTCGCAGTAGAAATTATCAGTTGCGCACACTCTGAGAGCCACGTTTACCACCCAAGTGTGCACGACTGGTAATTTTACTAGATCTGAGTCAACAAAGTTTAATGTAGTTCTTTCGAGTCTTGACTTATTTGGTAGTGAACGGACTGTAAACACTGTAAAATATGTTCAGTTTAATGTAGTTCATTGTGAGCCTCGACCTGTCTAGTAGTGCATGGTATTAGAATCGCAATTGGCATCAGAATCGCAATTGGCATCAGAATCGGCCGATTATGAGCTCAAATAACCAGTAATCGGTCAGCAGCCATTTTTGGTAATCGGTTGAACACTATCCATTGCCTACTTTCTTTAAAAAAAATGGTAGTAAACAGTGTTATTTGGTTATTTTTGTTTTCACATATTCACAATGGCAAGTTAAGTTCCAAATACACTTGCTATTATTGCACATCAATACATAAGGATTTAATGTTCAAATGCCAGTGATTTCAGTCACATTTGCACTTCTTACTTTTATATCTGCAAGTCCAAAAATAACCTGTAACGCGAAGTAGCTTGGTACATCTTGGAAGATACAAAAAACTAAAAACATAAATTATGGCCTTATAGTACATGTGTAGACCAACACATGTCCAGTTGGGGCCAAACAGGATTCAATTTTAGTTAATTTTCTTCAACAGCTAATCATTTTTCAATGCAAACCGGTGGTGGTCCATGTGATGAAAGTTTGCAAGTGCTTCTTGTGTTTTGTCCTCAGAAGTTGTAAAGTTTCTAAGTGAAAAATCTATCCCATGGCAATTTAGCAGTAGTCCACCCTCAACATACTGTAGTGTAGTCTCAATATTTCTTTCTGTTTGATTAGTTCATTTCGTGATTTCACTACCGACCTCGCTATTAGCACATTATATTTTACATTGCACAGTGCTAATGCTTTTGTGTATTTCAGGCTGCTTCAATCTTCTGCATTAACAAGCATTTTCTGCACTAATTGTTTCAACTGTTTGGGCTGAAAAACAGCTGACTTAGCAAGTCTGCAATGTCCCCAAATTAGACCAACCTAAAGGCCTGTCGAATCTGCATTTAGACTCTGGGTTCATATTTAAATTCTTTGGAGTATGTTGGGTTGCTCACTTGACACTTGTGGGTTGTGTGGGAAACATTTAAAACATGTCACAAAATACAGGTCTAGCATTATGAAAAATACAGGAGGGCTAAAAATTTCCCTCCTAAATCCTCCCAGGAGGGCAAATGCTCTTGCCAGGATACACATTGTCACTTGAGTTCCATTCTGTTCTATCTCCTCAGGTGACAACATGTTTAAGGAAGTCTTCTTACTTCATACAGTAAGTGAAAGAATAACAAGATTGACCACATTTATCCCTAGCAGTATTTCTAGGGAGATGGGAAAAGCATCTTAAGGCAGAATTGTAGTTTCCCCAACAATGTTCAAATATTATTTTACATCTGACTGGCGGCATTACCAGAGATTCACATACCACCAGTGCCATGAATGTGACAGAATGTTTGAACATGAAGCCCAGTGGTGCAGTTGAGTTTTATTTTTGAGCAAATTATATATTCCTTTTAGTCATATGGATAAAGAGAGCCATAGAAATTGTGCACATGAAATAGAAGTTGTATTTCAAAACAATTTGTGATGTGTTCAATTGGCTAGATGCAGGATGGCTAAAAATAGCCCTCCTAAAAAAATTTGCGAGATCTGTAGAAGGGCAGCCCTCATTTAGAATGCCAGACCTGAAAATAATCTCTTTTATGTTTGACATTTAACATCTTTATTTTGTTCATTTCAAACAAGAAACAAACTGAGAAGTTGAGCGGGTATAGGATCTCCAAATTTCTGTCTTTTCCCATTTTTTATTTGCAGCGTATCTGTTTCTATTATATGCATTCTCTAAAAATATAAGGAAACAGCAAAAACATAGGCACTGTTGGCACAACTCACGAATCATAGTGAAAATAGTGTAAACAAACACAAAATAAACTCGATAAAATATTATGAAAATGAGAGATATTTACTCTTGTATGGTGAAAAGTTGTTGTTATTCTTATTTGTAATATGAAATTAATATCTATTAACTTTTCAAGGTAGGTTTCAGTGAAAAGCTGAGGGAACAATTTTGTTTCCCAGATGACTAATTTCATCTCTGATGATGGCTTTCAAACTGAAATGTTTGTCACACAAATATGAGGAAATTTCTTTAAACATCTTCTTCTTCAGATCCACCCTTTAGAATCCTTTCATATTTGGTATACAGCATCTCTAATAGGGTCAGGTCATTCATGTTTGTTCAAGTAGGGTCCCTGGGTTAATATTTGGGCTCTCAATTGGAGCCCAAAGCCCAAAGTTTAACTTAATGCAATATGAGGGAATTTCTTTAAAAATCTTCTTCTCCAGAACCATAAATTAGAATCTTTTGATATTTGGTATACAACATCTCTAGGGGGGTCAGATTCAAGTTTGTTCAAATTGAGTCCCTGGGTCAATATTTCGGCTCACTACAGGAGCCTAAAATTTACCTTAGTTCAATATGAGGAATTTTCTTCAAAATCTTCTTCAGATCCACTAGTCAGTATATTTTCATATTTGGTATACAACATCTCTAGGGGGGCTCAGATTCAAGTTTGTTCAAATGGGGCCCCTAGGTTAATATTTGGGTTCTCTATTGGAAGCCAAAGTTTAAATTAGTGCAATATGAGGAAATTTCTTTAAACATCTTCTTCTTCATATCCACCAGTCAGAATCCTTTCATATTTGATATATAACATCTCTAGGGGAGTCAGATTCAAGTTTGTTCAAATTGAGTTCCTGGGTTAATATTTGGGCTCCTTATGTGATCCCGAATTTTAACTTAGTGCAACATGAGGGAATTTCTTTAAAAATCTTCTTCTCCAGAACCATCAATCAGAATCTTTTCATATTTAGTATGTAACATCTCTAGGGGGATCAGATTCAAGTTTGTTCATCCTCTGTATTGTTGATGAACCATGACTAACTGAATGTGACTCAAAATACTTCTTTGAACCACTTTGTCAGGTGAGTGATTAAGGCCCCTTGGGGTTTCTTGTTAGAATAAGCAATGCTTACAATAAAAAGAATATCTGAGGTATTTTGAGTGATTAGCATAATTACATGTATTTCATTCATGATTAGCAGGTAAAATATACATTTTCAATTCATGACATGCTGTTTTGAACTTAACACAGATCATGGATGAAAACATTTGTTAATAGATGTATATATTTGTAAAGAGTGAAAACACTTGTGGATTAATGTTTCCAGTTATGTTATGTCAGGGTTCATACAGGACCTAAAAATTCCCTATAACATGTACCGTACTGACCCGAGAATACGCCCATCAACGAAAATAAGCCCACCTACCAACTTTTCAGATTTCAGTGTCCCTCCTTGTAAATAAGCCCAGTTCCTGACTTGGACTTAATAACATCGATGGCAGTAAGTTGTTACAATGAAAAAGAGGAATCGATTAAAACATAAAATACAGTCAACAATCAGGAAACATAATTTTAACACACAGAAAGAATGTTTTTAATGGATTTAATTATGAAATTTAAGTGGATTTAGGTAGTTAAAGAATGGCCCTAAATTTTATACAGCTGGCCATATAAGACCTTAAAGATGCCTTGAATTTCAAAATGATTATTCTGTATCCATTTTGTATGTGAGAAAATGCTATGCACCAGCAGAGTTCCAACCATCTTACCACTGAGTGCAACCTACAAGTCCATTGACTGAAACTTTGCACTTTTATATTTTTATACTGTACCAATGACCCAGACATAGCTGGTGCTAACTCTTAAAATATAGGGCCAAACACAAATTTTGCCCCCCAATCCCCAAAATTTGCCTCTAAAACCAAAGAAAACATGTCCTGAATGGCCCTCCACACTTCACCTCTACTGCGCATGCGCAGTGTCAAGGACGTTCCGAAATTGGCGCCATTAATCATTCTTAGTTTGGCCCTTCATCAGTTAACATCTGACTGATCTTTGTGCTTGTAAATCTCAGTTTAAATGATGCCAGACACATAAATATTAGAGAAATGGTGATTCTAAGGAGGATATAGAAGGAGGAGAGGAAAAATGTGTGACAGAAAATTATCAGGGCTGTAACTTAAAATTTTTTAATGAAATTATGTTAAGTTACCTATTTTCGAGGCAACAGCCATTTTGTTGTCATTCTTGTTATCAAGTTACACTGTTTGTTCAGTGTTTTCCTCTCTCCCTTTCCTGTAAGTCCCCTCTTGCTATTCTCCCATGCTTTTGGCATATTTTCTGTAATTTTATTACTAAAATTTCTTGGGAGTTTTAGCTGAATGACAGAATGAATTCTGTTCTTTTCCCCATGTTTACATCTTCATCTACGGGTGGTTAGGCGTAGTGTTCTGCATCTACCATCTGATGTTCTACAGTTTCTTCCCTGGAAGTCTCTGTTTTGCATCAGATAGTGTATTATGGGTAACTGATTTCGGGCCAGGGTGCCTGGAGTCTTATTCTAGTGTTTTTACACTTATTGTTTACATTTACAACAGCCCTCTGTGTGAGGGGGGATTTCTTGAAAATAATATCTCGATGTTAATTTAATCATAACTAGATACATTATTATTGTTCGTAAGTGTTGCATAAATTGTTTAAAATATTTTTAAAATTTTTGTCCACACTTAGGCTTGGGATCCATTGGGGCTCAACGTTACTTTTCAGAAACTTGGGCTGTTCTGAAAAAATATTTTTTCAAAATTTTTTGATTTCAATTATTTTTTCTATGTTAATGGATAATATTATTATGTATTTTGATTGTCAGGGGTTGGTGCGAGTACTAGGACTTTGTTTTCTTTTCACATTGAAAGGATTTTGGTCAATTGTAATAAGAGGAAATCTTCCTCTGACTTTTATAATCATTGTATATGTAGTCAGTGTACTCGCACTAACTCCTGTTCTGTATGTGATAATTTCGATGACAACATGGGAAGCGTGTGTCACGGTATGTTAGTGGGGAATTGGACATTCCGGTCCTTTCCCCGCAGGGTCACTCTACTTTATCAATTTCTATTTCAGACGATCAAGATTAGGGTGATGTATCCGTGATGTCTTCCAAAAGTGTGCCTCCGTCGTCACAATTAATGAAGAGCTAGCGGAAAAGTGCTCATGTAAATACGCCAATTGCCTAAGAGGACCCTAGTAGGTTCGACGGCCTTTGACGTCCGCTAGCTCGCCCTGTGTAGCGTCCATTCATCGAATGGTTCGGCAGCCGGGTTCGTCCATTGCGGTCTAGAAGGAGTTTTGGGGTGATGCGAGCACTATAAATCAACCAAATGCACACCCAGTGACGGCAGATTAGAGGGAGAACGGAGGAAGCCTTTTAGTCCGGTTCCTAGCTCGTCCAGGTCCATCCGGACGTTGAGCGAGAGAGGCCCCTCTCTCGTACAGCAACATCTGGCCCCAGATGTTGTGGTACAAAATGTTTCGCATTCGGAGCATACGTCCGCCGCTCGGGACGCTCCGACATATAGTCAGTCAGGAGAGACTGTCAATAAGGCTTCCTCATTCTCATGGTAGCGCACACGACCGCTCTTGGATACGTGACCTCGGATATCCAGTCAGCTTCGCCAATCAGAGAATCATCGGCAACCAGGTCACACCATCCGGTAGCCAGGGACACGAGGCCTGCAGACTCCGGACGTTCGCATAAGAAAGTGTGCGAGAGTCAACGTACACGGAGCTTCCGGCGGCAATGCAGCGTAAGACCGCTACTGCACAGGCCTCGGTGACGGACGTGCTATCCCAAATAGCACAGCTTATCGCAGCATCCCAGCAACGACTGAATCTGTCGCATCATGTATTATCCGACGATGCTGGGTCGGGACGCTCCGCGCAAGCAGGTACGGACATCCGAAAATTTCATCTGGTCCGACGGGATGCCGAAAGGGATTCGGAGGATTTCGAGCTTTCCCTTTCGGAACAACATATGCTGTTGTGTATGTCATCTGACTTTATCTTCTACAGGTTCTTTCGTCGGACCAGAATGCTGCGATGCCGGATAAGAAACTGATAGCGTCGGTGGACTTAGAAATTTTTGGTTTGGTTTAGGGACATCGTCCCTCAGTTCCGACATAGTCCAATAATGTCACACAATCTTTCGAATTATTGAACGACGCTATATATATTATTATATGCTTGCTATTACCAAGCATTTCTGGTTTCTTGTTCGCAAAGTTACGGAGATGTCTTTCAAAGTGTGCCTCTGTCGTCATAGTTAATGAAGAGCTAGCGGGCAATAAGTGCTCATGGAATATGTCTATCGCCTAAGAGGTCCCTTGTAGGATCGACGGAGTGACATTCGCTAGCTCACCCGGTGTAGCGTCCATTCATCGAATGGTTCGGCAGCCGGGTTCGTCCGTTGCGGTCTAGGAAGGAGATTTGGGTGATGCGAGCACTTTAATAACTTTAGTACTCACCCAGTGACGACGGATTGAGGACAGATCGGAGGAAACCTGTTAGTCCGGTTCCTAGCTCGTCCAAGTCTGTCCGGGCTGTGAGCGAGAGAGGACCCTCTCTCGTACAACAACATAGGGGACCGCATGTTGTGGTTCAAATATTTCGCATTCGGAGCATATGTCCGTCGCTCGGGACGCTCCGTTATATTGACAGTCCGAGAGACTGTCGATAATGCTTCCTCATCCTCACAGCAGCGCACACGACCGCACATTGGCTACGTGACCTCGAGTATCCGACCAGTTTCGTCATTCAGTGAATCCACGGCGAACAGGTCACGCCATCCGGTAGCCAGGGGACACGAGGCCTATACACTCCATTCGCTCGCATAATAGAAGTATGCACGGGGTAACGATCACGGAGCTTCCAGCGGCAATGCATCATAAGACCGCTTCTCCACAGGCCTCAGTGACGGACGTGCTATCCAAGTTAGCACAGTTTATCGCAGCATCCCAGCAATCGACAGATTCTCGGTCGGATCAGGAATTATCCGACGGCGCTGGGTCGGTGCGCTCCGCTGTTGCATCAGGTTCGGACGACCGAACGCTTTATAGGGTCCGACAGGATGGCGAAAGGGATTCGGACGATTTCGAGCTTTCCCTTTCGGAACAACGGAAGCTGCTATACATTTCTTCCGGCATTATCTTCCTGAGGTTGTTCCTTTGGACTACATTGCTGCGATGTTGGATAAGAGACTTATAGCGTCATTGGACACAGAATTTTGGATCGGTTCAGGGACATTGTCCCTGACTTTCCGACACAGTCCAATAATGTCATTAGAACATTTGTATTATTTATCGACGCTATATATATATAAGCCTGCTACCAAGCATGATAGTTTAGTTTCTTGTCCGCAATGCTCTATTCTGCCTTTTATCATTCCTAGGAATAATTTATTTTGGCAGAACAGAGCATACCGAGAGTTCATATGCATCTAGACGGCGGGGTTAAAGACTGGAATTTATCTTTTTTGCCGTCTATGTCTTTTCCAACCACTATGTTGGAAACGACAATGATGTCTAATAGACTTAACTTAGATGCTTTATCATACGTAGTCCACCTTACTGAGGCGTTATCATTACGTCTTCAAGAGAAAGAATTCCGGGATATGATCCTCAATGTGATTTCTTTCAAGGGCAGTAGTTTTTCCACGTATAACTCCGCCCTTCAGTGGCAACCTGGAGTTGGTTAGACATGACGCAGCCCTAGCTACATCCACGCGCGTGGATAATAAGGTGAAGAACTCTCTCAGAGTCGCTTCGGTCTCGGAGAAGCTTCTCTTCGACGGCAACTTTTCAGCAATCTATGAATTGCTCGATATACACGTTCTCTTGTCTATCAAGTGTAGCAAGAGATTCAGACTGAGGCAAACATTCGGTGGTTGACTCGGAGAGTGCCACTGCAGTTGCCGGATCCGAGTTTTATAATTATGACGGTTGCCAGTCAAACGGGTTGGGGTACAATATTGATCCCAACGGATTCGAAGTGCCAGGGTCTTTGGGTTCTGCAGTCTCTAGGCAAGCACTTATCTTCCACGGAATAATGTTATTTAGGCTTGCTTTATGTCATTGGATGAACATTATTCCGAAACGCACGTCCAAATCCTCTCCGATAATACGACAGTGGTTGCGTATCTCCGGAACCAGGGAGGCACTCATTCAATTCCGTTATTCAATTTAACGGAAAGAATCCTTCCGTTTGTTATAGTACATCAAGTTCTGCTTCGGTACGTCATATTCCGGGTCGTCTGATTGTATTAGCGGACTCCCTTTCACGTATGGGTCGCTTGTTGCTGTCAGAATGGACTCTCAACAAACAAGTATTCAATCAGATTTGCTATCAATGGGAGCGCCCAATGATAATTTTTTACGACACAACTTGCTAATCAATTGCAGACCTATGTGTTTGCATGTCCGGATCTCTGAGCTTATGTTGTTAACGCTCTATTGATCTAATAGGACGGAATGATAGGATATGCGTATCCTCCTGCGCTGTTGTTTCAGCAAGTATTGCTAAGATAAACAACCACAATACATTTCTGTTGATAGCATCTCAGTCTTCACAGAGACCGTGGGTAAATTTACTCAGATGTCTACTGTGGGACTTAACGCGAAAACTTCCTCTATGAGAGGATCTTCTTTCGCTGGGGAAAATCGTGTCATCTTCATCACAACCCGCAAGGTCTCAACCTTCACGTATTCCGTTGTGTGGTCCTTATTGCATTGTAAGCATTGTACTGGACGAGCTTTGGACGCGATTTTTTACTGTAGGAGAACGTCTTCTTCGCTATATTATGCAGCCAAAGTGGAGGCTCTTCCGTCGTTGGTGTAGGGATCACTATGTTGATATTGTTGATCCCTCCATACTAGTCATTGCAACTTTCTAGTATACTTGTTTGACAAGATCTACTGCAGCCTGTTACTATTAAGGTTATAGGTCTATGTTATCTCATACCTATGCACTCTATGATAGTTTACAATTGAGTCTTATGTCTCTTTATCTAAGTCAGTTAGTAACTTTTCGATAAATAGACTTAGAATCATTAGATTAAATTTCTATATGGAATTTAACTTCGGTTCTTTTTTAGCTAAGTAATCATTTGAGCCTCTGGAAACAGTAGTTTTCAAATTCTGACCTTTTAGACAGTAATTCTGTTGGCTTCTCTTTTACTGAAGAGTCAGTGAGCTTCATGCACTATCGGTGGATGATTCTCACTTTCGTAGTTTCGGAATCACTACTTCCTTTACTATTTAGGTTGGATTTTTGGTTAAGAGTCAGGCTCCTAATAAATATCCGGAACCTGTTGTTATTAAGGTCCTTCCGTCTTCGTACGGGCATAGGCCTTTACTCTGTCCGGTTAGAGTTTACGTATTTATAAACAGATATCTGTTTATTACTACGGACGTAAGCTTCTTCTGTCTTTGATGCCTAATAGAAGGACGTTACGCTCCATTCTATTGCTAATGGATTCAATTAACTATCGGTACTGCTTATGGTATATCATTGACTCAGCAGTTGTGCTTGAGATTTCGGCTCATGAAGTAAGAGTTTTTTCTACATCTTGGGCTTACATTAATAGTGTCGCTATTATAGATTTTTGAAGACTGCTCATTGCACTCAGCCATCCACATTCATGAATTTTTATCTCAGAAATATCGAGTCCATTTCTGGAGGCCTCTATTGTTAGGTCTATTATCTACTGCTCAGAGAATGTCATTCACTTAACAGTTGCTACTATAGCTAGGTAGGCTTTCTGTTTCGGCAGTGACTCCGTTCTGCTGCCCTCTTCGCTCTGGGCTATTTGACCCAGGGCAAGAAAAAGGGGGGGGGGGGGGGTGTTCCCTTGGGTCACCTGTTTTACTATGAAAACAAGGGGATACCTCCTCCGGAGTTAGTAATTCTGAGCTGTTACTGGGATGGCTTTTTAGTGAGAAGTTTATGTTTTAAAAATTCATTCAGGTCTTAGTTTTTAAAGTATAGCTTTTCAATATAGCACGTGTCATACGGACGTTATTATACATTCCTCAGACAC
Organism: Pictodentalium vernedei; assembly: GCA_031216915.1. NCBI lineage: Eukaryota > Metazoa > Mollusca > Scaphopoda > Dentaliida > Dentaliidae > Pictodentalium > Pictodentalium vernedei. The sequence goes on from CM062288.1 coordinate 124,042,941, forward strand.
TTTTAAGGAGTATAAAGAGTCTCTATTCTCTAGACTTTCTTTATTTATTGGCTTACTTTAAAAATTATTAGTATAAGGATTATACTAGATATTAATAGAGTACATGGATGTATGATGCTCAATTTTGGAAGGTGTTGTATCTTTCTAATTTATCATAAATAAGAAAGATACATGTAAGGCCTAATACTTCTTTTTCCCTAGAGGGGATGACTCTGTTTATATAATTGAGCGTATTCCAACTTGCTCTATGTCCTAGGCCCTCCAGCCTTTTTACTATTCAGCTATGTCTGGGTCATTGGTACAGTATAAAAATGTTAAAAAATTTATAGTAATTTATATATTTTTTATACTTACCAATGACCCAGACGGGGATGGCCCTCCCAGGAGTTGGGAACTCATACCTCCCCGCTGAGTACATAGCGCTTGCCAGGCACTGGTTATAAGAATGATTAATGGCGCCAATTTCGGAACGTCCTTGACACTGCGCATGCGCAGTAGAGGTGAAGTGTGGAGGGCCATTCAGGACATGTTTTCTTTGGTTTTAGATGCAAATTTTGGGGATTGGGGGGCAAAATTTGTGTTTGGCCCTATATTTTAAGAGTTAGCACCAGCTATGTCTGGGTCATTGGTAAGTATAAAAAATATATAAATTACTATAAATTTTTTAACGTTTTGTCACAGAATGAAGTTACTGGGGAGGAACATGTTTTCCACAAGTGTTTTCATAGTAAATATTTCATTCTCTCTACTGTTTGTTGTAGATCGTGGAAGAAAATGATATGTGGAAACAACATGAAATGGAGAAAAATCAGAAAACTTTCTCTGGCAGATCATTTCTTGATGACAATAGACGTGATATGAGATCGATGCCACGTAGAAGGCAAACTGCACATATGGATGAAGAGCCATCAAAGAGTACGTTTTGGATGAGGCAGCTGTGGAAAGCAGAAGATAATGATCCTGGAAGGTATGATATGTGAAAAATGTTTATTTAATACTTTGCCACTATGGTGGAGCCCAGTTAATTGAATAGCAACTTTGCCAATGAAAATTATCCAGTTAACCGGAATTTGATTACATTAATTTATTCTGGATATAACTGGAGCATGTCGGCCTTAAAAGATACAAATCTGTTTATCAGCCCCTCTTGAGACCCAATCAATAACAACAGGCCTTTAAATTAATTTATTTTGGGCACCCTGTTTTGCCCTAATTTGGACACATTAAAACCAGAAATAACAGTCTTATCCTGTTATGTTTTATTGCCATGCCTTTATTTGTGTTTCAATGGTCATATTATGATGGAAGTTAATTATTCTCAAATATAGAAGAGGCACAGAGAATTTATATATTTTTCATGATGTCTTCACACCTTCTCTAATTTGGGCACACCTGTAAACGGTGTGAAATTGGGGGTAATCTAAAGGCCTGAACAATAAATGAAAATACCACCTGGGATTCAATGTTCTTGCATTTCCTTTTCCAAAGTTGAGATTCTATTAGTGTTGTGAGAAGAAAAGCAGAGAGATAATTTCTACCAGATTGTGAACTAGTCGTATTTGGTCACAATAATTTGTCTGCTCTTGTGATCACATTACTGTAGACATGCCTGAAAATAAGCAGCCTGACATTTGCAGAATGAGGTCCCAGAGGGTGAATTTGATAATGCTATCCCATACAGTGGGCCATCTTATCCTCTGGGTACCTCTTTCTGTTTAGTTTTGAGACCCTGATTCAGATTGAAGTTCACATAGTGTAAATTTAGTGATGCTACCCAGCTGTGCAGGGTAGCATCTCTAAATTCACCATCTGGGGACCTCATTTTGCAGATTACAGTATTTTCTGCCTTGACTGTAGATGTGTCGCCACTCCACACATAATTAAATGTTAGAGTGCTAAATTATTTTCAAAGGTACTTAGTAAGATAAGTATTTTTTATCAAAGACCCCATGTAACCACCCCTGTGGAAGTGAAACAATGCTTGTTTACTGTGCTAAATAAGCTATGTTTTATTGGTAAAATAGACCCAGTAACCAAAGCTTTGGGTGGAAGACCTCTAAAATGGGCAACATGGGTATAAACGAATGGCTAACCTTTACTTTATATCCATGTTGTAGCCTCGATTAGTCATTATGCAGAAATATGTTACCTTAACCCTTTACCCAACGCAGACGATATCAAAATTTATTATTTTAAATACCATTTTTAGCTCAACTTTGACGAAGTCAAATTTGAGCTATTGTCATGGTCCGTCTGTCCGTCCGTCCGTCCGTCCGTCCGTCCGTCAACAATTGGCTATGGCTCGGGCTAGAGGTCGTATTTATGAACCGATTTTTACAAAACTTCTTGTATACCTTTGTTATGACCCTGGGACAGGAACGAGTGTTTTTAGGTGTGGTCCGAAATTCAAGATGGCTGCCAGCGGCCATTTTGTACCGATGATGCAAAAATCAGTTTTTTGTACAGAACTTCTGTATGAAAGTTCTGATTTGAATAAAGTTTTGTATAAATGTTTAGTACCATGGGATACATCACATGTAATACGGGTTTTTTTCTCGTGTGTAAATTATGCAAATTAGACTGACTTTGATTTATTTAGTGCTACTTTCAGAGCTGTAAGTGCCAAGCTGCTATGGCTCGGGCTAGAGGCCGTATTTATGAACTGATCTTTACGAAACTTCTTGGGTACCTTTGTTATGACCGTGGGACGAGAACGAGTATTTTTGGGTGCGGTCCAAAATTCAAGATGGCTGCCAGCCGCCATTTTGTACCGACGATGCAGAAATCTGTTTTTTGTACAGAACTTCCATATGAAAGCTCTGATTTGAATAATTTTTTGTATGAATGTTTAGTACCATGGGATGCATCACATATAATACGGGTTTTTTTCTCGTGCGTAAATTGTGCAAATTAGACTAATTTTGATGTTTTTTGGGATTACTTTCAGCACTGTAAGTGCAAATGCCAATACGGCTCGGGCTAGAGGCCGTATTTATGAACCGATCTTTACGAAACTTCTTGGGTACCTTTGGTATCACCGTGGGACGAGAACGAGTGTTTTGGGGTCCGGTCCAAAATTCAAGATGGCCGATGGCAGCCATTTTGTACAAAATTAGGTGCAATCAGATTTTTGCACAGAACTTCCATATGAAAGCGCTGATTTGAATAATTTTTTGTGTGAATGTTTAGTACCAAGGGATACTTCACATATAATACGGGTTTTTTTCTCGTGCAGAAATTATGCAAATTAGATGAACTTTGATTTTTTCAGTGCGACTTACACACAGTAAGTACACATGTCAATACGGCTCAGACTAGAGTCTGTATTTATGAACTGATCTTCACGAAATGTCTTGGGTACCTTTGTTATCACCTTGGGATGAGAACGAGTGTTTCTGGGTGCGGTCTAAAATTCAAGATGGCTGCCAGTGGCCATTTTGTACCGAAATTAGGTCTAATCAGTTTTTTGTACACAACTTCTATACAGCTCAGACTAGAGGCCACATTTATGAACCAATCTTTACGAAACTTCTTGGGTACCTTTGTTATCACCGTGGGATGAGAGTGAGTGTTTTTGGGTGTGGTCCGAAATTCAAGATGGCCACCAGCAGCCATTTTGTACCAAAATTAGTGCAATCAGTCTTTTGTACAGAACTTCTGTATGAAAGTTCTGATTTGAATAAATTTTTGTATGAATGTTTAGTAACATGGAATACATCACATATTCTAAGGGGTTTTTTTTCGTGCAGAAATTATGCAAATTAGATGAACTTTGATTTATTCAGTGCTACTTACACAATGTAAGCACACATGTCAATACGGCTCAGGGTAGAGGCTGTATTTATGAACCGATCTTCACAAAACTTCTTGGGTACCTTTGTTATCACCTTGGGATGAGAATGAGGGTTTCTGGGTACGGTCCAAAATTCAAGATGGCTGCCAGTGGCCATTTTGTACCGAAATTAGGTCCAATCAGTTTTTGTCACAAGTTCTATACAGCTCGTGTTTATGGACTGATCTTCACAAAACTTCTTGGGCACTTTTGTCTTCACCTTGGGACAGGAACGAGTGTGTTTTGGGGTGCCTTTGTTATCACTGTGCAATGAGAACAAATATTTTGGGGTTCAGTCAGACCCACTCTGGGACTCAAAGATTTTTTTCTAGTTTAGCATCTGACTGTCACCCACCTTTACAATACTTTACCTATACATTTGTTACAGGCAACGGTCAGTATTTAGACCATTACAATACTTTATATGTACCTTTGTTATCAGGTCATTACCTAGATGTTTGTCATTGCTGTGTCACATACTATACATATACATGTCTTTGTCTTGACAAGTTGAGCTACAGTGTCATTGACACTTTCATTTAAAATGTTTCAAAAAATTTCAACAAAACCATATCATGTGACCCCTCCTTGGAACGAGCTCAATGAGCTCGTTCCAATGAGGGGTCACATGATATGGTTTTGTTGAAATATTTTGAAAAATTTAATTTTTTTCAACTGCTCAATTTGCTTATTACGCGGGCGGATGCGTCGATTCGTTAGGTAAAGGGTTAACTCTTTACCCGCTGAGAATTTTAACAGTACTTTCTATCAAAGTCATGGCTGCTTCATAGAAAAATGTTCATACAATTTACAGGGGGAAATTTGGTTGAAAGTCCCCAAATGAGAGCAACTAGAACATATTCCGCAGTAAATAAACCTCATATTTACTGGAGATTAACCTTTGTGTGAACAGTTCCTACTTTAGGGAGTTTCTTTGTCTTACATGTACATGTAGAACATGTCTCAAGATAAGGCTTTTAGTTGTCTTGGTGATGGTGACAACACCCTTGCAGTGGTTTCTAGTAAAGTCTTAGCTGCCTGTTTTGGGAGCCATGACTTCACTAGATACTTCTGCTACAGCTATGTCTTACCTTATTATGAGGGAGAAAAAATAAGTAGAATTCTCCAAGCCTTTAGGGACACTTTTAGAATCTATGACAAGAATCAAATGAACATTCTGTGAGAGTCATGGTTGATTGTCATTGTTTTCCGTGAGAGAATCATATGTGAGAATCACTTCTGATTCATGCATGAATTTTAAGCCCTGGTCCAACATTCATGTGAATTGAAACAACCATTTAAAATTGATTAATTGCATAGAATACTTTGCAAATGTCAGTTACATTTGTCATAGAAACTGCTTTCAGTTGATGGGGCCAATAGTAATTAGTATGGTATTTCATCTACATTTATTGTCCTTAGTGGGGTGAGATTCAAGTTTGTTCAAATCAAGACCCAGATTTCATATTTGGGCTCCCGGTGGAAACCTGAATTTTAACTTGGTGCAATATTTAAAAATCTTCTTCAGATCTACCAGTCAAAATCTCTTGATTTTATATATATACCACATCTTTGGGGGATCAGCTTTAAGTGTGTTCAAATTAAGTCCCTGGAGTTATATTTGGGCTCTCTGTGGGAGCCTGAATATTTTATAAAAATCTTCTTCAGATCCACTAGTCAGAATCTTTTGATATTTGGTATGTATCATCCTTAGTGGATTGAGATTCAAGTTTGTTCAAACCAAGTCCATGGGTCCATATTTGGGCTCCCTATAGGGACCTGAATTTCAACTTAGTGCAATATGAGGAAATTTTTTAAACTCTTCTTTTGGGCCTCCTGTGGGAACACAAACTTTAACTTAGTGCAGTATGAGGAATATTCTTTTAATAATCTTCTTCAGATCTACTTGTCAGAATCTTTTGTTATGCAGTATCCTAGGAAGGATCACATTCAAGTGTGTTCAAATCAGGTCCCTCAATCATATTTGTGCTTCCCATGGGAGTCCAAATTTTAATTTAGTGCAATATGAGGAATATTCTTTTAAAATCCCCTTCTTCAGATCCATCAGTCAGAATCTTCTTGATATTTGGTTTGCAGTATCTTTCATGGGGTCAAATTCCTGTTTATTCAAATGAAGTCCCTGGGTTCATATTTGGGCTCCCTATGGCAACCCGAATTTTAACTTAGTGCAATAAAGGAAAATTCCTTTAAAAATCTTCTTTTCACAGCCACCAGTCATAATCTTTTGATATCTGATATGCAGCAACCTTAGGAGGTTCAGATTCCAGTTTGTTCAAATCAAGTGCCTTGGTCATATTTGGACCCACTGTAGGCTCCCAAATTTCAGCTTAGTGAAGTATGAAGACTATCCTTTAAACATCTTCTTCTCCATGTCCAAGAGTCAGATTCTGACAGAGCTGATTGTGGTAAATGTTAGTAAGATGTGAATGTGAGTATATAAGATTAAAGATTAAAATTTGCTCAAATAGTGCTCACCAGGTCACTTGAGGCCCACAGGGAGAGGATGGGGGGGTTGTCAGAGGTTCATCGGGCAAAAAATGTTTTGCTTGAGAGGAAGATTTTGAGAGTCCCCCTTGGGGGAGGGGGTGGGAGGAATGTTCGGGAGTGTGCAGGCGGATTTGTTTTTCTCTTTGCACCATAATGTGTTTTGAAGGTGTTTGAGTGATTTTATGCATCAAAAAACAACAACAAAATTCATCCAGCAGACCCTAGCTAAAATTGCTTAAGTATATTAACGTGTAGATGCTGAATGAGACCTTAAATCCTTCTTTAAACAATTTTATCACATGAGTGATTAAGACCCCTTGGGGCCCCTTGTTTCTTGAAATAGTGCAGTATTTTTTTCTCCCAATAATGCCCAGCCCTATTAAAAGTACATGTATGATGAATTCACCAACAGACCCTAGCTAAAATTGCTTAAGTATATTAACATGTAGATACTGAATGTGACCTTAAATTCTTCCTTAAACAATTTTATCATGTGAGTGATTAAGGTCTCTTGTTTCATGAAATGGTGCCGTATTTTTTTCTCCCAATAATGCCAAGCACTATTAAAAGTACATGTATGATGAATGATTTTGGCATTTGAAAGTTACATGCAGTTAATAGGATTATTCTGCCAAGCAGTATCCATTGAACCCTCAACTGACCAGCACTGTTCACCAGGGACCAGCCTAGGGGGGAATTTTAGGGAGACTTCAAGTCTCCCTCCAGAAAAAATAGGGAGACTGCAGAGTCATGTAGGGAGACTTCATAGGCAAGTGGGAAAAATTAAGAATATTCATGTACCACCCCCGCCTCCCCTTCATATTTTCAATTTATGGTCCTCCATTAACGTACAAATAATCCAGGTCCAGTTGTCTATGATGCATCTGTGCCAGGTTAAAAAATCACAATGTAATTATTGACTGAAAATCCCCCACTGCTACCTTCTCCTTCATGACCCCTCACCTCTTCTTCGTGCCAATCCCCCATCACCCTCCTGTGGTTGCCTTTCAACAAAGTCTACTAAGCTAATAATTTCCTAAGTCTGAAAGTGTGAAAAGGACCAGATGTAAGAAGGTTGCTTGGGAGGTACTTTGTTAGTTAATAAACAAAATACATTCTGGGGTCGAGTATTTTGTAAAACAAAATGTCATTCCGCATCATTTTTATGGCATTCCGGTGTCATTCCGCGTCATTTCATGTCATTCCGATGTTTAGGAGGACCCTTTTTCAAGATCGTCCACATGCACACTTGTGTCCTGTACAAAGCTTTTCTTGACATCACTAAAGCTTTTTTTTCATGTGTTTCAATTCCATTCATGTTTTTCTGGGAATAGACAGCCCAACAGTTAACAGTCGTCAGCAAATCGAAATGAAAATAATGTGTTATAAAATACGTCCGTTGTGTATACATTTTCGGCATCCTAAGCGACGTAACCTACTTTCAAACTGGGTTGTTTTGTTGAGTCGCGTAAGTCACCTATTTTCGTTTCGACACTTGAAGCTCCGACTGGAACGCAACAAAATAGAAATAAAAAAATCCACCAAAAGCGACAATGGACAATTGCTTGTCGTGTGATTTCAAATAAATGGACGTTTATTTGACGAATTAAAATGCCTATTTATCACACTCGAGCACATTCGATTTTTGAAAATACTCGTTTTCATGTAAACCTCGCATCACTCAGAACTTTCAGCCTTTTCTCATTTTGGCCAATTTTTAGAGGGCGACTTGTAATCGCCCCGACTATTTTTCTAGGCGACTTTGGGCTTAGAAGGGCGACTTAATTGCCCTAGTCGCCCTCACGGATGGTCCCTGCTGTTCACTCATTTATGAGTTTTACTGATAGAAAAATGTGGACAGAGCAAAGATTTCTGTAGCTGGCTCGCGCACCTTTCTGAAATATGGTTTGTCATACCAACTTGGAACCAACATCAAATACAGCAAAACACGATGGAGGTTCAAAGTCAACATTTTTAGACCCTCTAATGTAAACCAAAGGATGAACTTTTGTGCTAAAAAGTCTTGGACCTTATTCATGAGTTGTACTGCTGAAACCCAATGGGAAACCTGGGAAGTGGAGCAGTAAAATAGATAACTAATGCCTTGGATCGAAGTCCTCTAAAATTGGCAGCACAGTTATAAACAATTGACTTGACTTCATACCTTTGTTGCAGTCATGATATATCCCAAGATGCTGAGTGTGTAACCTTAAACACCAAAAAATAAAAATAAATAAATCATAAATAAATGTACTGCTAAAAGTCTGGGCAGAGTTAGTATTTTACATTATAGGTATGGTATGGTATAACGACTAGGAAATGACACCAAATACATGAAATCTTCATTTGAATTATATTATTAGCTCAACTTTGGTGAAGCCAAATTTGAGGTATTGTCATGGCCCATCGTCTGTCCGTCGCGTCGTCAACATGGCTCGGTCTAGAGACCGTATATATGAACCGATCTGTACGAAACTTCTTGGGTACCTTTGTTATCACCGTGGGACGAGAACGAGTGTTTTGGGGTCTGGTCCGAAATTCAAGATGACCATTGGCAGCCATTTTGTACAAAATTAAGTGCAATCAGATTTTTGCGCAGAACTTCCGTTTGAAACCTCTGATTTGAATAATGTTTTGTATGAATGTTTAGTACCATGAGATACATCACATATAATACAGGTTTTTTTCTCGTGCGTAAATTATGCAAATTAGACTAACTTTGATTTATTTAGTGTTATTTTCAGCACTGTAAGTGCAAATGCCAATACGGCTCAGGCTAGAGGCTGTATTTATGAACCGATCTTTATGAAACTTCTTGGGTACCTTGGTTATCACCGTGGGACGAGAACGAGTGTTTTGGGGTGCGGTCCGAAATTCAAGATGGCCACAGCAGCCATTTTGTACCAAAATTAGTGCAATTAGTTTTTTGTCCAGAAGTTCTGTGTGAAAGTTCTGATTTGAATAAATTCTTTTGTGAATGTTCAGTAACATGGAATACATCACATATAATACAGGTTTTTTTCTCGTGCAGAAATTATGCAAATTAGATGAACTTTGATTTATTCAGTGCTGCTTATACACTGTAAGTGCACATGTCAATACAGCTAGGGCTGGTGGCTGTATTTATGAAATGATCTTCATGAAATTTCTTGGGTACCTTTGTTATCACCTTGGGACGAGAACGAGTGTTTTTGGGTGCGGTCCGAAATTCAAGATGGCTGCCAGCAGCCATTTTGTACAAAATTAGGTGCAATCAGATTTTTGTGCAAAACTTCCATATGAAAGCTCTGATTTGAATAATTTTTTTGTATGAATAATTAGTACCATGGGATACATCACATATAATACAGGGTTTTTTCTCGTGCGTAAATTATGCAAATACGGCTTGGGCTAGAGGCTGTATTTATGAACCGATCTTCACAAAACTTCTTGGGTACCTTTGTTATCACCTTGGGACAGGAACGAGTGTTTTTGGGTGCCTTTGTTATCACTGTGCTATGAGAACAAATATTTGGGGGTTCAGTCAGACCCATTCTGGGACTCAAAAGATTTCTTTTCTAGTTTAGCATCTGACGGTCGCCCATCTTTACACTACTTTACCTATACATTTGTTCCAGGCTTTGGTCAGTATTTATGTACAGACCGTTACAATACTTTATATGTACCTTTGTTATCAGGTCATTACCTAGATGTTTGTCATTGCTGTGTCACATACTATACATATACATGTCTTAACAAGTTGAGCTACAGTGTCATTGACACTTTCATTTTTTCTGTTTTCTCCCCCAAAACATAACTTTTTGACCTCCTCCAATGAGATGTCAGGAGCTAGATAAATGTTTCTGAGGCAAAAAATTAAAATTTTCAGTTATTCAAGAATTCTTTTTGCAATTGTAGACTTTGGGTCAGACAGTTTTACATGTGGAGAAATCCAGAGAATCTGGAGAGAAACGGCAAGCAACTGTCAGACTCCCCAGAGTACTAACTCGGCACAGCTGCATTATCATTTGTTGAAAGGAAATGCACCAATGATGTGCATTTTGCCTTCATACACAGGAAGTGCACCAACGATATGCAGTATGCCTTAGTACACAGAGCCACCATATGCATGCTTGTAGGGATCTGCGAATCACAATTTCTTTTTTCAAATCAAATCTTGAATCAAATTTTTTCTCCAATAACAAATCTTAATATATTTCATATTGCACCAAACGGAAGTTACAGAACCCTGTAATGACCCTTACATGACTGACTGAACACCTTAAACACCAATACATAAATATTCTCTATAACACTGTCACTGAAACAGGTAGGCTTATCATCCAAAGTTTTAGTTTTTGAAGGCTTAGCGTGTTACTATTCACTGCAATCTCTGACAACAATGACTGCTTCTGGACAACGTGAGCTACACAGACTCACAACTTTTCATCTCCTTAGCATCAGTCAATATTATAACTTCAATTCAGAGCATGGTAAAGTGATATATCCTAAGATGAAATAGTGCGGGAGGCATGTGGGGGGAGAGGGGTACATTTGGGGATGTATATTAAATTGTGCACTGCTGCTTCTCTTCATTATATCCAGCGTTTCATCCGTATTTGTATTTATAGTATGATAGGGCTGTACATTGTAGTAGCATCAGTACCACAATTGATGTTGCCAGAGAATGTTCATTCACCTTGGAATCTCTTCAGACTTGAGATCAAACCTGTGACCTCCAGCATGAGAGATCAGCACACAAATCCACTTGGCCCCCACATCACTCTCTTATTCCAGTCTGTTTGTACGGGTATGAAACAACTCAGTACAAAACGGTAAAAGAACGAAATGACTTGGGGGACAAACTAGTAAAGAAACGAAAATACCTGACTACCTATTAGTCGGTCAAGCCCAGCGATGGTCTTTGTTATGTGTCACTTTGTTAAAACTATTGATTGTGGTAGATGGCACTGCCTGGTTTTTAAATGCCCGTTTATAAAAATGGTTGTATTATGTTATCAGTCTGTCTGTCTGTCTGTCTGTCCATCTGTCTGTTTGTCCGTAAACAATTTGGTTTCCGTTCATTTAAAGTCGAATGCCTTGACGGATCGACATCAAACTTTCAGAAGTTGTTTTTAGCAATAAAATACAGGTCAAGTTCGATATTGGTGTTTCTCAGTCCATCTGCTGCAGAGATATGGCCTTTTGAAAACAATCTTTCGAAAAAAATTGGTTTCCCTTCATTTAAAGTCGAACGCCTTGACGGATCGACATCAAACTTTCAGATGTTGTTTGTAGCAATAAAATACAGGTCAAGTTCGATATTGGTGTTTCTCAGTCCATCCACTGCAGAGTTATGGCCCTTTGAAAACACAATATTTTTATACTGTACCAATGACCCAGACATAGCTGGTGCTAACTCTTAAAATATAGGGCCAAACACAAATTTTGCCCCCCAATCCCCAAAATTTGCATCTAAAACTAAAGAAAACATGTCCTGAAAGGCCCTCCACACTTCGCCCCTACTGCGCATGCGCAGTGTCAAGGACGTTCCGAAATTGGCGCCATTTATCATTCTAAGTTTGGCCCTTCATCAGTTAACATCTGACTGATCTTTGTGCTTTTAAATCTCAGTTTAAATGATGCCAGACACATAAATATTAGTGAAATGGTGATTCTAAGGAGGATAGAGGAGGAGAGGAAAAGAATGTGTGACAGAATATTATCAGGGCTGTAACTTAAAATTTTTTAATGAAATTATGTTAAGTTACCTATTTTCAAGGCAGCAGCCATTTTGTTGTCATTCTGATTATTTAGTTACACTGTTTTTTCAAGTGTTTTCCTCTCTCCCTGTCCTTTAAGTTCCCCCTTGCTATTCTCCCATGCTTTTGGCATAGTTTCTGTAATTATTATTACTAAAATTTCTTGGGAGTTTTAGCTGAATAACAGAATGAATTCTGTTCTTTCCCCATGTTTACGTCTTCACCTACGGGTGGTTAGGCGTTGTGTTCTGCATCTACCATCTGATGTTCTGCAGTTTCTTCCTTGGAAGTCTCTGTTTTGCATCAGATAGTGTATTTTTGGTAACTGATTTCGGGCCTGGGTGCCTGGAGTCTTATTTTAGTGTTTTTACACTCATTGTTTACATTTACAACAGCCCTCTGTGTGAGGGGGGGATTTCTAAAAAATAATATCTTTATGTTATTTTAATCATAACTAGATACATTATTATTGTTCGTAAGTGTTGAATAAATTGTTTAAAATATTTTTAAAATTTTTGTCCACACTTAGGCTTGGGATCCATTGGGGCTCAACGTTACTTTTCAGAAACTTGGGCTGTTCTGAAAAAATATTTTTTCAAAATATTTTGATTTCAATTATTTTTTCTATATTAATGGATCATATTATTATTATGTATTTTGATTGCCAGGGGTTAGTGCGAGTACCAGGACTTGTTTTCTTTTCACATTGAAAGGATATTGATCAATTGTTTTAAGAGGAAGTCTTCCTCTGACTTTATTATCATTCTATATGTGGTCAGTGTACTCGCATTAACTCCTGTTCTGTATCGTATGATTTCGATGACAATATGGGAAGCGTATGTCACGGTATGTTGTTGGGGATTTGGACACTCCGGTCCTTTCCCCGCAGGGTCACTCTACTTTATCAATTTCTATTTCAGACGATCAAGATTAGGGTGATGTATCTGTGATGTCTTCCAACAGTGTGCCTCCGTCGTCACAATTAATGAAGGGCTAGCGGAAAAGTGCTCATGTAATACGCCAATTGCCTAAGAGGACCCTAGTAGGTTCGACGGCCTTTGACGTCCGCTAGCTCGCCCGGTGTAGCGTCCATTCACTGAATGGTTCGGCAGCCGGGTTCGTCCGTTGCGGTCTAGAAGGAATTTTGGGGTGATGCGAGCACTATAAAATTAACTTAATGCACACCCAGTGACGGCGGATCGGAGGGAGAACGGAGGAAGCCTTTTAGTCCGGTTCATAGCTCGTTCCGGTCCATCCGGACGGCAAGCGAGAGAGGCCCCTCTCTCGTTCAACAACATCTGGCCCCAGATGTTGTGGTACAAAATGTGTCGCTAGCGGAGCATACGTCCATCGCTCGGGACGCTCCGTTGTATAGGCAGTCCGCTGAGACTGCTAAGGCTTCCTCTTCTCGTCAGCGCACACGACCGCACCTTGGCTGCGTGACCGCCGATATATTACCAGCTTCGCCGATCTAGGATTCTTCGGCGACCAGGTCACACCATCCGGCAGCCAGGGATTCGAGACCGATGGACTCCGGACGTTCGCATAGGAAAAGTATGCGGGAGCCATCTGATGCGGAGCTGCCCTCGGCGAAGCAGTGATAGACTGCGCCTCCGCAGGTCTCGACGCCGGACATTCTTGTGCACATAGCACAGCTTATCGCAGCATCCCAGCAGCCGACAGAAACTGATAGCGTCGGTGGACTTAGAATTTTTTGGTTCAGTTCAGGGACATCGTCCCTCAGTTCCGACATAGTCCAATAATGTCACACAACTTTCGAATTATTGAACGACGCTATATATATTATTATTTTATGCTTGCTATCCAAGCATTTCTGGTTTCTTGTTCGAAGAGTTATGGAGATGTCTTTCAAAAGTGTGCCTCTGTCGTCATAGTTAATGAAGAGTTAGCGGCAATAAGTGCTCATGGAATATGTCTATCGCTTACGGAGTGACATTCGCTAGCTCACCCGGTGTAGCGTACATTCATCGAATGGTTCGGCTGCCGGGTTCGTCCGTTGCGGTCTAGGAAGGAGATTTGGGTGATGCGAGCACTTTAATTACTTTAGTACTCACCCAGTGACGGCAGATTGAGGACAGATCGGAGGAAGCCTGTTAGTCCGGTTCCTGGCTTGTCCAGGTCCGTCCGGGCAGTGAGCGAGAGAGGTTCCTCTCTCGCCCAACAACATAGGGGACCGCATGTTGTGGTTCAGATATTTTACATTCGGAGCATATGTCCGTTGCTCGGGACGCTCCGTTATATTGACAGTCCGAGAGACTGTCTTTAATGCTTCCTCATCCTCACAGCAGGGCACACTACCGCACATTGGCTACGTGACCTCGAGTATCCGATCAGTTTCGGCATTCAGTGATTCCACGGCGAATAGGTCGCGCCATCCGGTAGCCAAGGGACACGAGGCCTATACACTCCGTTCGCTCGCATATTGGAAGTATGCACGGGGTAACGATCACGGAGCTTCCAGCGGCAATGCATCGTAAGACCGCTTCTCCTCAGGCCTCAGTGACGGACGTGCTATCCGAGTTAGCACAGTTGTTTCGCAGCATCCCAGCAATTGACAGTTTCTCGGTCGAATCAGGAATTATCCGACGGCGCTGGGTCGGTGCGGTCCGCGGTTGCATCAGCTACGGACGACCGAACGCTTTATAGGGTCCGACAGGATGGCGAAAGGGATTCGAAAGATTTCGAGTTTTCCCTTTAGTAGTATCGGAAGATGCCTTTCATATCTTCTGGCATTTCTTCCAGTGATTATTATTTCGGACTTCATTGCTGCGATCTTGGATAAGAGACTTATAGCGTCATTGGACTCGGATTTTTCGATCGGTACAGGGACATTGTCCCTGACTTACCGACGCAGTCCAATATTGTCATTACAACATGTGTTTTATTTTTCGACGCTATATATATATATATATACAAGCCTGCTACTAAGCATGATAGTTTAGTTTCTTGTCCGCGTTGCTCATTTCTGCCATTTTATCATTTTTACAAATAGTTTATTTTGGCAGAGCAGGGCATACCGAGAGTTCATATGCGTCTAGACGGTGTGATTAAAGACTGCATATATTCTTTTTCGCCGTTTATGTCTTTTCCAATTTCAGTGTTGGGAACGACATTATGTATAGTAGACTTAACTTAGACGCTTTATTATACGTAATCCGCCTTACTGAGGCGTTATCATTACGTCTTCAAGAAAAGATTTACGGGATATTATTCTCAATGTAATTTCTTTTGAGGGCAGTAGTTTGTTCACGTATAACTCCGCCCTTCAGTGGATGATTGGAGTTGGTTAGACGTGACGCAGCCCGAGCTACATCCACACGCGTGGATAGTAAGGTTAAGAACTCTCTCAGAGTCGCTTCGTTCTCGGAGGAGCTTCTCTTCGACGGCAACTTTCCGGCAATCCATGAATTGCTCGATTTATACGTTCTCTTGTCTATCTAGTGTTACAAGAGATTCAGACTGGGGCAAACATTCGGTGGTTGACTCAGAGAGTGCCGCCGCAGTTGCCGGACCCGAGTGTGGCTGTTATGACGGTTGCCAGTCAAACAGATTGGGATATATACTGATCCCTACGGATTCGAAGTGCCAGGGTCTTTGGGTTCCGCAGTCTTTTAGCTATCAGTTTTACTTCCGCGGAATAATGTTTTTTAGGCTTGCTTTATGTCATTGCATGAACATTATTCAGAAACGCATGCCCAAATTCCTGTCCTTTAATTCGACAGTAGTGGCGTATCTCCGGAACCAGGGAGGCACTCTTTCGTTTCCGTTATTCAATTTAATGGAAAGAATCCGTCTGTTGGTCATAGTACACCAAGTTCAGTTTTGGTCCGTCATATTCCGGGTCGTCTGATTGTTTTATCGGACTCCTGTTCTCTTACGGGTCGCTTGTTGCTGTCAGAATGGACTCTCAACAAACAAGTATTCAATCAGATTTGCTATCTATGGGAGCGCCCAATGATGATTTATTTATGACACAGCTTGCTAATCAATTGCAGACGTATGTGTTGGCTTGTCCAGATCTCTGAGCTAATAGTGTTAACGCTCTATTGATCTATAGGACGGAATGATAGGATACGCGTATCCTCCGGCGCTGTTGTTTTAGCAGGTATTGCTAAGATAAACAACCACAATACATTTCTGTTGATAGCATCTCTATCTTCACAGAGATCATGAGTAATTTACTCTCTTGTCTACTGTGGGTCTTAACGTGAAATCTTCCTCTATGTGAGGATCTTTTTTCACTGGGTAAATCGTGTCATCTTTATCACAACCAGCAAGGTCGCAACCTTCATGTATTCCGTTGTGTGGTCCGTATTGCATTGTAAGCACTGTACTGGACGAGCTTTGGACGCGATTTCTTACTATAGGAGATCCTCTTCTTCGCTATTCTATGCGACTAAAGTGGAGGCTCTTCCGTCGTGGTGTAGGGATCATTATGTTCATATTGTTGATCCCTCCATACTACTCATTGCTATTTTTTAGTATACTTGTTTCACAAGATCTACTGCAGCCTGTTATTATTTAGGTTATAGGTTTATGTTACCTCATACCTATGCACTCTACGATAGTTTACAATTGAGTCTTTTGTCTCTTTAAGTCAGTTAGTAACTTTTTGATAAATAGACTTAGAATCTTTAGATTAAATTCCTATACGGATTTTAACTTCGGTTCTTATTTAGCTAAGTAATCATTTGAGCCTCTGGAAACAGTAGTTTTCAAATTCTGACCTTTTAGACAGTAATTCTGTTGGTTTCTCTTTTACTGTAGAGTCAGTGAGTTTCATGCACTATCGATGGATGATTTTCACTTTCATAGTTTCGGAATTAATACTTCCGTTACTATTTAGGTTGATTGTTGCATAAGAGTTAGGCTCCTATTATCCGGAACCTATTATTTTAAGGTCCTTCCGTCTTCGTATGGGCATAGGCCTTTACTCTTTCCGGGTACAGTTTATGTATTTATAAACAGATATCTGTTTATTACAAGGGCGTAAGCTTCTTCTGTCCTTGATGTCTAGTAGAAGGACGTTACGCTCCATTTTATTGTTAATGGATTCTATTAACTATCGGTACTGCTTATGGTATATCATTGACTTAGCAGTTGTGCTTAAGATTTCGGCTCATGAAGTAAGAGTTCTTCTACTTCTTGGGCTTACATTAATAGTGTCGCTATTATAGATTTTTGAAGGCCGCTCATTGCGCTCAGCCATCCACATTCATGAATTTTATCTTAGAAATATCGAGTCAATTTCTTGAGGCCTCTTTTGTTAGATCTATTATCTACTGCTCAGAATGTCATTCACTTAACAGTTGCTACTATAGCTAGGTAGGCTGTCTGTTTCGGCAGTGTCTCCGTTCGGCTGCCCTCTTCGCTCTGGGCTATTTGACCCAGGGCAAGAAAAAGGGGGGGGGGGGAGGGTGTTCCCTTGGGTCACCTGTTTTACTATGAAAACAAGGGGATACCTCCTCCGGAGTTAGTAATTCTGAGCTGTTATTGGGATGGTTGTTTAGTGAGAAGTTTAAGTTTTTAAAATTCATTCAAGTCTTAGTTTTTAAAGTATAGCTTTTGAATATTGCATATGTCAACGGACATGATTATGCAATTCTCAGACACTTTTAGGAGTATAAGAGTCTCTATTCTCTAGACTTACTTTATTATTGGCTTACTTTAAAAATTATTAGTATAAGGATTATATTGGATATTAATAGAGTACATGGATGTATGAAGCTCAATTTTGGAAGGTGTTGTATCTTTCTAATTTATCATAAATAAGAAAGATACATGTAAGGCCTATTACTTCTTTTCCCTACAGGGGATGACTCTATTTTATTTTATTGAGCGTATTCCATTTTGCTCTATGTCCTTGGCCCTCCAGCCTTTTTACTATTCAGCTATGTCTGGGTCATTGGTACAGTATAAAAATGTTAAAAAATTTATAGTAATTTATATATTTTTTATACTTACCAATGACCCAGACGCGGATGGCCCTCCCAGGAGTTGGGAACTCTTGCCTCCCCGCTGAGTACATAGCGCTTACCAGGCACTGGTTATTAGAATGATAAATGGCGCCAATTTCGGAACGTCCTTGACACTGCGCATGCGCAGTAGGGGCGAAGTGTGGAGGGCCTTTCAGGACATGTTTTCTTTAGTTTTAGATGCAAATTTTGGGGATTGGGGGGCAAAATTTGTGTTTGGCCCTATATTTTAAGAGTTAGCACCAGCTATGTCTGGGTCATTGGTAAGTATAAAAAATATATAAATTACTATAAATTTTTTAACTTTTGAAGAAAAAAAATGGTTTCCGTTCATTTAAAGCCGAACGCCTTGACGGATTGATACCTAATTTTTCAGATGTTTTTATACGCCCGTTTGAAAAACGGGACGTATTATGTGAATGGTCTCTCCACCCGTCTGTCTGTCTGTCCGTCCATGGACACATTTCGTTTCCGGACGATAACTTTAGTGGATTTAGTATGACAAAATACAGGATGGGTTCAATTTCCGTTTCTAGCGGCCCATTTGCAGTAGAGTTGTGGCCCTTTATTTATGGGAATTTAGCCCAACTTCTCATTTCCGGACGATAACTTTAGTTTGCCTTGACCGATTTATTTCAAATTTTCAGTTTTTTGTTTTTGACCACAAACTACAGCTCAAGTTCACTTTTGATCACAATCGCATATACCTTTCCAGAGTTATTCCCCTTGAATGATTGCAAATTTGTGGATTTTGTGGTTTACGGATGATAACTTTAGTTTGCCTTGACCAATTTTTTTCAAATTCTCAGATTTTGTTTTTGACCACAAAGCACAGCTCAAGTTCACCTTTGGCCATAATCGCATGTACCGTTCCATAGTTATTCCCCTTGAATGATTGCAAATTTGTGAATTATGTGGTTTCTGGATGATAACTTTAGTTTGCCTTGACTAATTTGTTTCAAATTCTCAGATTTTGTTTATGACCACAAAACACAGCTCAAGTTCACTTTCGGCCAAAATCGCATGTACCTTTCCAGAGTTATTCCTCTTGAATTTGTGCATTTTGTGTTTCCCGGATTATAACTTTAGTATTGGCCTGACTGATTTTTTATACGCCTGTTGAAAAACCGTCGAATTATGGAATCAGTCTGTCTGTCCATTTGTCCATCCATTTGTCCATCCATCCGTCAGTCTGTCCATTTGTCAGCATTTGGTTTCCAGATGATAACTTTAGTATTTTTTTTTTGATTAACTCCTAAACTTGGTATGTGGTTTAATCAAAACAAAAGACAGGTCAAGTTCGAATATAGGGTCAGTTCGAAGTTCCCCTGAATTACGGCCCTTGTTGGACATAGAATGCAACAAATATTTGGTTTCCGGATGATAACTTTTATTATTTGTTTTTCGATTGGTTCCAAACTTGGTATGTTGTTTAATCACAACAAAATACAGGTCAAGTTCGAATATGGGGTTGGTCCGAACAATTTTCACCCTCACCCCCATCCTTACCCCAACCCTTCAAAAATACAAAACGGACGTATAATGTCCCGCTAAGCGGTGCACTTGTTGTCCCCCGACCCTTCGGGGGACTATTGTAATCAGCAGTGTCTGTCCGTCCGTCTGTCTGTCCGTGCGTGCGTCCATCCGTCCGTCCATCACACCCTTGTCCGGATGATAACTGTAGTTTGGATGATTTTACTGAAACTAAATTTGGTATGTGTCTTACTTGGGTGGAAATGCAGGTCAAGTTCGAAAATGGGCACGCTCCACTGATTTCTACTGGATTTATTCCCCTTTTTCGACTTAAAAAATACAGTATTTTTATACTGTACCAATGACCCAGACATAGCTGGTGCTAACTCTTAAAATATAGGGCCAAACACAAATTTTGCCCCCCAATCCCCAAAATTTGCATCTAAAACTAAAGAAAACATGTCCTGAAAGGCCCTCCACACTTCGCCCCTACTGCGCATGCGCAGTGTCAAGGACGTTCCGAAATTGGCGCCATTTATCATTCTAAGTTTGGCCCTTCATCAGTTAACATCTGACTGATCTTTGTGCTTTTAAATCTCAGTTTAAATGATGCCAGACACATAAATATTAGTGAAATGGTGATTCTAAGGAGGATAGAAAAGGAGGAGAGGAAAAGAATGTGTGACAGAATATTATCAGGGCTGTAACTTAAAATTTTTTAATGAAATTATGTTAAGTTACCTATGTTCAAGGCAGCAGCCATTTTGTTGTCATTCTGATTATTTAGTTACACTGTTTTTTCAAGTGTTTTTCCTCTCTCCCTGTCCTTTAAGTTCCCCCTTGCTATTCTCCCATGCTTTTGGCATAATTTCTGTAATTATTATTACTAAAATTTCTTGGGAGTTTTAGCTGAATAACAGAATGAATTCTGTTCTTTCCCCATGTTTACGTCTTCACCTACGGGTGGTTAGGCGTTGTGTTCTGCATCTACCATCTGATGTTCTGCAGTTTCTTCCCTGGAAGTCTCTGTTTTGCATCAGATGGTGTATTTTTGGTAACTGATTTCGGGCCTGGGTGCCTGGAGTCTTATTTTAGTGTTTTTACACTCATTGTTTACATTTACAACAGCCCTCTGTGTGAGGGGGGGATTTCTAAATAATAATATCTTTATGTTATTTTAATCATAACTAGATACATTATTATTGTTCGTAAGTGTTGAATAAATTGTTTAAAATATTTTTAAAATTTTTGTTCACACTTAGGCTTGGGATCCATTGGGGCTCAACGTTACTTTTCAGAAACTTGGGCTGTTCTGAAAAAATATTTTTTCAAAATATTTTGATTTCAATTATTTTTTCTATATTAATGGATCATATTATTATTATGTATTTTGATTGCCAGGGGTTAGTGCGAGTACCAGGACTTGTTTTCTTTTCACATTGAAAGGATATTGATCAATTGTTTTAAGAGGAAGTCTTCCTCTGACCTTATTATCATTCTATATGTGCTCAGTGTACTCGCATTAACTCCTGTTCTGTATCGTATGATTTCGATGACAATATGGGAAGCGTATGTCACGGTATGTTGTTGGGGATTTGGACACTCCGGTCCTTTCCCCGCAGGGTCACTCTACTTTATCAATTTCTATTTCAGACGATCAAGATTAGGGTGATGTATCTGTGATGTCTTCCAACAGTGTGCCTCCGTCGTCACAATTAATGAAGGGCTAGCGGAAAAGTGCTCATGTAATACGCCAATTGCCTAAGAGGACCCTAGTAGGTTCGACGGCCTTTGACGTCCGCTAGCTCGCCCGGTGTAGCGTCCATTCACCGAATGGTTCGGCAGCCGGGTTCGTCCGTTGCGGTCTAGAAGGAATTTTGGGGTGATGCGAGCACTATAAAATTAACTTAATGCACACCCAGTGACGGCGGATCGTAGGGAGAACGGAGGAAGCCTTTTAGTCCGGTTCATAGCTCGTTCCGGTCCATCCGGACGGCAAGCGAGAGAGGCCCCTCTCTCGTTCAACAACATCTGGCCCCAGATGTTGTGGTACAAATGTGTCGTTAGCGGAGCATACGTCCGTTGTCGGGACGCTCCGTTGTATAGGCAGTCCGCTGAGACTGCTAAGGCTTCCTCTTCTCGTCAGCGCACACGACCGCACCTTGGCTGCGTGACCGCCGATATATTACCAGCTTCGCCGATCAAGGATTCTTCGGCGACCAGGTCACACCATCCGGCAGCCAGGGATTCGAGACCGATGGACTCCGGACGTTCGCATAGGAAAAGTATGCGGGAGCCATCTGATGCGGAGCTGCCCTCGGCGAAGCAGCGATAGACTGCGCCTCCGCAGGTCTCGACGCCGGACATTCTTGTGCACATAGCACAGCTTATCGCAGCATCCCAGCAGCCGACAGAAACGGTGTCGGATCGAGAATTATCCGACAGCGCTGGGTCGGTAGCCGGGGACTCGAGGCCTGCAGACTCCGGACGTTCGCATAGGAAGTGTGCGGGAGTCAACGTACACGGAGCTTCCAGCGGCAATGCATCGTAAGTCCGCTACTGCACAGGCCTCGGGAACGGACATGCTTTCCTTAATAGCACTGTTTATCGCAGCATCCCAGCATCAACTGAATCTGTCGCATATATTTTATCCGACGATGCTGGGTCGGGACGCTCCGCGGAAGCGGGTACGGACGTCCGAAAGTTTCATCCGGTCCGACGGGATACCGAAAGGGATTCGGTGGATTTCAAGCTTTCCCTTTCGGAACAACATATGCTGCGATGCCGGATAAGAAACTGATAGCGTCGGTGGACTTAGAAATTTTTGGTTCGGTTCAGGGACATCGTCCCTCAGTTCCGACATAGTCCAATAATGTCACACAAACTTTCGAATTATTGAACGACGCTATATATATTTTTATTTTATGCTTGCTATCCAAGCATTTCTGGTTTCTTGTTCGAAGAGTTATGGAGATGTCTTTCAAAAGTGTGCCTCTGTCGTCATAGTTAATGAAGAGTTAGCGGCAATAAGTGCTCATGGAATATGTCTATCGCTTACGGAGTGACATTCGCTAGCTCACCCGGTGTAGCATACATTCATCGAATGGTTCGGCTGCCGGGTTCGTCCGTTGCGGTCTAGGAAGGAGATTTGGGTGATGCGAGCACTTTAATTACTTTAGTACTCACCCAGTGACGGCAGATTGAGGACAGATCGGAGGAAGCCAACAACATAGGGGACCGCATGTTGTGGTTCAGATATTTTACATTCGGAGCATATGTCCGTTGCTCGGGACGCTCCGTTATATTGACAGTCCGAGAGACTGTCTTTAATGCTTCCTCATCCTCACAGCAGGGCACACGACCGCACATTGGCTACGTGACCTCGAGTATCCGATCAGTTTCGGCATTCAGTGATTCCACAGCGAATAGGTCGCGCCATCCGGTAGCCAAGGGACACGAGGCCTATACACTCCGTTCGCTCGCATATTGGAAGTATGCACGGGGTAACGATCTCGGAGCTTCCTGCGGCAATGCATCGTAAGACCGCTGCTCCTCAGGCCTCAGTGACGGACGTGCTATCCGAGTTAGCACAGTTGTTTCGCAGCATCCCAGCAATTGACGGTTTCTCGGTCGAATCAGGAATTATCCGACGGCGCTGGGTCGGTGCGGTCCGCGGTTGCATCAAGCTACGGACGACCGAACGCTTTATAGGGTCCGATAGGATGGCGAAAGGGATTCGAAAGATTTCGAGTTTTCCCTTTAGTAGTATCGGAAGATGCCTTTCATATCTTCTGGCATTTCTTCCAGTGATTATTTTTCGGACTTCATTGCTGCGATCTTGGATAAGAGACTTATAGCGTCATTGGACTCGGATTTTTCGATCGGTACAGGGACTTTGTCCCTGACTTACCGACGCAGTCCAATATTGTCATTACAACATGTGTTTTATTTTTCGACGCTATATATTTATATATATATACACAAGCCTGCTACTAAGCATGATAGTTTAGTTTCTTGTCCGCGTGGCTCATTTCTGCCATTTTATCTTTTTTACATATAGTTTATTTTGGCAGAGCAGGGCATACCGAGAGTTTATATGCGTCTAGACGGTGTGATTAAAGACTGCATATATTCTTTTTCGCCGTTTATGTCTTTTCCAATTTCAATGTTGGGAACGACATTATGTATAGTAGACTTAACTTAGACGCTTTATTATACGTAATCCGCCTTACTGAGGCGTTATCATTACGTCTTCAAGAAAAGATTTACGGGATATTATTCTCAATGTAATTTCTTTTGAGGGCAGTAGTTTGTTCACGTATAACTCCGCCCTTCAGTGGCTGATTGGAGTTGGTTAGACGTGATGCAGCCCTAGCTACATCCACGCGTGGATAGTAGGTTAAGAACTCTCTCAGAGTCGCTTCGTTCTCGGAGGAGCTTCTCTTCGACGGCAACTTTCCGGCAATCCATGAATTGCTTGATTTATACATTCTCTTGTCTATCTAGTGTTACAAGAGATTCAGACTGGGGCAAACATTCGGTGGTTGACTCAGAGAGTGCCGCCGCAGTTGCCGGACCCGAGTGTGGCTGTTATGACGATTGCCAGTCAAACAGATTGGGATATATACTGATCCCTACGGATTCGAAGTGCCAAGGTCTTTGGGTTCCGCAGTCTTTTAGCTATCAGTTTAACTTCCGCGGAATAATGTTTTTTAGGCTTGCTTTATGTCATTGCATGAACATTATTCAGTAACGCATGCCCAAATTCCTGTCCTTTAATTCGACAGTAGTGGCGTATCTCCGGAACCAGGGAGGCACTCTTTCGTTTCCGTTATTCAATTTAATGGAAAGAATCCGTCTGTTGGTTATAGTACACCAAGTTCAGTTTTGGTCCGTCATATTCTGGGTCGTCTGATTGTTTTATCGCACTCCCGTTCTCTTACGGGTCGCTTGTTGCTGTCAGAATGGACTCTCAACAAACAAGTATTCAATCAGATTTGCTATCTATGGGAGCGCCCAATGATGTTTTATTTATGACACAGCTTGCTAATCAATTGCAGACGTATGTGTTGGCTTGTCCAGATCTCTGAGCTAATACTGTTAACGCTCTATTGATCTATAGGACGGAATGATAGGATACGCGTATCCTCCAGCGCTGTTGTTTTAGCAGGTATTGCTAAGATAAACAACCACAATGCATTTCTGTTGATAGCATCTCTATCTTCACAGAGATCATGAGTAATTTACTCTCTTGTCTACTGTGGATCTTAACGTGAAATCTTCCTCTATGTGAGGATCTTTTTTCACTGGGTAAATCGTGTCATCTTTATCACAACCAGCAAGGTCGCAACCTTCATGTATTCCGTTGTGTGGTCCGTATTGCATTGTAAGCACTGTACTGGACGAGCTTTGGACGCGATTTCTTACTGTAGGAGATCCTCTTCTTCGCTATTCTATGCGACTAAAGTGGAGGCTCTTCCGTCGTGGTGTAGGGATCATTATGTTCATATGGTTGATCCCTCCATACTACTCATTGCTATTTTTTAGTATACTTGTTTCACAAGATCTACTGCAGCCTGTTGTTATTTAGGTTATAGGTTTATGTTACCTCATACCTATGCACTCTACGATAGTTTACAATTGAGTCTTTTGTCTCTTTATCTAAGTCAGTTAGTAACTTTTTGATAAATAGACTTAGAATCTTTAGATTAAATTCCTATACGGATTTTAACTTCAGGTTCTTATTTAGCTAAGTAATCATTTGAGCCTCTGGAAACAGTAGTTTTCAAATTCTGACCTTTTAGACAGTAATTCTGTTGGTTTCTCTTTTACTGTAGAGTCAGTGAGTTTCATGCACTATCGATGGATGATTTTCACTTTCATAGTTTCGGAATCAATACTTCCGTTACTATTTAGGTTGGATTGTTGCATAAGAGTTAGGCTCCTATTATCCGGAACCTATTATTTTAAGGTCCTTCCGTCTTCGTATGGGCATAGGCCTTTACTCTTTCCGGGTACAGTTTATGTATTTATAAACAGATATCTGTTTATTACAAGGGCGTAAGCTTCTTCTGTCTTTGATGTCTAGTAGAAGGACGTTACGCTCCATTTTATTGTTAATGGATTCTATTAACTAGCGTACTGCTTATGGTATATCATTGGCTTAGCAGTTGTGCTTAAGATTTCGGCTCATGAAGTAAGAGTTCTTCTACTTCTTGGGCTTGCATTAATAGTGTTGCTATTATAGATTTTTGAAGGCTGCTCATTGCGCTCAGCCATCCATTCATGAATTTTATCTCAGAAATATCGAGTCCATTTCTGGAGGCCTCTATTGTTAGGTCTATTATCTACTGCTCAGAATGTCATTCACTTAACAGTTGCTACTATAGCTAGGTAGGCTGTCTGTTTCGGCAGTGTCTCCGTTCGGCTGCCCTCTTCGCTCTGGGCTATTTGACCCAGGGCAAGAAAAAGGGGGGGGGGGGGGGAGGGTGTTCCCTTGGGTCACCTGTTTTTACTATGAAAACAAGGGGATACCTCCTCCGGAGTTAGTAATTCTGAGCTGTTATTGGGATGGTTGTTTAGTGAGAAGTTTAAGTTTATAAAATTCATTCAAGTCTTAGTTTTTAAAGTATAGCTTTTGAATATTGCATATGTCAACGGACATGATTATGCAGTTCTCACACACTTTTAGGAGTATAAGAGTCTCTATTCTCTAGACTTACTTTATTATTGGCTTACTTTAAAAATTATTAGTATAAGGATTATTGGATATTAATAGATTACATGGATGTATGAAGCTCAATTTTTGGAAGGTGTTGTATCTTTCTAATTTATCATAAATAAGAAAGATACATGTAAGGCCTATTACTTCTTTTCCCTACAGGGGATGACTCTATTTTATTTTATTGAGCGTATTCCATTTTGCTCTATGTCCTTGGCCCTCCAGCCTTTTTACTATTCAGCTATGTCTGGGTCATTGGTACAGTATAAAAATGTTAAAAAATTTATAGTAATTTATATATTTTTTATACTTACCAATGACCCAGACGGGGATGGCCCTCCCAGGAGTTGGGAACTCTTGCCTCCCCGCTGAGTACATAGCGCTTACCAGGCACTGGTTATTAGAATGATAAATGGCGCCAATTTCGGAACGTCCTTGACACTGCGCATGCGCAGTAGGGGCGAAGTGTGGAGGGCCTTTCAGGACATGTTTTCTTTAGTTTTAGATGCAAATTTTGGGGATTGGGGGGCAAAATTTGTGTTTGGCCCTATATTTTAAGAGTTAGCACCAGCTATGTCTGGGTCATTGGTAAGTATAAAAAATATATAAATTACTATAAATTTTTTAACTTTTGTGTTGTCCGGATGATAACTTTACTTAGGATCATTTGATTGAAACGAAATTTAGTATGCCGCTTCGGTGGAAATGCAGGTCAAGTTTGAAAATGGGCACGCTCCACTGATTTTTACTGGATTTATTCCCCTTTTTCGACTTAGAAAATACGGTTTTTGTGTTGTCCGGATGATAACTTTACTTTGGATCATTTGATTGAAACGAAACTAAGTATGTGGTTTAATTGGTTGAAAATACAGGTCAAGTTAAAAAATGGCCATGCTCTGTCTATTTTTACAGGAGTTATTCCCCTTTTTCGACTTATAAAATACATTTTTCGACTTATAAAATACACTTTTTGTGTTGTCCGGATGATAACTTTACTTTTGATCATTTGATTGAAATTAACACCCTTAACCTCTCATAAAGACCATGCTCTTGGAACAAATTGCATCCTAACAGCTCCCTTGAATTTGCCATCTTGGTCGGGGGGACCGGGGGCGTTGCCCTTGTTAATTTTGAGTCTATTTTTACAGACAGGATTTTATAGTTCACCGAGTTAATGTGTTACTATCACCACAAAAATGCACACTTAGTCGTATCGAACTGGATATTCTGATCTCTTTCCTAACCGAGGATCATTATTCATTGATAAGGAGGTCCAAGAAACTGACTGCATGTCTTGCACGACCCCTGGACATTCTATAGTCTACACTAACAATTAAACATTGTCAATTACTCAATTAAATATGAATTGGGCCTACACGAATGAAGTGTCTAATGTTAATTTTATCCAATATTCTTTGGAAATGTAACAAATTGCACTAAGCACAAGAGATTTGAAAAAATCAAATCTTGATACTGATTCGGGATCGATCTTGAAGCAGACGTATGATATCTAATCAAATCTCAAATATTTGCAGGACCCTACCACCATGCCCCCACTTGTATTCTTGGGTAAGAGACTTAATCTTGATTACATGTACCATGCCCCCACTTGGGTAATCAAGATTAAGTCTTTTACCCAAGAATACAATGCAGTTACTGCTGGTCAGGATTGAACCATGGACCTTTCGGATAGAAGTCCAGTGCTCTGACCACTGAGCCACTGCATTCCCCATCAATAGAATGAGATAAAGTTTGTTCTGTTGCAGAAACACACAATACAATCTTCTAAGACTATTATTATCCCCGGTGGGTGAGGGTGTGAGATGTGGAAATCTCATCCAAGGGCAAGATATTTGGGCCAGACACGAGGCTTGCTGAGTGTCTGGACCAAATATCTTGCCCTGAGTTTTCTCTCCCCTCCCCCTCCCCCTCCCACCCCCCCCCCCACCCCCCCCACCAAACAGCCTGACATCATCAAAAGTAATTCAGGGGCACGTGCAGCTACATCAAACAATTTTGTCCATTTCTGAAGAAAACTGATTTGCTTATCGGAAAGAGCGCACAAAAGTTCTGTATATACCACAAAATTAAATCCCAATGCTGGCAAGACGTGGGTTGAGGATTTGTAGTGAAATGAACATTGACACATTCTGATGACATCATATTATGAATTCTACAGTGTATTCACATAACTTTTCGACAGGAATTTTGTGCAATTCGCTCCACTCATAGTTGCATTGATCCAAAAATTGAGATAAAAAAGTCAAGTGTCCTTTAGTTTTGCCGTCTGTGTTTTTATTTCTATTTTCTTTGACAAACGTTTGTCTGCTAATATTTCTGAAATGTGACACCATCTCGTTTGTTTACAGAAGAACATGCTATGATTGAATAGTCCTGCCCTCCTTAAATATGCTAATAAGCCAATATAAGTTGGTCACGTGGGTGGGGTGAGATAGCTGTCACATGGGTGGAACGAGACAGACATATCTCTCCCGATGTCTCACACAATTTTATATATGACACAGTACCTTAGTGGTGGGAGAAAATGTCATCCTGGGTGTTTAAAGTTCCGTTAAACCCAAATAAACACGAAACAATCTGGTAACTCAAAAAATAATCTTGCATAAAAACCTTTTTTCATTGCACAGGTGGGGGCATAATGGATACAAGGAGCTGTATCCCACAGAATTTCAAAGTGATCGGTCAGATAGAGAAGATGATGATGAGAAACATTATGCTGACAAATCAAAGAGGCACAAGAAAAAAAGAAAACATCACCATAGAAGGTCAGTCCAGATAGAAACAGTAATCTTGATAACATAAATATCTTACTATTGTTTATAAAACTATGTTACAGCCAATGATTAGTTTTTATATGGCCCTTTAGATTAGGCCATACAAAGTAGATCTTCTGTTTCTCAGGCCATTATTTGTAAAATTGCATGCGGGCGAGCGTTTTTTTATTTTATTTTTTATATCTGTAATTATTTCTTTGCCATCAAAAATGTATGTTCTTGGTTTATGTTTTAGGTCTCATAATCTACAGAATAGCATGTGTGGTGGTGTATTTTGTCCCTTGAGAGCAAGAAGGCTTTGCAATGCTAAAGCATTGCAAAGCCTTCTTGCACTCAGGGACAAATTTATCAATGTTTTTAACTTGGTTAAAATATCAGACATAAACCATTTAATTTTTATTTTTTTTAAGTTCACATTGGTTATAAAAAGAGAGTATGCGGCAGCCAAAAGGTCCATGCGAGAGGGCCTGAGAAACAGAGATTTTTATACTGTACCAATGACCCAGACATAGCTGGTGCTAACTCTTAAAATATAGGGCCAAACACAAATTTTGCCCCCCAATCCCCAAAATTTGCATCTAAAACCAAAGAAAACATGTCCTGAAAGGCCCTCCACACTTCGCCTCTACTGCGCATGCGCAGTGTCAAGGACGTTCCGAAATTGGTGCCATTAATCATTCTAAGTTTGGCCCTTCATCAGTTAACATCTGACTGATCTTTGTGCTTGTAAATCTCAGTTTAAATGATGCCAGACACATAAATATTAGTGAAATGGTGATTCTAAGGAGGATAGAGAAGGAGGAGAGGAAAAAATGTGTGACAGAATATTATCAGGGCTGTAACTTAAAAATTTTTTAATGAAATTATGTTAAGTTACCTATTTTCGAGGCAGCAGCCATTTTGTTGTCATTCTGATTATTTAGTTACACTGTTTTTTAAGTGTTTTCCTCTCTCCCTGTCCTTTAAGTCCCCCCTTGCTATTCTCCCATGCTTTTGGCATAGTTTTTGTAATTATTATTACTAAATTTTCTTGGGAGTTTTAGCTGAATAACAGAATGAATTCTGTTCTTTTCCCCATGTTTACGTCTTCACCTACGGGTGGTTAGGCATTGTGTTCTGCATCTACCATCTGATGTTCTGCAGTTTCTTCCCTGGAAGTCTCTGTTTTGCATCAGATAGTGTATTTTTGGTAACTGATTTCGGGCCTGGGTGCCTGGAGTCTTAGTTTAGTGTTTTTACACTCATTGTTTACATTTACAACAGCCCTCTGTGTGAGGGGGGGATTTTTGGAAAATAATATCTTGATGTTATTTTAATCATAACTAGATACATTATTATTGTTTGTAAGTGTTGAATAAATTGTTTAAAATATTTTTAAAATTTTTGTCCACACTTAGGCTTGGGATCCATTGGGGCTCAACATTACTTTTCAGAAACTTGGGCTGTTCTGAAAAAATATTTTTTCAAAATATTTTGATTTCAATTATTTTTTCTATATTAATGGATCATATTATTATTATGTATTTTGATTGCCAGGGGTTAGTGCGAGTACCAGGACTTGTTTTCTTTTCACCTTGAAAGGATATTGATCAATTGTATTAAAAGGAAGTCTTCCTCTGACTTTATAATCATTCTATATGTGGTCAGTGTACTCGCATTAACTCCTGTCTGTATCGTATGATTTCGATGACAATATGGGAAGCGTATGTCACGGTATGTTATTGGGGAATTGGACACTCGGTCCTTTCCCCGCAGGGTCACTCTACTTTATCAATTTCTATTTCAGACGATCAAGATTAGGGTGATGTATCTGTGATGTCTTCCAACAGTGTGCCTCCGTCGTCACAATTAATGAAGGGCTAGCGGAAAAGTGCTCATGTAATACGCCAATTGCCTAAGAGGACCCTAGTAGGTTCGACGGCCTTTGACGTCCGCTAGCTCGCCCGGTGTAGCGTCCATTCACCGAATGGTTCGGCAGCCGGGTTCGTCCGTTGCGGTCTAGAAGGAATTTTGGGGTGATGCGAGCACTATAAATCAACCTAATGCACACCCAGTGACGGCGGATCGGAGGGAGAACGGAAGAAGCCTTTTAGTCCGGTTCATAGCCCATTCCGGTCCTTCCGGACGGCAAGCGAGAGAGGCCCCTCTCTCGTTCAACAACATCTGACCCCAGATGTTGTGGTACAAAATGTGTCGCAAGCGGAGCATACGTCCGTCGCTCGGGACGCTCCGTTGTATAGGCAGTCCGCGGAGACTGCTAAGGCTTCCTCTTCTCTCATTGCACACGACCGCCCCTTGGCTGCGTGACCGCCGATATATTACCAGCTTCGCCGATCAAGGATTCTTCGGCGACCAGGTCACACCATCCGGTAGCCAGGGACACGAGGCCTGCAGGCTCCGGACGTTCGCATAGGAAGTGTGCGGGAGTCAACGTACACGGAGCTTCCGGCGGCAATGCATCGTAAGACCGCTACTGCACAGGCCTCCGGAACGGACGTGCTTTCCTAAATAGCACAGTTTATCGCAGCATCCCAGCATCAACTGAATCTGTCGCATATTTTTTATCCGACGATGCTGGGTCGGGACGCTCCGCGGAAGCGGGTACGGAAGTCCGAAAGTTTCATCCGGTCCGACGGGATACCGAAAGGGATTTGGAGGATTTCGAGCTTTCCCTTTCGGAACAACATATGCTGTTGTGTATGTCATCTGACTTGGTCTTCTACAGCTTCTTTCGTCGGACCAGAATGCTGCGATGCCGGATAAGAAACTGATAGCTTCGGTGGACTTAGAAATTTTTGGTTCGGTTCAGGGACATCGTCCCTCAGTTCCGACATAGTCCAATAATGTCACACAAACTTCGAATTATTGAACGATGCTATATATATTATTATTTTATGCTTGCTATAACCAAGCATTTCTGGTTTCTTGTTCGCAAAGTTACGGAGATGTCTTTCAAAAGTGTGCCTCTGTCGTCATAGTTAATGAAGAGCTAGCGGCAATAAGTGCTCATGGATTATGTCTATCGCCTACGGAGTGACATTCGCTAGCTCACCCGGTGTAGCGTACATTCATCGAATGGTTCGGCTGCCGGGTTCGTCCGTTGCGGTCTAGGAAGGAGATTTGGGTGATGCGAGCACTTTAATTACTTTAGTACTCACCCAGTGACGGCAGATTGAGGACAGATCGGAGGAAGCCTGTTAGTCCGGTTCCTGGCTTGTCCAGGTCTGTCCGGGCTGTGAGCGAGAGAGGTCCCTCTCTCGTCCAACAACATAGGGGACCGCATGTTGTGGTTCAGATATTTTACATTCGGAGCATATGTCCGTCGGTCGGGACGCTCCGTTATATTGACAGTCCGAGAGACTGTCCTTAATGCTTCCTCATCCTCACAGCAGGGCACACGACCGCACATTGGCTACGTGACCTCGAGTATCCGATCAGTTTCGTCATTCAGTGATACCACGGCGAATAGGTCGCGCCATCCGATAGCCAAGGGACACGAGGCCTATACACTCCGTTCGCTCGCATATTGGTAGTATGCACGGGGTAACGATCACGGAGCTTCCAGCGGCAATGCATCGTAAGACCGCTTCAACTCAGGCCTCAGTGACGGACGTGCTATCCGAGTTAGCACAGTTGTTTCGCAGCATCCCGGCAATTGACAGTTTCTCGGTCGAATCAGGAATTATCCGACGGCGCTGGGTCGGTGCGGTCCGCGGTTGCATCAGGTACGGACGACCGAACGCTTTATAGGGTCCGACAGGATGGCGAAAGGGATTCGAAAGATTTCGAGTTTTCCCTTTAGTAGTATTGGAAGCTGCCTTTCATATCTTCTGGCATTATCTTCCAGTGATTGTTATTTCGGACTTCATTGCTGCGATCTTGGATAAGAGACTTATAGCGTCATTGGACTCGGATTTTTCGATCGGTTCAGGGACATTGTCCCTGACTTACCGACACAGTCCAATATTGTCATTACAACATGTGTTTTATTTTTCGACGCTATATATATATATATACAAGCCTGCTACCAAGCATGATAGTTTAGTTTCTTGTCCGCGTTGCTCATTTCTGCCATTTTATCATTTATACGAATAGTTTATTTTGGCAGAGCAGGGCATACCGAGAGTTCATATGCGTCTAGACGGTGTGGTTAAAGACTGGATATTTTCTTTTTCGCCGTTTATGTCTTTTCCAACTTCAATGTTGGAAACGACATGATGTATAGTAGACTTAACTTAGACGCTTTATCATACGTAATCCGCCTTACTGAGGCGTTATCATTACGTCTTCAAGAAAAGATTTACGGGATATTATTCTCAATGTAATTTCTTTTGAGGGCAGTAGTTTGTTCACGTATAACTCTGCCCTTCAGTGGCTGATTGGAGTTGGTTAGACGTGACGCAGCCCTAGCTACATTCACACGCATGGATAGTAAGGTTAAGAACTCTCTCAGAGTCGCTTCGTTCTCGGAGGAGCTTCTCTTCGACGGCAACTTTTCGGCAATCCATGAATTGCTCGATTTACACGTTCTCTTGTCTATCTAGTGTTACAAGAGATTCAGACTGGGGCAAACATTCGGTGGTTGACTCAGAGAGTGCCACCGCAGTTGCCGGACCCGAGTGTGGCTGTTATGACGGTTGCCAGTCAAACAGATTGGGATATAATACTGATCCCTACGGATTCGAAGTGCCAGGGTCTTTGGGTTCCGCAGTCTCTTAGCAACCAGTTTTCTTCCGCGGAATAATGTTTTTGAGGCTTGCTTTATGTCATTGCATGAACATTATTCAGAAACGCATGCCCAAATCCTGTCCTTTAATTCGACAGTAGTGGCATATCTCCGGAACCAGGGAGGCACTCTTTCGTTTCTGTTATTCAATTTAATGGAAAGAATCCGTCTGTTG
Organism: Pictodentalium vernedei; assembly: GCA_031216915.1. NCBI lineage: Eukaryota > Metazoa > Mollusca > Scaphopoda > Dentaliida > Dentaliidae > Pictodentalium > Pictodentalium vernedei. The sequence continues at coordinate 124,076,908 of CM062288.1, forward strand.
GTTATAGTACACCAAGTTCTGTTTTGGTCCGTCATTCCGGGTCGTCTGATTGTTTTACCGGACTCCCGTTCTCTTACGGGTCGCTGGTTGCTGTCAGAATGGACTCTCAACAAACAAGTATTCAATCAGATTTGCTATCTATGGGAGCGCCCAATGATGATTTATTTACGACACAGCTTGCTAATCAATTGCAGACGTATGTGTTGGCTTGTCCAGATCTCTGAGCTAATGTTGTTAACGCTCTATTGATCTATAGGGCGGAATGATAGGATACGCGTATCCTCCGGCGCTGTTGTTTCAGCAGGTATTGCTAAGATAAACAACCACAATACATTTCTGTTGATAGCATCTCTATCTTCACAGAGATCATGGGTAATTTACTCTCTTGTCTACTGTGGGTCTTAACGTGAAATCTTCCTCTATGTGAGGATCTTTTTTCACTGGGTAAATCGTGTCATCTTTATCACAACCTGCAAGGTCGCAATCTTCATGTATTCCGTTGTGTGGTCCGTATTGCATTGTAAGCACTGTACTGGACGAGCTTTGGACGCGATTTCTTACTATAGGAGATCCTCTTCTTCACTATTCTATGCGGCTAAAGTGGAGGCTCTTCCGTCGTTGGTGTAGGGATCATTATGTTCATATTGTTGATCCCTCCATACTACTCATTGCAATTTTTAGCTCACCTTAGCGAAGCTCAAGGGGAGCTTTACTAATCACTTTCTGTCCGTCGTCCGTCGTCCGTCGTCGTCCGTCCGGCGTTAACTTTACATTATCGACTTCTCCTCCTAAACCACTAGCCCAATTTTATTCAAATGTTGGCTAAATGTTTATTACCTAATGCCAATTCAGATTTGTTCAAATGAAGTTGCCCCTCCTCCTGGGTGGTGCCACGCCCCCAAGGGGCACCAAAATCTTTGTAAATCTTCTTCTCATGAACCAGCCGTAGCAGAGACTTGATATTTGGTGTGCAGCTTCCTTTTGAGGTGTAGACTCAGATTTGTTCAAGAGAAGTTTGTGGGGCTATACTTGGCGTCGTTATGGGGGGGGGCAAAATTTTTTGCCCCGCCCAAAATTTCTATTTTCCAAACCGAGAGGCTGATTTGAACCAAATTTTATGTGAGGGCTTATTGGGTCATGAGTACTTGATTTATGCAAAAAAAAATTTTCCTGCAGCCCCGTGGGAACCGCAGGAGCTAAAAATAGAAAAAATTTAAAACGCCCATATCTCCAAAACTGCACGGCACTGAGAATTTTTATTTGGTGTGCAGCTTCCTTAGGACCAACAGAAAGGATTGGTAAAAAAAAATTGCCATCGGTTTTATCATAGGGTACAGTTTCGGGACTTTGAAAAAGTGCTGAGTCAGCACTTTTTAACACTGTAGGCAATGGGAAAAACATTAAAAAATCTTCTTCTCCAGATCCAGCAGGCAGAATCTTTTGATATTTGGTATGCAACATTGTAGGGTGGATCTGATTCAAGTTTGTTCAAATCGGCCCCCTGGGTTCATATTTGGGCTCAGTATAGGAGCCCGATTTCGAACTTAGTGCATTTCAGGCAAATTTCTTAAAAAATCTTCTTCACCAGATCCAGCAGGCAGAATCTTTTGATATTTGGTATGCAACATTGTGGGGTGGATCTGATTCAAGTTTGTTCAAATCGGCCCTCTGGGTTTATATTTGGGCTCAGTATAGGAGCCCAAATTTGAACTTACTGCATTTCAGGCAAATTTCTTTGAAAATCTTCTTCTCCAGATCCAGCAGGCAGAATCTTTTGATATTTGGCATGCAACATTGTAGGGTGGATCTGATTCAAGTTTGTTCAAATCGGCTCCCTAGATTCATATTTGGGCTCACTATAGGAGCTTGAATTCGAACTTAGTGCATTTCAGGCAAATTTCTTCAAAAATCTTCTTCTCCAGATCCAGCAGGCAGAATCTTTTGATATTTGGTATGCAACATTGTAGGGTGGATCTGATTCAAGTTTGTTCAAATCGGCCCCCTGGTTTCATATTTGGGCTCAGTATAGAAGCCCGATTTCGAACTTAGTGCATTTAGGCAAATTTCTTAAAAAATCTTCTTCTCCAGATCCAGCAGGCAGAATCTTTTGATATTTGGTATGCAACATTGTGGGGTGGATCTGATTCAAGTTTGTTCAAATCGGCTCCCTAGATTCATATTTGGGCTCACTATAGAAGCTCGAATTTGAACTTAGTGCATTTCATGCAAATTTCTTAAAAAATCTTCTTCTCCAGATCCAGCAGGCAGAATCTTTTGATATTTGGTATGCAACATTGTAGGGTGGATCTGATTCAAGTTTGTTCAAATCGGCCCCCTGGGTTCATATTTGGGCTCAGTATAGGAGCCCGATTTCGAACTTAGTGCATTTCAGGCAAATTTCTTAAAAAATCTTCTTCTCCAGATCCAGCAGGCAGAATCTTTTGATATTTGGTATGCAACATTGTGGGGTGGATCTGATTCAAGTTTGTTCAAATCGGCCCTCTGGGTTTATATTTGGGCTCAGTATAGGAGCCCAAATTTGAACTTACTGCATTTCAGACAAATTTCTTTGAAAATCTTCTTCTCCAGATCCAGCAGGCAGAATCTTTTGATATTTGGCATGCAACATTGTAGGGTGGATCTGATTAAAGTTTGTTCAAATCGGCTCCCTAGATTCATATTTGGGCTCACTATAGGAGCTTGAATTCGAACTTAGTGCATTTCAGGCAAATTTCTTCAAAAATCTTCTCCAGATCCAGCAGGCAGAATCTTTTGATATTTGGTATGCAACGTTGCGGGGTAGATCTGATTCAAGTTTGTTCAAATCGGCCCCCTGGATTCATATTTGGGCTTACTATAGAAGCCCGAATTCGAACTTAGTGCATTTAGGCAAATTTCTTAAAAAATCTTCTTCTCCAGATCCAGCAGGCAGAATCTTTTGATATTTGGTATGCAACATTGTGGGGTGGATCTGATTCAAGTTTGTTCAAATCGGCTTCCTAGATTCATATTTGGGCTCACTATAGAAGCTCGAATTTGAACTTAGTGCATTTCATGCAAATTTCTTAAAAAATCTTCTTCTCCAGATCCAGCAGGCAGAATCTTTTGATATTTGGTAAGCAACATTGTGGGGTGGATCTGATTCAAGTTTGTTCAAATCGGCCCCCTGGGTTTATATTTGGGCTCAGTATAGGAGCCCAAATTTGAACTTGGCGCATTTCAAGTAAATTTCTTAAAAAATCTTCTTCTCCAGATCCAGCAGGCAGAATCGTTTGATATTTGGTATGCAACATTGTGGGATGGATCTGATTCAAGTTTGTTCAAATCGGCTTCCTAGATTCATATTTGGGCTCACTATAGAAGCTCAAATTCGAACTTAGTGCATTTCAGGCAAATTTCTTAAAAAATTTTCTTCTCCAGATCCAGCAGACAGAATCTTTTGATATTTGGTATGCAACATTGTGGGATGGATCTGATGCAAATTTGTTCAAATCGGCTCCCTAGATTCATATTTGGGCTTACTATAGAAGCTCGAATTCGAACTTAGTGCATTTCAGACAAATTTCTTAAAAAATCATCTTCTCCAGATCCAGCAGGCAGAATCTTTTGATATTTGGTATGCAACATTGCGGGGTGGATCTGATTCAAGTTTGTTCAAATCGGCCCCCTGGATTCATATTTGGGCTCACTATAGAAGCTCGAATTCAAACTTAGTGCATTTCGGGCAAATTTCTTCAAAAATCTTCTTCTCCAGATCCAGCAGGCAGAATCTTTTGATATTTGGTATGCAACATTGCGGGGTGGATCTGATTCAAGTTTGTTCAAATCGGCCCCCTGGATTCATATTTGGGCTTAATATAGAAGCCTGAATTCGCACTTAGTGCATTTCAGGCAAATTTCTTCAAAAATCTTCTTCTCCAGATCCAGCAGGCAGAATCTTTTGATATTTGGTATGCAACATTGTGGGGTGGATCTGATTCAAGTTTGTTCAAATCGGCTTCCTAGTTTCATATTTGGGCTCACTATAGAAGCTCGAATTCGAACTTAGTGCATTTCAGGCAAATTTCTTAAAAAATCTTCTTCTCCAGATCCAGCTTCAGAATCTTTTCATATTTGGTAAGCAACATTGTGGGGTGGATCTGATTCAAGTTTGTTCAAATCGGCCCCCTGGGTTTATATTTGGGCTCCGTATAGGAGCCCAAATTTTAACTTAGTGCATTTCAGGCATATTTCTTAAAAAATCTTCTTCTCCAGATCCAGCAGGCAGAATCTTTTGATATTTGGTATGCAACATTGTGGGGTGGATCTGATTGTGATTCATGAACGTATTTATTTGTAAAGTTGATAGAATCTTAGACAAAATTTGCAGAAAAGATCTACTATAGAAGGGGTGGTATCCAGGGTGAACCGTTTACCCAAATCTAGCAGTACTAATGCATTATTCACACAAATCTCCGTTCAAATTTTATGACCCCTCATTGGAACACACGCATTCAGCTCATTCCAACAAAAGTCATATGCCATGTTTTCGAGACAAAAGAATAAAAATTTTAGTTATTCATGAAATTTTTAGGCAACTGTTGTCTGTTATTCACATTGCTTCATGAAATTTCAGTACTTTTAGAAGTTACCTCAGTAATCAAGGGTTAATTCCACTTAATTAAATGTCGCCTCTAAAAAACAACCACTTTGCATATCTTACCTTTTTACCAGCATAACTGCCAAAACTTGTCAGCATTCTTCGCAAAAATCGCTATTCAAATTTAAATTTTTGTCTCTTAAACATACATGTACTTATCGCTTGTAAATACCCCATTGGAATGAGCTTTTTGAGCTCATTCCAATGAGAGGTCGCACACCATGCTTTTTTAGTCAAAAAAGCAATTTTTTAGTTATTCCAGAATTTCGTACGTAAAACACAGCTTTATGACTTCACATTAAAATGAGCTCTCTAAGCTTGTTCCAATCAACATTCACGCACTATGTCTTTCACACAAAAAATAAAATTTTCCATTTATTCAGGAATTTTGTTTGCAAGAACACTCTTACCCCCCCCCCCCCCCCCCACCCCCCCCCCCCCCCACACACACACACACAGACACACACATCTAAAAGTTAGGCAGCAAAAAAACAGTTACTTCAATTTTTAAATGCATTATAGGAACAACTTGCCTAATCAAATTTAAATACTTTTGCAACATTCTGTATCTAGAACAAACCATTTACCATATCTTTACGCAAAATTCTCCAGCATCATTCACAAAAAAACACCATTATTTATATATTCACATTTCTGTCTCAAAAATATACCTGATCTTCCCATACCCCTATTGGAATAAGCTGTTTGAGCTTGTTCCAATGATGATAAAAAAAACTAATATTTTGGAAAATTTGTGAAAATTTTTGTTTTCTTGCATGCAAATATGTACATGTAGCACATGGAAGATATCCACAGTTGGGGAGAGATGTCCAAGGCTATCTCTTCACATTCCTTGTTTGTGCTTCATGCTAAACCAGTTTGTCTGCAGAGATAAATTTGCTTTATTAAAAATCATTGGAGATTGGCCACACACCAATGATTTTAAATAAAACTAATTTTAGGTAACAAATGTTGAACTTCAAACAAAATCTATCACTCAACCAGTTAATGTTGATGAGGCATGACATGGTGAAGGTGACCTAAAATACTTCTTAGAGTCACTTTGTCAGGTGAGCGATTAAGGCCACGTGGGGCCTCTTGTTTAGTATACTTGTTTCACAAGATCTACTGCAGCCTGTTATTATTAAGGTTATAGGTTTATGTTACCTCATACCTATGCACTCTACGATAGTTTACAATTGAGTGTTATGTCTCTTTATCTAAGTCAGTTAGTAACTTTTTGATAAATAGACTTAGAATCTTTAGATTAAATTCCTATATGGATTTTAACTTCGGTTCTTATTTAGCTAAGTAATCATTTGAGCCTCTGGAAACAGTAGTTTTCAAATTCTGACCTTTTAGACAGTAATTCTGTTGGTTTCTATTTTACTGTAGAGTCAGTGAGTTTCATGTACTATCGATGGATAATTTTCACTTTCGTAGTTTTGGAATCACTACTTCCGTTACTATTTAGGTTGGATTTTTGCATAAGAGTTAGGCTCCTATTATCCGGAACCTATTATTTTTAAGGTCCTTCCGTCTTCGTATGGGCATAGGCCTTTACTCTTTCCGGGTAGAGTTTATGTATTTATAAACAGATATCTGTTTATTACTATGGGCGTAAGCTTCTTCTGTCTTTGATGCCTAGTAGAAGGACGTTACGCTCCATTTTATTGTTAATGGATTCTATTAACTATCGGTACTGCTTATGGTATATCATTGACTTAGCAGTTGTGCTTAAGATTTCGGCTCATGAAGTAAGAGTTCTTCTACTTCTTGGGCTTACATTAATAGTGTCGCTATTATAGATTTTTGACGGCCGCTCATTGCGCTCAGCCATCCACATTCATGAATTTTTATCTCAGAAATATCGAGTCCATTTCTGGAGGCCTCTATTGTTAGGTCTATTATCTACTGCTCAGAATGTCATTCACTTAACAGTTGCTACTATAGCTAGGTAGGCTGTCTGTTTCGGCAGTGTCTCCATTCTGCTGCCCTCTTCGCTCTGGGCTATTTGACCCAGGGCAAGAAAAAGGGGGGGGGGGGGGGGGGGGGAGGGTGTTCCGTTGGGTCACCTGTTTTACTATGAAAACAAGGGGATACCTCCTCCGGAGTTAGTTATTCTGAGCTGTTATTGGGATGGTTGTTTGGTGAGAAGTTTAGGTTTTTAAAATTCATTCAAGTCTTAGTTTTTAAAGTATAGCTTTTGAATATTGCATATGTCAACGGACATGATTATGCAATCCTCAGACACTTTTAGGAGTATAAGAGTCTCTATTCTCTAGACTTACTTTATTTATTGGCTTACTTTAAAAATTATTAGTATAAGGATTATATTGGATATTAATAGAGTACATGGATGTATGAAGCTCAATTTTGGAAGGTGTTGTATGTTTCTAATTTATCATAAATAAGAAGGATACATGTAAGGCCTATTACTTCTTTTTCCCTACAGGGGATGACTCTATTTTATTTTATTGAGCGTATTCCATTTTGCTCTGTGTCCTTGGCCCTCCAGCCTTTTTACTATTCAGCTATGTCTGGGTCATTGGTACAGTATAAAAATGTTAAAAAATTTATAGTAATTTATATATTTTTTATACTTACCAATGACCCAGACGGGGATGACCCTCCCAGGAGTTGGGAACTCTTGCCTCCCCGCTGAGTACATAGTGCTCACCAGGCACTGGTTATTAGAATGATTAATGGCGCCAATTTCGGAACGTCCTTGACACTGCGCATGCGCAGTAGAGGCGAAGTGTGGAGGGCCTTTCAGGACATGTTTTCTTTGGTTTTAGATTCAAATTTTGGGGATTGGGGGGCAAAATTTGTGTTTGGCCCTATATTTTAAGAGTTAGCACCAGCTATGTCTGGGTCATTGGTAAGTATAAAAAATATATAAATTACTATAAATTTTTTAACTTTTTTTTCTCCATTGTTTTGTTCTTCTTATGACCTATTGTATTTTAAGTGTTGATAGATATCGTCAGTACTGTGCTTGAGTTAGTAATTAATGTTCATATGAGCGGCAATTAGTAATGTCTGAATGGATTATTTTTGTGCAGGCCTCCCCTTCCTTTTGTTTCTGTTTCTGTGTCATGTATGTTCATCCCCACAAAACATCACCTGATGTGAAGCGTGGTTACCACAGTTCTTAAAGGGTTAAGATATATATTTATTTGAATTTATTATTAATTTCTGGGATAACATCTGTATAAAAAATATTTGAAGTTACAAAAAATAGTTAAGTTTTAGATTGCTGGTTGTCGTTTTAAAACTGGGACGAAAAGTGACAGATACGTCCAATCCGCGCCTTCATTGCCATTGAATGGCTTATTAATATTCATAAGTTCAAAGTTCACAGTGTTGATGGAAATGTTGATCAACGTGGCTTCAGGTTTTTTCTGTTTTTAGCGAATAGAATAAATAAAACAAACAATCCCTGTAATGATTTTGTGAGTAATTTTATTATCCACATGGGAAAATGTTAGATGACATACACAAATGTGTCAAAGTATTCATTCCCTGAATTCGATACACTCCCGAAATATTCAACTTTCAGTTTCAGTTTCAAATTGCTGGTAATTGTATACATATTTGTAACTTACGCATCTCAAGTACTCTAAAAACTGTGTTTTCATTTGTTGAATGAAGATTGATTGACGTGTACTTTATCACAAAAGTTGACAGGCGTGATAGAATACACCAACTGTTTTTTCCCTAATAATATATCGACTTAAAGTTCAATAATTTGATCCGATACCGTTTCTTACGATATACCGGTACTTTTAAAACAATACCGGTATTCATCCGGTATCATTCTCAATAACGGTAATTATCGGTTTACTGGTATACCATGCAGCCCTAATTTTGTCCTCAGTACAACCAATACATGCATTTAATCTATTATATCTTGTTTGACAGAGCTCATGATGAGCTCTGTCAAACAAGATGTAATAGAATAAATGCTAAGTTGATCTCTAGAATACAGGAAAGTGACACAATCCCTGTTAATTAAATACTCCTGTTAATTGAATAATTTTCGATGGCAAATTGGCTATTCAATTAACAGGGTTCCACTGTACATCCAATACAGGCATTTAATCTATTATATCTTGCTTGACAGAGCTCATGGAGCTCTGTCAAACAAGATATAACAGAATAAATGCTAAGTTTATCTCTAGAATACAGGAAAGTGACACAGTCCCTGTTAATTGAATACTCCTGTTAATTGAATAATTTCCATTGGCAAAGTGGCTATTCAATTAACAGGGTTCCAGTGTACTTTTAACCAGGGTTTCCGCTAGACCGGCTGCGGGTCCGTCGACCGGACCCATTCCCCCCCCCCCCCCCCTCCCCGATCATACTATGATCATCCAGAAAAGCTGGTGGTTAAAATGTCGAGTACAATGCTGTATCGTAATGACAATCAGGATCCTTTGTTTCCATGTAATATAGGCATAATCATGTTGTATACTACGCCTACTATTACTGGCGACAACCCGATACTTTATAACCCCCCAGACGAGAGGGGGAAACAAAGTTCAAATCCTAAACATCGCCTATAACATTTCGGACTCAAATTGTCGTGTTTGGCCCGAAATCACTGGCTTTTATTTCAAGCGATAAATGATGTAATTGCATGTGCATGACGTCACATGTCCGCATCATGGTTCTTTTCGAATATCAGGTTGTATAAAAAAAATTGAGGTCAAGCGTCGCAGTCACTGTCAGGATTCATGGATTTTGTGTTGTTTTGGTGGGTTTGTATTTTTATGAAACCTCCGACCAGATGTAGTATTGTGTGTCCCGTGGGAAATTAGAGAATTGTAGGAGGAAAAAAATACATATTTTCCACTTCAATTATTCAGCATATTAGTGAGCAGAATGCCCCCAGAGAGCACCTAAAAATCAAAATTTTCATGGGGGAGAACCCTCCCCCCCAAACTGCCCCCCCCCCCCCAAACTGCCCCCCCCCCCCAACTGCCCCCCCCCCCCCTCTAGACGCCTTTGGCGTCTGAGTTTCACTTTCTCTAAACTACCAGACCCACACATTTTCCCCTAGCAGAAACCCTGTTTTAACCTTAAGGACCTGGACATGTGTCCTGAATTCCCACCAGCCCCAAGCTTCTACACATCCAGTGGCTTATCAGTGATTTCTAATCAAGTCTTGGCTGCCTTACCAGGCAGACTAGAAACCACGGTCTACCTAATTTGTCTGTTGTCAGCAGGACCTCCACATGATGGCATGTTAAGGACATCTGTCGGAAATAGGCCTTTAATGGTTAAGGGTGTTTTTTCATTAAAATCCTAGTTTTCAGCCTCTTGTTATAGGTATTCACCATTTTTACTGGTTCTCCTCCTTGCACTGAAGTTTCCTCAAGGAGGATTCTTAGTTTTCTGGTGTCAAGCCCAAATCCCATTTATAGGAAATGCCACAAATATGAATATATTAGATCTCGAGCTTTCAGTATATGCTCGTACAGATACAGAGTTCTCCAGTGAAAAGCTATCTGCATCAACAGTGTTACTTTTCTCGGGCAAACTCTGTGTTTTCTTTAAATGATTTATCTGTTGCATTGTTTGAGTCAACAGGTGGGCCTTAAACTACATTGTGTGTGTCCGGGAAACTAGATGAAGCTATATGTAGCAGAAACTTGGCAAGACGTTGAAAAACAATTTTTTAGCCCTACTAATTTAGACACGATTATATTATTTGGGCACAGTATTTACCATATCAATTTGGGGGAATTTAAAGGCCTCCCATGTGAACTGCGCGCATTATGGTATGGTGTTGTCAATCCATCCATTTGTCCATTCACGTTTTGGTATCTGGAATCTAGATGATGACTTGTGCTATACTTGCGACATTCTATTTACATGTGGTATATGACTTTATTCAGGGAGCACAGAAGCTCAGTGGTTAGAGCATTGTACTTAAAACATCAGCTCCCCCCCTTCCCCCACTTTTTTGCTGGGCCATGTTTTTACCTGCGTCGCCAGCGGCAGAGCAGGTCTAGTAACCGCTCGTCAGTCCATCCGTCAGTCCATCCGAAACACTTTTTCCGTCAAAGTTTTCTTGGGTTCTATGAAAGGGAATGATTTTATATTTGGTCTGCTGCTTCATAATGATGAGTTGTATCGTGTAAGCAATTTTCAGATCTGCCGTGCAGCCACTTCCTCTTTGCCGATACTTTGAAATTTTACTGTACCCACTGAACATTGAAATTTTCCGTAAAGTTTTTCTCGGCTTCTATGCAAGTGATTGATTTTATATTTGGTCTGCTGCTTCATAATGATGAGTTGTATAAGCAGTTTTCAGATCTGCCATGCAGCCACTTCCTGTTTGCCGATACTTTGAAATTTTACTGTACCCACTGAACATTGAAATTTTTCGTCAAACTTTTCTCGGCTTCTATGCAAGGGATTGGTTTTATATTTCATCTGGAGCCTGATAATGATCAGTTGTATCGTGTATGCAATTTTCAGATCTGCCATTTAGCCACTTCCTGTTTGCCGATTCAATTGCATGCAGCGACGCAGGTCCAGACCCGGTATTAGTCTTGTTTTTGTATGCATATATTTTAACACAACCAATGACTGGTGAAACAAGGGGCGGATCCAGAGCCTCCCTCATATTTTCGCCAGCTATGTTTCTCTCGTACTGGTTCAGTTTCGATGGATTTCGGATCAATTTTAGCTCAACTTTGACGTAAGTCAAATTTGAGCTTATGCCATGGCCAGTCGGCCGTCTGTCTGTCCTGTCCATCAACAATTCAATACGGCTCGGGCTAGATCTTTATGAAACTTCTTGGGTACCTTTGTTATGACCGTGGGACTAGAACGAGTGTTTTGGGGTCCAATCCGAAATTCAAATTGGCCGCTGGCAGCCATTTTGTACAAAATTAGGTGCAATCAGATTTTTGTGCAGAACTTCCATATAAAAGCTCTGATTTGAATAATTTTTAGCTCAACTTTGGCAAAGCCAAATTTGAGCTTATGCCATGGCCCGTCAGCTGTCTGGCCGTCTGTCCGTCAACAATTGGATACGGCTCGGGCTAGAGGCCGTATTTATGAACCGATCTTTACGAAACTTCTTGGGTACCTTTGTTATGACCGTGGGACGAGAACAAGTGTTTTTGGGTGCGGTCCGAAATTCAAGATGGCTGCCAGCCACCATTTTGTGCCGACGATGCAGAAATCTGTTTTTTTGTACAGAACTTCCATATGAAAGCTCTGATTTGAATAATTTTTTGTATGAATGTTTAGAACCATGGGATACATCACATATAATCTGGGTTTTTTTTCTCGTGCGTAAATTATGCAAATTAGACTAACTTTGATGTGTTTTGGTGTTACTTTCAGCACTGTAAGTGCAAATGCCAATACGGCTCAGGCTAGAGGCCGTATTTATGAACCGATCTTTACGAAACTCCTTAGGCACCTTTGTTATCACCGTGGGACGAGAACGAGTGTTTTGGGGTCTGGTCCGAAATTCAAGATGGCCGATGGCAGCCATTTTGTACAAAATTAGGTGCAATCAGATTTTTGCACAGAACTTCCATATGAAAGCGCTGATTTGAATAATGTTTTGTGTGAATGTTTAGTACCATGGGATACATCACATATAATACGGGTTTTTTTCTTGTGCAGAAATTATGCAAATTAGATGAACTTTGATTTTTTCAGTGCTACTTACACACAGTAAGTACACATGTCAATACGGCTCGTGCTAGAGTCTGTATTTATGAACCGATCTTCACGAAACGTCTTGGGTACCTTTGTTATCACCTTGGGACGAGAACGAGTGTTTCTGGGTGCGGTCTAAAATTCAAGATGGCTGCCAGTGGCCATTTTGTACTGAAATTAGGTCTAATCAGTTTCTTGTACACAACTTCTATACGGCTCAGGCTAGAGGCCCTATTTATGAACCGATCTTTACGAAACTTCTTGGGTACCTTTGTTATCACCGTGGGATGAGAGCGAGTGTTTTTGGGTGTGGTCCGAAATTCAAGATGGCCACCAGCAGCCATTTTGTACCAAAATTAGTGTAATCAGTCTTTTGTACAGAACTTCTGTATGAAAGTTCTGATTTGAATAAATTTTTGTATGAATGTTTAGTAACATGGAATACATCACATATAGTACGGGTTTTTTTCTCGTGCAGAAATTATGCAAATTAGATGAACTTTGATTTATTCAGTGCTATTTATGCACTGTAAGTGCACATGTCAATATGGCTCAGGCTAGAGGCTGTATTTATCAACTGATCTTCACAAAACTTCTTGGGTACCTTTGTTATCACCATGGGACGAGAACGAGTGTTTCTGGGTGCGGTCCAAAATACAAGATGGCTGCCAGTGGCCATTTTGTACCGAAATTAGGTCCAATCAGTTTTTTGTCACAACTTCTACACAGCTCATATTTGTGAACTGATCTTCACGAAACTTCTTGGGTACCTTTGTTTTCACCTTGGGGCAGGAATGGGTGTGTTTTGGGGTGCCTTTGTTATCACTGTGCTATGAGAACAAATATTTTGGGGTTCAGTCAGACCCACTCTGGGACTCAAAAGATTTTTTTCTAGTTTAGCATCTGACTGTCACCCACCTTTACAATACTTTACCTATACATTTGTTACAGGCAACGGTCAGTATTTATGTACAGACTGTTACAATACTTTATATGTACCTTTGTTATCAGGTCATTACCTGGATGTTTGTCATTGCTGAGTCGCATACTACACATGTACATGTCTTTGTCTTGACAAGTTGAGCTACAGTGTCATTGACACTTTCATTCGATTTATATTTTGAATGTTATTTATTATGTATCTTTTTCATATATTTATTGTGGAGTTGGTGGGAGTACTGTCGACTTTGTTTTGATTCATTATGAAGCCTTATTGCTCAAAATGCAAGGTGAGGAAGTCTTCCTTGGATTTACATGCTTGTTGCCTTGCTTGTAGTCGATGTACTCCCACTAATTCTTGTCCAACCTGTGTCGGATGGGATGACAAATGTTGGAGACGGGTGTCACGGTACGTTGTTAGCGGCGAGAGGCCAATGCTGGTCCTCTCGCCACAAAGTCATTCAAGTTTCTCATTTTCTTTTTCAGAGGAACAAGAAAAATTTACATGACGCCTAGAGATAGTGTGCTAATGTCGTCGAGCTCAGATGAGCAAACAGAGCTAGCTGCCAAGGTGCTCATGAATATTAGACAGGGCAAAAAGCCACTAGTCGGTGGTTTTAGTCCCTTGTTGCCAGCTAGCTCGACCGGTGAAGCGGTTACTCTGTCCATGGGTACAGTGACGCCGGATGTGTCCGTTGCAGTCGAGAGGAGTGGATTGGGTTGAGCGAGCACCTTAAAATATAAACAGGCTCACCCAGCGACGACGGAACAGAGGAAGAAGCCGGCAAATACCATGGGAAGCTCAGCGAGGTCTGAAAGGACCGCGAGTAAGAGAGGTCCCTCTCTTTCCCAGCAGCATTTGGGGCCAGATGTTGTAATTAGAAACTTGCGCCAGTCGGAGCATACTTCCACGCCTTCCGTTCAGGATGCTCCATATAGTTCGCAGCCGGCCTCGGCTGCAATTACGGATTCTACAACGTCATCTTCAAAGCACACACGACCGAACCTTAGCTACACGACTTTGGATATCCAGCCTGCATCGCCGAGAAGGGACCACTCATCATCAAAGAAGTTGGCCCATCTGGTAGCTAAGGAGACGAGGCATCATTTATCGGGACATCCGGAGAAAAAAGCCATCTCACTGTCCCAGGAGCAGCAGGCGGCCAAGAAACAGAAGACCGCTGGTCCACAGGCCTCCGTAATGGACTTGCTGTCACAAATTGTGCAGCTCATCGCAGCATCCCAGCAAGTGCAGGAGCAGCCTACGGCAGTCTCAGAACCTGAGCTGTCGGACGGTGCTGGGTCGGTCCAGTCATCTGCACGTTCTGATGCCATAGACCGAGAGTCACAACTGATTCAATCGGATGGTGAAAGAGATATGGACGAAGATTACCCTTCCCTTTCGGAACAGCACATGGTTTGCGATGGATTTAATCCATCAATACTACCCTGAATTTGTTCCGGCGAATCAGAATGCTGCAACTACTAGAAAGAAACCGCTGACGTCATTGCACGCAGACTTTATCCGTACAAAGGAGGAGGTCCTGTCTTTTCCGGTTCGGTCTATTCAGGTGTCACAGGCCTTCGGTCATTTAGACGACGCCATATTCAAACTCTCCAGTGGGAAGAAGAAAGGCGGTTTCTTGACATCATCTTCCGTAAATTTACCGTTTATTGGACCATGTTCATTTAAAACGGTCGGGGAAGATGTACAGAGAGTTCCTCTGCGTTTGGATGAACAGGCGGAGGATCTAGAGCTATCCTTGCCTGCCTCATTCACTATTCGCTCGGACACAATTGAGACGGCAATATCTTCAAACAGCGCGAATTTGGACGCTATGTCTTAACACAGATCACCTTTCAAGAGCTGTGGCACAATGCCCCAACGAGAAGGAATTTGAGAACGCTCATACGTCTTTAAGAGTTCTTTCCAGGGCAACGTGGTTTGTCCTCTCGTAAGCCTCGCAGGTCCTACAGGTGAAGGTCTCTCTATTGCTTGCCAGTTGGCAGAAGGTTATCGAGATTCGCAACAAGCTGGATAACAATTACGGAAGACCAGTGGGTGAGAAGTGTAGTCTCGGACGGCCTACGGCTATTTTTCCAAGCGAAACCACCACTAACACGATGTCTGCCATGGACAAATCTTGCGTCAAATCCTTGCAAAAGAGAGTCTCTCCTATCAGAGGTACAGGCTCTCTTATCAAAGGAAGCAATAGAGCTCGTCGAGAATCAAAATTCTCTAGGATTCTACAGTCACCTGTTCCTCATACCAAAGACAGACGGCTTGTTCCGACCGGTAATAGACTTGAGCTGGATAAACAAGCTTATCATAGCTCCAAAGTTCTATATGGAGACCATTCGGTCAGAAAGGGTGAGCATTCGAGTGAACGACTATGCAGCAAGCATAGATCTAAAGGATGCGTACTTTCATATCCTGGTACATCCGGCATTCAGAAAGTACCTGCGGTTCGCCGTTCAAGGGATAGTGTATCAGTTCCGAGCGATGTGCTTCGGTCTGAACCTGGCGCACTGGGCTTTCACTCGAATAATGAACTCGGTAATGTCTTACTTCCAAGCTCATTCGTCTGCGGTAACGTCGGCTTACTTGGACGACATTCTTCAGAGATACTGTAACAAAACTACTCTTCAGAACGATTCAGAGTCTGCTTCTTTTGCTCCAATGTCTCAGCTTCATTGTAAATGAGAAGAAGTCGGATCTAGCTCTGTCCCAAGTCGTTCATTCACTTAGGGATGAGCTTCGAGACTCACAACAATCTGGTTTGTCTCCCGTTACCCAGAGCGAAAATAGTCAGTTGTTATGCTCGCTTTTATCTACACTCAGACGCATTAACAGCGAGGGAATTTATGTGACTGATGGGGTTGTGTGGCGCGGCAGCGGATCTTATTCTGATGGGTCGCTTGCGCACACGTTCCCTCCAGATATTCTTGACTCAGAACTGGAGTGTGAAGACGCATTCGCTCGAGACCAGTATTGTTTTAACGGACCTAGTAAAACAAAAGGTTCAGATTTGGGCAGATATTCAGTGGTTAACTCAGGGATTTCCGCTGCAGCTACCAGATCCAGCTTTCACGTTTATGACGGTTGCGAGTCAAACAGGTTGGGGCGTGACCCTGAGCCCTACAGACTCAAAATGTCAGGGTCTTTGGGACCCTCGGTTCCTAGAGAAACACATAAACATCAAAGAGATGATGTCAATATGGTTAGCTCTACAATGTTGGATTCACATTCTAGCGGACGCTTATGTTCAGATATTGTCGGACAATTTGACAGTGGTAGCGTACATCAGGAACCAGGGAGGCACTCATTCGATTCTGTTATGCGAACTAATGGATAGTGATGAACCTATTATCGGCATCGGCCGATAATGGGGTAATCGGTGAATCATCGGCATCGGCAGAAAAGGGCACCCTTTGCCGATAGGGATGCACCGATTGTTATAAGGTCGAAATGAACTGTCGGGGTTTTTTTTACTCACAGCCATATCGTCTAAAACAGAGTTTACACGTGAAACTTTAGGGAATGTGTCAATACTATTGATTCCAGAATTCTGTGCGTTTCAATATTCTATGAATAATTTAAAGCTTAACCACAATTTCAGTTTGTCGCATGGTCATGTATGATTCTTATTACACGGAAATCCCGGTCCAGTTTCTTAAATTTTAACATCATTGTTTAAAATTGAGCTTCCCTGTATCAGTCCATTTTGAAAATCGCACGATTATGCAATGTGTCACGTGTGCATTCAATGACGAGCAGAATCACAATCACGTGATTTTCAAAATGGAAAGGTCTATTGTTATAGTATTGTAATTTGTAAACATACATATTATTGAATACCGGGTTTTTGACCGATATGGGAAGAAAGGAATAAGTCGGGTTGTGTATGGGGCCTACGGGCTATCAAAGGATTGCTAACAGTTTTAAATATAAGGGATTTAACCTCTTTGGGGGAATATCCAAATATGTGGTGGATTCCACGTAGAGAGACACACTCAAAATCTGACATGGGTGATTCCATTCTTCTCTCTGAGGAATGGACTGCACAAAACGATCACCTTGGTGTCGATTCTCGCAGACCATTTGCCGGGAGGGATGCTATAGAAAATCCAAGGTAATTTGATAAAGGCAGAAGCCGCAGAACATATTACATCATACATGATCACATGAAGCCTCAACTGGCACCTGAACATACTGTCCCCCCTCCCCCCCCCCCCCCATACTCCTTTGTGTAAAGTTGTAAACTGGTATTCAACATATATATATATATATATACTATAAGAATGGAGACCACCTCTTGAAGTTTGACTGAACAATTCATGGATGTTGGATAAACAGGTCAATCAACCTAAACTGACAACTGTGTCAATGGGCTACTGGCCCAATCAAACCATATTTTAAAAAAATAGTTTTACGAAAAAAAAATAATAAAATGATTGCTCATTATTATCACTGATTTGTTTTTATTGATACACTTGTTATCACATTCCCATAAGCTTTGTAGTCAATGGAGTGATGTCATAAAGATGTGAAACAAGTTAGAGTCTAAATGGTGTGAACAACGAAGCTGAACGAACATTATTATAACATTCAAGTGTAGATTAAGATCACCTCTTTGTGAAAACATTTTTTATGGTTGAAATCTGACTTCAGTTAGCCACCCAGCTGGCTTGCTGGTAATACTGGATGGCTACCTGAGGTATGCTTTCATTAAGAAATGAAAGTTCGGACCTTCAATTTGGCTAGAAACTGGGTTGAATTTCAACATCATTACCCTGTTGATGGGGGTGGAGAGGGGAACCCTGTGGCAGTCAGATTGGTAATTTGGGAAGAGGATATAGTGATCACGAGTGATGATCAGTTGTAACACAAGATTTCCATGACAAAAAAGGGAATTAACTATATAGATTTTTTGCTATAGCACTGTTGTGTGATCACTCATAAGGAAGGGGGAGGTAAAGCAATGTATGACCACACGACAGTTTTATGGCAAAAAAACTGAACATACAATTTGTAGTTTTTTTAGCCATGGAACTGTCGTGTGATCACTCATCAATGCCCCCCCCCCAATCCGCTCCCCCCCCCTTTCTTTATTCCCAATTTGACTGCCATAAAAAGCCCTCTCCATCGAAATACTACATAAATTGTAACATGGAAATTATCCAATTTAAAAAATTAAAAATTGTAAGAAATTATTAAGAATTACAAAAACCTGGCAGAATGGTGATTACCAAATATAATTAGAAATTTTAAGAAATTAAAGAAACGACTCAAGTCACAAGCCACCCGGCTGACTGTCTGAGAACAAAGAACAAAGCATGTATTTTGCCACTTAATGGACAAAATAAAAATAATCTCCCTGTTCGTTTTTAAACACTAACGTATTTGACAAACAGCCAAACATGTTAGTATTTAAACTCTAACAATGGTAGATTTCCACAGGTCACCAAAATCATTTCAGCCTTTTCTGGGGCAAGTTTGTTACGTTTATCATCATACAAGTCTCCCGCTTCACTAAAGAGACGTTCGCTTGAAACACTTGATGGTGGTGCACATAAGTACTTTCTGGCAAGCTTAGCTAGAATGTTAAACCGCTGTTGATTACTTCTCCACCACTGTAGTGGATCATCACGTCGCGCTAGAAGTGGGTCTGATGTATAGAGAGATAGTTCCTGTTGTAGAGTAAGGGTACCTGATTGGCATTTAGCTTTAGCCCCACTAGCACTCAAGAACTGATTGTACTCTTCGGCAAATATATCAGACTTTACAGACTCGGTCTCCTCAACTGGTGCTACTTCGGTATTCTCGGTGTCAGTTTTGCCTGCTGAAGTCGACCCAAATAATCTCTCTTCTTCCTTTAGCCATTCTTCTGCTTTTTCCTCTGTTGCCTTCTCACGGAAAAACACTGCCTTGTATCGTGGGTCTAAATACGTGGACAACACCAGTAGTTGATCTCAGCAGCTGAAAATCTCCTTTTCAGTGAGACTTGCATTTCAGAAGTCATGGTCTGTATACCCTTGTCATCGGAGTGACTGGAAAGGGCACGCTCCAGCATTGACGCAGAAGGAATTATCATGGCACAGGATGCATTTGCATCGGATGCCTCACGTGTCAAATGCTCCAAACGTGACAATGTTTTAACTAATGTGTCGGCCAAGGTCCATTGATTTGCCGTTAATTGGGGGATATCATATAAACTACCATATTCTACCAGTGCTGATTTTTGTTCCAGTAACCGTTGTAACATATAGTAACTACTTTTCCACCTCGTGGACACATCTTGAATAATATTATGTTCTTTCAAACCATGTTTTTTTTTTGATTTTGTGTAGTCTTGTATGCGCAAGGGGTGAATGGTTGAAATGGCCAGCTATTTTACGACCTAAAGACATCATGTCATTAACCAAACGCTGTGTTTTTATTCCATCGTGAATAATGAGCTGGAGGGTGTGAATAAAACAACCAAAATGATCAATGCCAGTTTTTTCAAGCCCACAGACTGTGTTTGATGCTTTGCCATGCAAGATAACCAGAATGCGACTCTTTTCCAAATCCCAAACAGTCAACATTCTCTCAATCCCAGAACAGATGGCATCTCCAGTATGACTTCCCTCAAAGGAAGATGCATTCAGCACACAGTGTTGTCTATGTAAATGTTCATCTATCCAGTGACCAGTGAGGCTCATTAGCGAGTTTGAACCGACGGTTGATGACCATATATCTGTTGTCAAATTTAGTTATTCTGCAGATTTGAGTTTATCTTTGACAGCAGTTTTCACTCTTTCGTACATGTCAAGTACTAATGTTCGGCTTAAATGCACGCGTGATGGTAGCTTATACCTGGGTTCCAAAGCTTCACAAAACCTCTGAAATCCAACATTATCAGTTACTGAAAACGGTTCTATGTCCAAAACAATCATTTCTGCAAGCTTTTGGTTAATGTTTTGAGTGCGTGTGTCGGTTGGTAACCATTTAGTCAACTTATCCACCATGTCTGTAAGCTGCATCTGTCTGTGAACACGCTTTGCTTCAGATGTAGTTGAAACCCCAGCATCTTCCTTCTCCTTTGTTAGCTTTCTTTTTCGTTCCACCTCCGCAGTTTCGGCATTCTGATAATCCTTATAGGCTGTATCATGTATGTGAAGGTGATGTTTTAAATTTGTTGTAGTAAATGAATGTGCCCTGGTTCCTCCACGGGATATGTCCTTGTTAGAGATATTGCATTTGGCTTTAGAATCATTATCTTGGTTAACAGTAAAAAAGTCCCATATTTTACTTAGTCGCTTTGGTGGCATTTCTAATTTTTGTGAAATTTCTAATTCAGCTTGATGGGACGAACAGGTCAATACTAGTGGTCACACAGAACTTTGCAGCATGTCTGAATGAATCAGGAATTATCACTGTATATGACGTCACATACAGAGATGATATGTTGCGTACATGTACATGTTTCTTTCAAACCAAACATAAAAGCCAGATATCCGCATTCTAAACTTTTGTCGTGACTAACTAGCCAATGTGAGTGTGACATTGTTGATTTCACTTGCTGAAGTTGCTTTAATGCCAGATTTTAATATTACAAACTAGACAGTTTTGTTCACACAAACTGTGGAGTAAGTTCAGTTTCAAAGTGCAGTTCAACTTTGATAGCTTGTGAAATTGATAGCTAGTAGTAGCTACAGCCTACATCACTGACATCAAAGGTGCCCGGATTTTCAACAATTTTATTGTTGCATTGCTGACAGACGGGATGCTGCTCTACATTCCAAACGGCTCAGAAAATCTGATGTGTGTGATAACTGATAAGTTCAATAGGTGCGAATCGGGCAAGTCAAATTAATAAGGGGATGCTTTAGAATGTTTCCTCGGGTGCCTCGGACTGCTTCCTCGTATTGTTTTGCTTGGTGTCCCCGTGGAAAGTTACCTTGAGAATTGATGCAGTGCTTGAAACAAGTGCATCTCCTGGATTTATTTTCATTTTTAGCTCAACTTTGACAAAGTCAAATTTGAGCTATTGTCATGGCCCGTCGTCCGTCTGTCTGTCCATCTGTCTGTCCGTCTGTCTGTCCATCCGTCCGTCTGTCTGTCCGTACGTCAACAATTGGCTATGGCTCGGGCTAGAGGTCGTATTTATGAACCGATCTTTACGAAACTTCTTGGGTACCTTTGTTATGACCGTGGGACGAGAACGAGTGTTTTTGGGTGCGGTCCGAAATTCAAGATGGCTGCCAGCCGCCATTTTGTACCGATGATGCAGAAATCTGTTTTTTGTACAGAACTTCCATATGAAAGCTCTGATTTGAATAATTTTTTGTATGAATGTTTAGTACCATGGGGTACATCACATATAATACGGGTTTTTTTCTCGTGCGTAAATTGTGCAAATTAGACTAATTTTGATGTTTTTTGGTGTTAATTTCAACACTGTAAGTGCAAATGCTAATACGGCTCGGGCTAGAGGCCGTATTTATGAACCGATCTTTACGAAACTTCTTGGGTACCTTTGGTATTACCGTGGGACGAGAACGAGTGTTTTTGGGTCCGGTCCGAAATTCAAGATGGCCGATGGCAGCCATTTTGTACAAAATTAGGTGCAATCAGATTTTTGCACAGAACTTCCATATGAAAGCGCTGATTTGAATAATGTTTTGTGTGAATGTTTAGTACCATGGGATACATCACATATAATACGGGTTTTTTTCTTGTGCAGAAATTATGCAAATTAGATGAACTTTGATTTTTTCAGTGCTACTTACACACAGTAAGTACACATGTCAATACGGCTCGTGCTAGAGTCTGTATTTATGAACCGATCTTCACGAAACGTCTTGGGTACCTTTGTTATCACCTTGGGACGAGAACGAGTGTTTCTGGGTGCGGTCTAAAATTCAAGATGGCTGCCAGTGGCCATTTTGTACTGAAATTAGGTCTAATCAGTTTCTTGTACACAACTTCTATACGGCTCAGGCTAGAGGCCCTATTTATGAACCGATCTTTACGAAACTTCTTGGGTACCTTTGTTATCACCGTGGGATGAGAGCGAGTGTTTTTGGGTGTGGTCCGAAATTCAAGATGGCCACCAGCAGCCATTTTGTACCAAAATTAGTGTAATCAGTCTTTTGTACAGAACTTCTGTATGAAAGTTCTGATTTGAATAAATTTTTGTATGAATGTTTAGTAACATGGAATACATCACATATAGTACGGGTTTTTTTCTCGTGCAGAAATTATGCAAATTAGATGAACTTTGATTTATTCAGTGCTATTTATGCACTGTAAGTGCACATGTCAATATGGCTCAGGCTAGAGGCTGTATTTATCAACTGATCTTCACAAAACTTCTTGGGTACCTTTGTTATCACCATGGGACGAGAACGAGTGTTTCTGGGTGCGGTCCAAAATACAAGATGGCTGCCAGTGGCCATTTTGTACCGAAATTAGGTCCAATCAGTTTTTTGTCACAACTTCTACACAGCTCATATTTGTGAACTGATCTTCACGAAACTTCTTGGGTACCTTTGTTTTCACCTTGGGGCAGGAATGGGTGTGTTTTGGGGTGCCTTTGTTATCACTGTGCTATGAGAACAAATATTTTGGGGTTCAGTCAGACCCACTCTGGGACTCAAAAGATTTTTTTCTAGTTTAGCATCTGACTGTCACCCACCTTTACAATACTTTACCTATACATTTGTTACAGGCAACGGTCAGTATTTATGTACAGACTGTTACAATACTTTATATGTACCTTTGTTATCAGGTCATTACCTGGATGTTTGTCATTGCTGAGTCGCATACTACACATGTACATGTCTTTGTCTTGACAAGTTGAGCTACAGTGTCATTGACACTTTCATTCGATTTATATTTTGAATGTTATTTATTATGTATCTTTTTCATATATTTATTGTGGAGTTGGTGGGAGTACTGTCGACTTTGTTTTGATTCATTATGAAGCCTTATTGCTCAAAATGCAAGGTGAGGAAGTCTTCCTTGGATTTACATGCTTGTTGCCTTGCTTGTAGTCGATGTACTCCCACTAATTCTTGTCCAACCTGTGTCGGATGGGATGACAAATGTTGGAGACGGGTGTCACGGTACGTTGTTAGCGGCGAGAGGCCAATGCTGGTCCTCTCGCCACAAAGTCATTCAAGTTTCTCATTTTCTTTTTCAGAGGAACAAGAAAAATTTACATGACGCCTAGAGATAGTGTGCTAATGTCGTCGAGCTCAGATGAGCAAACAGAGCTAGCTGCCAAGGTGCTCATGAATATTAGACAGGGCAAAAAGCCACTAGTCGGTGGTTTTAGTCCCTTGTTGCCAGCTAGCTCGACCGGTGAAGCGGTTACTCTGTCCATGGGTACAGTGACGCCGGATGTGTCCGTTGCAGTCGAGAGGAGTGGATTGGGTTGAGCGAGCACCTTAAAATATAAACAGGCTCACCCAGCGACGACGGAACAGAGGAAGAAGCCGGCAAATACCATGGGAAGCTCAGCGAGGTCTGAAAGGACCGCGAGTAAGAGAGGTCCCTCTCTTTCCCAGCAGCATTTGGGGCCAGATGTTGTAATTAGAAACTTGCGCCAGTCGGAGCATACTTCCACGCCTTCCGTTCAGGATGCTCCATATAGTTCGCAGCCGGCCTCGGCTGCAATTACGGATTCTACAACGTCATCTTCAAAGCACACACGACCGAACCTTAGCTACACGACTTTGGATATCCAGCCTGCATCGCCGAGAAGGGACCACTCATCATCAAAGAAGTTGGCCCATCTGGTAGCTAAGGAGACGAGGCATCATTTATCGGGACATCCGGAGAAAAAAGCCATCTCACTGTCCCAGGAGCAGCAGGCGGCCAAGAAACAGAAGACCGCTGGTCCACAGGCCTCCGTAATGGACTTGCTGTCACAAATTGTGCAGCTCATCGCAGCATCCCAGCAAGTGCAGGAGCAGCCTACGGCAGTCTCAGAACCTGAGCTGTCGGACGGTGCTGGGTCGGTCCAGTCATCTGCACGTTCTGATGCCATAGACCGAGAGTCACAACTGATTCAATCGGATGGTGAAAGAGATATGGACGAAGATTACCCTTCCCTTTCGGAACAGCACATGGTTTGCGATGGATTTAATCCATCAATACTACCCTGAATTTGTTCCGGCGAATCAGAATGCTGCAACTACTAGAAAGAAACCGCTGACGTCATTGCACGCAGACTTTATCCGTACAAAGGAGGAGGTCCTGTCTTTTCCGGTTCGGTCTATTCAGGTGTCACAGGCCTTCGGTCATTTAGACGACGCCATATTCAAACTCTCCAGTGGGAAGAAGAAAGGCGGTTTCTTGACATCATCTTCCGTAAATTTACCGTTTATTGGACCATGTTCATTTAAAACGGTCGGGGAAGATGTACAGAGAGTTCCTCTGCGTTTGGATGAACAGGCGGAGGATCTAGAGCTATCCTTGCCTGCCTCATTCACTATTCGCTCGGACACAATTGAGACGGCAATATCTTCAAACAGCGCGAATTTGGACGCTATGTCTTAACACAGATCACCTTTCAAGAGCTGTGGCACAATGCCCCAACGAGAAGGAATTTGAGAACGCTCATACGTCTTTAAGAGTTCTTTCCAGGGCAACGTGGTTTGTCCTCTCGTAAGCCTCGCAGGTCCTACAGGTGAAGGTCTCTCTATTGCTTGCCAGTTGGCAGAAGGTTATCGAGATTCGCAACAAGCTGGATAACAATTACGGAAGACCAGTGGGTGAGAAGTGTAGTCTCGGACGGCCTACGGCTATTTTTCCAAGCGAAACCACCACTAACACGATGTCTGCCATGGACAAATCTTGCGTCAAATCCTTGCAAAAGAGAGTCTCTCCTATCAGAGGTACAGGCTCTCTTATCAAAGGAAGCAATAGAGCTCGTCGAGAATCAAAATTCTCTAGGATTCTACAGTCACCTGTTCCTCATACCAAAGACAGACGGCTTGTTCCGACCGGTAATAGACTTGAGCTGGATAAACAAGCTTATCATAGCTCCAAAGTTCTATATGGAGACCATTCGGTCAGAAAGGGTGAGCATTCGAGTGAACGACTATGCAGCAAGCATAGATCTAAAGGATGCGTACTTTCATATCCTGGTACATCCGGCATTCAGAAAGTACCTGCGGTTCGCCGTTCAAGGGATAGTGTATCAGTTCCGAGCGATGTGCTTCGGTCTGAACCTGGCGCACTGGGCTTTCACTCGAATAATGAACTCGGTAATGTCTTACTTCCAAGCTCATTCGTCTGCGGTAACGTCGGCTTACTTGGACGACATTCTTCAGAGATACTGTAACAAAACTACTCTTCAGAACGATTCAGAGTCTGCTTCTTTTGCTCCAATGTCTCAGCTTCATTGTAAATGAGAAGAAGTCGGATCTAGCTCTGTCCCAAGTCGTTCATTCACTTAGGGATGAGCTTCGAGACTCACAACAATCTGGTTTGTCTCCCGTTACCCAGAGCGAAAATAGTCAGTTGTTATGCTCGCTTTTATCTACACTCAGACGCATTAACAGCGAGGGAATTTATGTGACTGATGGGGTTGTGTGGCGCGGCAGCGGATCTTATTCTGATGGGTCGCTTGCGCACACGTTCCCTCCAGATATTCTTGACTCAGAACTGGAGTGTGAAGACGCATTCGCTCGAGACCAGTATTGTTTTAACGGACCTAGTAAAACAAAAGGTTCAGATTTGGGCAGATATTCAGTGGTTAACTCAGGGATTTCCGCTGCAGCTACCAGATCCAGCTTTCACGTTTATGACGGTTGCGAGTCAAACAGGTTGGGGCGTGACCCTGAGCCCTACAGACTCAAAATGTCAGGGTCTTTGGGACCCTCGGTTCCTAGAGAAACACATAAACATCAAAGAGATGATGTCAATATGGTTAGCTCTACAATGTTGGATTCACATTCTAGCGGACGCTTATGTTCAGATATTGTCGGACAATTTGACAGTGGTAGCGTACATCAGGAACCAGGGAGGCACTCATTCGATTCTGTTATGCGAACTAATGGATAGTGATGAACCTATTATCGGCATCGGCCGATAATGGGGTAATCGGTGAATCATCGGCATCGGCAGAAAAGGGCACCCTTTGCCGATAGGGATGCACCGATTGTTATAAGGTCGAAATGAACTGTCGGGGTTTTTTTTACTCACAGCCATATCGTCTAAAACAGAGTTTACACGTGAAACTTTAGGGAATGTGTCAATACTATTGATTCCAGAATTCTGTGCGTTTCAATATTCTATGAATAATTTAAAGCTTAACCACAATTTCAGTTTGTCGCATGGTCATGTATGATTCTTATTACACGGAAATCCCGGTCCAGTTTCTTAAATTTTAACATCATTGTTTAAAATTGAGCTTCCCTGTATCAGTCCATTTTGAAAATCGCACGATTATGCAATGTGTCACGTGTGCATTCAATGACGAGCAGAATCACAATCACGTGATTTTCAAAATGGAAAGGTCTATTGTTATAGTATTGTAATTTGTAAACATACATATTATTGAATACCGGGTTTTTGACCGATATGGGAAGAAAGGAATAAGTCGGGTTGTGTATGGGGCCTACGGGCTATCAAAGGATTGCTAACAGTTTTAAATATAAGGGATTTAACCTCTTTGGGGGAATATCCAAATATGTGGTGGATTCCACGTAGAGAGACACACTCAAAATCTGACATGGGTGATTCCATTCTTCTCTCTGAGGAATGGACTGCACAAAACGATCACCTTGGTGTCGATTCTCGCAGACCATTTGCCGGGAGGGATGCTATAGAAAATCCAAGGTAATTTGATAAAGGCAGAAGCCGCAGAACATATTACATCATACATGATCACATGAAGCCTCAACTGGCACCTGAACATACTGTCCCCCCTCCCCCCCCCCCCATACTCCTTTGTGTAAAGTTGTAAACTGGTATTCAACATATATATATATATATATACTATAAGAATGGAGACCACCTCTTGAAGTTTGACTGAACAATTCATGGATGTTGGATAAACAGGTCAATCAACCTAAACTGACAACTGTGTCAATGGGCTACTGGCCCAATCAAACCATATTTTAAAAAAATAGTTTTACGAAAAAAAAATAATAAAATGATTGCTCATTATTATCACTGATTTGTTTTTATTGATACACTTGTTATCACATTCCCATAAGCTTTGTAGTCAATGGAGTGATGTCATAAAGATGTGAAACAAGTTAGAGTCTAAATGGTGTGAACAACGAAGCTGAACGAACATTATTATAACATTCAAGTGTAGATTAAGATCACCTCTTTGTGAAAACATTTTTTATGGTTGAAATCTGACTTCAGTTAGCCACCCAGCTGGCTTGCTGGTAATACTGGATGGCTACCTGAGGTATGCTTTCATTAAGAAATGAAAGTTCGGACCTTCAATTTGGCTAGAAACTGGGTTGAATTTCAACATCATTACCCTGTTGATGGGGGTGGAGAGGGGAACCCTGTGGCAGTCAGATTGGTAATTTGGGAAGAGGATATAGTGATCACGAGTGATGATCAGTTGTAACACAAGATTTCCATGACAAAAAAGGGAATTAACTATATAGATTTTTTGCTATAGCACTGTTGTGTGATCACTCATAAGGAAGGGGGAGGTAAAGCAATGTATGACCACACGACAGTTTTATGGCAAAAAAACTGAACATACAATTTGTAGTTTTTTTAGCCATGGAACTGTCGTGTGATCACTCATCAATGCCCCCCCCCCAATCCGCTCCCCCCCCCCTTTCTTTATTCCCAATTTGACTGCCATAAAAAGCCCTCTCCATCGAAATACTACATAAATTGTAACATGGAAATTATCCAATTTAAAAAATTAAAAATTGTAAGAAATTATTAAGAATTACAAAAACCTGGCAGAATGGTGATTACCAAATATAATTAGAAATTTTAAGAAATTAAAGAAACGACTCAAGTCACAAGCCACCCGGCTGACTGTCTGAGAACAAAGAACAAAGCATGTATTTTGCCACTTAATGGACAAAATAAAAATAATCTCCCTGTTCGTTTTTAAACACTAACGTATTTGACAAACAGCCAAACATGTTAGTATTTAAACTCTAACAATGGTAGATTTCCACAGGTCACCAAAATCATTTCAGCCTTTTCTGGGGCAAGTTTGTTACGTTTATCATCATACAAGTCTCCCGCTTCACTAAAGAGACGTTCGCTTGAAACACTTGATGGTGGTGCACATAAGTACTTTCTGGCAAGCTTAGCTAGAATGTTAAACCGCTGTTGATTACTTCTCCACCACTGTAGTGGATCATCACGTCGCGCTAGAAGTGGGTCTGATGTATAGAGAGATAGTTCCTGTTGTAGAGTAAGGGTACCTGATTGGCATTTAGCTTTAGCCCCACTAGCACTCAAGAACTGATTGTACTCTTCGGCAAATATATCAGACTTTACAGACTCGGTCTCCTCAACTGGTGCTACTTCGGTATTCTCGGTGTCAGTTTTGCCTGCTGAAGTCGACCCAAATAATCTCTCTTCTTCCTTTAGCCATTCTTCTGCTTTTTCCTCTGTTGCCTTCTCACGGAAAAACACTGCCTTGTATCGTGGGTCTAAATACGTGGACAACACCAGTAGTTGATCTCAGCAGCTGAAAATCTCCTTTTCAGTGAGACTTGCATTTCAGAAGTCATGGTCTGTATACCCTTGTCATCGGAGTGACTGGAAAGGGCACGCTCCAGCATTGACGCAGAAGGAATTATCATGGCACAGGATGCATTTGCATCGGATGCCTCACGTGTCAAATGCTCCAAACGTGACAATGTTTTAACTAATGTGTCGGCCAAGGTCCATTGATTTGCCGTTAATTGGGGGATATCATATAAACTACCATATTCTACCAGTGCTGATTTTTGTTCCAGTAACCGTTGTAACATATAGTAACTACTTTTCCACCTCGTGGACACATCTTGAATAATATTATGTTCTTTCAAACCATGTTTTTTTTTTGATTTTGTGTAGTCTTGTATGCGCAAGGGGTGAATGGTTGAAATGGCCAGCTATTTTACGACCTAAAGACATCATGTCATTAACCAAACGCTGTGTTTTTATTCCATCGTGAATAATGAGCTGGAGGGTGTGAATAAAACAACCAAAATGATCAATGCCAGTTTTTTCAAGCCCACAGACTGTGTTTGATGCTTTGCCATGCAAGATAACCAGAATGCGACTCTTTTCCAAATCCCAAACAGTCAACATTCTCTCAATCCCAGAACAGATGGCATCTCCAGTATGACTTCCCTCAAAGGAAGATGCATTCAGCACACAGTGTTGTCTATGTAAATGTTCATCTATCCAGTGACCAGTGAGGCTCATTAGCGAGTTTGAACCGACGGTTGATGACCATATATCTGTTGTCAAATTTAGTTATTCTGCAGATTTGAGTTTATCTTTGACAGCAGTTTTCACTCTTTCGTACATGTCAAGTACTAATGTTCGGCTTAAATGCACGCGTGATGGTAGCTTATACCTGGGTTCCAAAGCTTCACAAAACCTCTGAAATCCAACATTATCAGTTACTGAAAACGGTTCTATGTCCAAAACAATCATTTCTGCAAGCTTTTGGTTAATGTTTTGAGTGCGTGTGTCGGTTGGTAACCATTTAGTCAACTTATCCACCATGTCTGTAAGCTGCATCTGTCTGTGAACACGCTTTGCTTCAGATGTAGTTGAAACCCCAGCATCTTCCTTCTCCTTTGTTAGCTTTCTTTTTCGTTCCACCTCCGCAGTTTCGGCATTCTGATAATCCTTATAGGCTGTATCATGTATGTGAAGGTGATGTTTTAAATTTGTTGTAGTAAATGAATGTGCCCTGGTTCCTCCACGGGATATGTCCTTGTTAGAGATATTGCATTTGGCTTTAGAATCATTATCTTGGTTAACAGTAAAAAAGTCCCATATTTTACTTAGTCGCTTTGGTGGCATTTCTAATTTTTGTGAAATTTCTAATTCAGCTTGATGGGACGAACAGGTCAATACTAGTGGTCACACAGAACTTTGCAGCATGTCTGAATGAATCAGGAATTATCACTGTATATGACGTCACATACAGAGATGATATGTTGCGTACATGTACATGTTTCTTTCAAACCAAACATAAAAGCCAGATATCCGCATTCTAAACTTTTGTCGTGACTAACTAGCCAATGTGAGTGTGACATTGTTGATTTCACTTGCTGAAGTTGCTTTAATGCCAGATTTTAATATTACAAACTAGACAGTTTTGTTCACACAAACTGTGGAGTAAGTTCAGTTTCAAAGTGCAGTTCAACTTTGATAGCTTGTGAAATTGATAGCTAGTAGTAGCTACAGCCTACATCACTGACATCAAAGGTGCCCGGATTTTCAACAATTTTATTGTTGCATTGCTGACAGACGGGATGCTGCTCTACATTCCAAACGGCTCAGAAAATCTGATGTGTGTGATAACTGATAAGTTCAATAGGTGCGAATCGGGCAAGTCAAATTAATAAGGGGATGCTTTAGAATGTTTCCTCGGGTGCCTCGGACTGCTTCCTCGTATTGTTTTGCTTGGTGTCCCCGTGGAAAGTTACCTTGAGAATTGATGCAGTGCTTGAAACAAGTGCATCTCCTGGATTTATTTTCATTTTTAGCTCAACTTTGACAAAGTCAAATTTGAGCTATTGTCATGGCCCGTCGTCCGTCTGTCTGTCCATCTGTCTGTCCGTCTGTCTGTCCATCCGTCCGTCTGTCTGTCCGTACGTCAACAATTGGCTATGGCTCG
The DNA here is from genome assembly GCA_031216915.1 of Pictodentalium vernedei. Classification (NCBI taxonomy): domain Eukaryota; kingdom Metazoa; phylum Mollusca; class Scaphopoda; order Dentaliida; family Dentaliidae; genus Pictodentalium; species Pictodentalium vernedei. The sequence continues at coordinate 124,108,012 of CM062288.1, forward strand.
GGCTAGAGGTCGTATTTATGAACCGATCTTTACGAAACTTCTTGGGTACCTTTGTTATGACCGTGGGACGAGAACGAGTGTTTTTGGGTGCGGTCCGAAATTCAAGATGGCTGCCAGCCGCCATTTTGTACCGATGATGCAGAAATCTGTTTTTTGTACAGAACTTCCATATGAAAGCTCTGATTTGAATAATTTTTTGTATGAATGTTTAGTACCATGGGGTACATCACATATAATACGGGTTTTTTTCTCGTGCGTAAATTGTGCAAATTAGACTAATTTTGATGTTTTTTGGTGTTAATTTCAACACTGTAAGTGCAAATGCTAATACGGCTCGGGCTAGAGGCCGTATTTATGAACCGATCTTTACGAAACTTCTTGGGTACCTTTGGTATTACCGTGGGACGAGAACGAGTGTTTTTGGGTCCGGTCCGAAATTCAAGATGGCCGATGGCAGCCATTTTGTACAAAATTAGGTGCAATCAGATTTTTGCACAGAACTTCCATATGAAAGCGCTGATTTGAATAATTTTTTGTGTGAATGTTTAGTACCATGGGATACATCACATATAATACGGGTTTTTTTCTCGTGCAAAAATTATGCAAATTAGATGAACTTTGATATTTCAGTGCGACTTACACACATTAAGTACACATGTCAATACGGCTCAGACTTGAGTCTGTATTTATGAACTGATCTTCACGAAATGTCTTGGGTACCTTTGTTATCACCTTGGGACGAGAACGAGTGTTTCTGGGTGCGGTCTAAAATTCAAGATGGCTGCCAGTGGCCATTTTGTACCGAAATTAGGTCTAATCAGTTTTTTGTACACAACTTCTATACAGCTCAGACTAGAGGCCATATTTATGAACCAATCTTTACGAACCTTGTTGGGTACCTTTGTTATCACCGTGGGATGAGAGCGAGTGTTTTTGGGTGTGGTCCGAAATTCAAGATGGCCATCAGCAGCCATTTTGTACCAAAATTAGTGCAATCAGTCTTTTGTACAGAACTTCTGTATGAAAGTTCTGATTTGAATAAATTTTTGTATGAATGTTTAATAACATGGAATACATCACATATTCTAAGGGGTTTTTTTTCGTGCAGAAATTATGCAAATTAGATGAACTTTGACTTATTCAGTGCTACTTGCACAATGTGAGCACACATGTCAATACGGCTCAGGGTAGAGGCTGTATTTATGAACCGATCTTCACAAAACTTCTTGGGTACCTTTGTTATCACCTTGGGACAAGAATGAGTGTTTCTGGGTACGGTCCAAAATTCAAGATGGCTGCCAGTGGCCATTTTGTACCAAAATTAGGTCCAATCAGTTTTTTGTCACAAGTTCTATACAGCTCGTATTTATGAATTGATCTTCACAAAACTTCTTGGGTACCTTTGTTTTCACCTTGGGACAGGAACGAGTGTGTTTTGGGGTGCCTTTGTTATCACTGTGCTATGAGAACAAATATTTTGGGGTTCAGTCAGACCCACTCTGGGACTCAAAGTTTTCTTTTCTAGTTTAGCATCTGACTGTCACCCACCTTTACAATACTTTACCTATACATTTGTTACAGGCAACGGTCAGTATTTATGTACAGACCATTACAATACTTTATATGTACCTTTGTTATCAGGTCATTACCTAGATGTTTGTCATTGCTGTGTCACATACTATACATGTGCATGTCTTTGTCTTGACAAGTTGAGCTACAGTGTCATTGACACTTTCATTGTTGAATTTGTTTGAATTAATTAATCTTTTTAATTCTCGGACATTTTTAAAGGAAAAGGATTTTACTTCATTAAAACATCGAAGGTGGGTATTTCCGTATTTCAGTTGGTATGATGATATTTAATTGAAAAAAAAAAAAAAATCCTGGGTCAACTCTCCCCTGAAGGCGGGTAAAATTGCTCTGATCAAGGGGCGAGTTGACCCAGATAAACTGTCTGGAGCAGTTGATTTGGTGGCGAGTTGACCACAATGACCAGGAACCAAGAAACACAACCCCACGTTATGATTCAAACTGCAACTTTGCAGAGTTCGATTAAGTTATTCACGCATTTTCACAGAACTTAAAAAACATCGGTATCGGTATCGGCCGATTATTAGATTTTTAACATCGGTATTAGCCGATGGTTCGTTTACCATATCGGTTCATCACTACTAATGGAGAAAATTCTTCTGTATGTTGTGAATCATCATGTTCAACTATCGGTCCATCATATACCGGGTCGTCTGAACGTACTAGCAGACTCGCTCTCTCAGAAAGGTCGCCTGTTGCCATCGGAGCGGACACTCAACAAGCGGGTATTCAGACAGATTTGCTACCAGTGGCATCGACCTATGATAGATTTGTTCACGACACACCTCAACAATCAGTTGCAGATGTATGTGTCGCCTTGTCCAGACCATCAAGCATACGCAGTAGACGCTCTGTCAAACTCATGGGACGGAATGATAGGATATGCGTATCCTCCAACTCCATTGATTCAGCAGATTCTGTTAAAAATCAAACAGTCTTGTTGCAAGATTCGGCTAGTAGCATCTCTGTCGTCACAGAAACCATGGATCAATCTTCTCAGGTGTCTGTTATGGGACGATCCCCAGAAGCTTCCTCCGTGAGAGGGCCTTTATCAGGGGAAGTCACGCACTCTGCATCACAACCCGGAAGGTCTCAACCTTCACGTATTTCCATTGTGCGGTCCTTCTTGCACGGCAAGCAATTTACAGGACGAGCAGTGGACGCAATTTCTAACTGCAGGAGGTCCTCCTCTTCGCTGAATTACGCAGGAAAATGGAAGGTTTTCTTCCGTTGGTGTAAGGATCAGTCGATAGACATCTATGATCGTCCATACCGGATATTGCCAACTTCCTGGTCTACCTATTTGCCGTTCTCAAACTGCAGCCCGTCTCTATTAAGGGCTATAGGTCTATGTTATCAGACACTTACGCTCTTCATGATAACTTGGCAATTGGATCCAATGCTTCATTACCCAAACTGGTTAGAAATTTCTCTATAAATAGACCTAGAACCCTCAGATGAATTCCTAAGTGGAATTTGGCTTGGGTTCTGTTGAAGCTTAAGGAAGCTCCTTTTGAGCCATTGTAGAGTTCAAATTCTTGACCTATAAAACAGCATTTCTCTTAGCCTTTGCATCTGCTAGAAGAGTTAGTGAACTTCATGCTTTATCTGTTGACGAATCTCACTAGCGTAGTGTGGGTAATACCATCACTTTAACTACAGAAGTGGGATTTTTGGCTAAGAACCAGGCTCCAGATAAACGGCCTGAGCCTATTACCATAAAGGCTTTACCATGTACGGACAACCGTAGACCTCTGCTGTGTCCAGTTAGGGCTATGTGCATATATAAACCCGATCAGAGTTTATAAGAAAAGGAAGAAAACACTTCTTTCTTTCATTGATTCCTAACAAAAAAGATATTTCTGTTCATTCAGTTGCTAGATGGATTCAGTTGGCAATACGCATTGCCTATGAAAGTCTATCTTCGGATCAGCGTTCTGTAAATAAGATATCAGCGCATGAAGTTAGAGTGCTGTCCACTTCTTGGGCTTATTCTAACAGTATAGCCATTACTGATCTCATGAAGGCTGCATACTCGACACAGCCCTCTACATTTACCAAGTTTTACCTTAGAAATTTAGAGTCCATCTCCGGTGACCTTAGATGTTTAGGTCCTCTGTCTGTTGCTCAGAATGTCGTCCACTAAAATGATTACATCTATAGTTATTTAGGCAACCCGTTCCAGCAGTGACGCTGTTCCGCTGCCCTCTTCATTCTGTGGTCATGTACCTCAGAACAAGGGGAAGGGGGAGGAGGACGTTATTTTTCCTTATGATCATCTGGCTTTATAGTGAAAAACAAGGGAAGACCTCCTCCGATGTCAGAATTCCCGAGTCGGTGCTGGGATGGTTTTAATGTGTAGCTCGGTGTGAAGCAAATAATATGTCTCATTTATGTATTGTTTTTAAAGTGTAGCTCACTGTGAAGCATTTGTATATGTCACGTGTCAAACGGGCATTAATATACAATCCTCGGACACTTTTAAATGAGTATAAAGAGTCTCATTCTCTGGACTGGCTTTATATATTGGCTTCCCTTCACCGAATTAGCAAAATGGGTTATGCTGGCATTAAATGGAGAATTATATAATATGTAATGCTCAATTACATTGTTGGTGTTATGTCTTTCTCATTTCTCGCAAATGAGAAAGACATATATAATTCCTTTCTCTCCTATTCTCCTGTAGGAGATATCCTTTAAGAAGTGATTCAGTAATTGGATTTTCCTCTATGTCCTAGGCCCTCCAGCCTTTTTACGATTCAGCTAGTCTGGACCATTTGTTGTTGTATAAAAATATTATAAATTCAAAGTAATTTGTATATTTTTTATACTTACCAATGGCCCAGACAGGGATGGCCCTCCCATGAGTGGGCACTCATACCTCCCCGCTGTTTACAGCATTTAGCAAGCAATTTCTAGAAAGAATGATGGTTGGCACCAATTTCGGTGTGTCTTCCTGGATACTGCACATGTGCAGTTCGCAAAAGTATGGAGGACCAGATAGGACGTGAAATTTTCAGTTTTGCATGGAAACTTTGGGAATTGGGGGGCAAAATTTGTGTTTGGCCCTGGATTAATTTTAGAGTTAGCAACAGCAGCTAGTCTGGGCCATTGGTAAGTATAAAAAATATACAAATTACTTTGAATTTATAATTTTCTAGACAAGATTTATGTTTCTGGATAAGATCTTGTAGTATACTCAGCATAACAATTGAAATTTCATACATGGCTTCATCCACAAAAATGTAAGTCAAATCCAACACAGCTTGATGGAGTTATTGTCATTTATTATTCTGTAAGATTTTAGGTACTTGAATGATAACTTCAGTTATACTCAACACAACCATTCCATATTTGGTACCCGACACAATGTTACCCTGGCTATTGAAATTTTTATCAAAAATGGCATGAGACACAGAAGATCTACTTTGTGGGGGCCTTACTAAATAATAACTTTGGATATTGACAATGCAACAAACCCATTTTAGGTTTATGGCCGCATCCATAGAAATGGGTCTGCCCACATTAAATTACATGGATACTTAGAAAAGTTTCACAAGTATATACAATGCATGTATCTGCATAAACCAATGTGCGGAGAATGAGTTCATCCCACGCAGTAATTATAATAATAACTATATGAACCATGTATATTGTCATACGAAAGACCATTTTATGCACATCTTTCAAACAGAAATTTACATTTTCCACATAAAACAATTCAGAATAGAAAAATATTTCCACCCATCAAGTGATATTTCAACCACAAACATAATCCAAAGTGCAATCAATATTTGATTAATCATAATGAAATCCATAACAACCCATAATTATACCAACATTTTCATTAGGCCTTACTGTGGCATACATGTTAACCCTACTGGAGTGTAGTACAGTTACCCAAGAATGAAACTGAAATAATTAACCACCCTCATAGAAGGATTTACCCAGCTAATTGGTTTGATAAGTCTGCTTTTTTATGAAACTATAGGTGCCACCAACAGAATTCCTCTGATTAAGTTCAGTTAGATCTCTATGTCAGCATTAACACAAGAGCCAAATGCAGTGAAAAGTATTGAAAACTGACTCAAACCTGTTTACCCATTGTTTCATCCACATGACCACCAATTTTACCTATGCAGGCTTGATGTTTTGAAAAATGGAGGAGAGCTGTTGGTAGCTCCTTAATTTTTTTCCAGGCAGGCGGTGCTTTCCTTGGTTTAAAACTTCTCCGTAAACTAAATCATAAGTGGCAGGTACATTCAACCAGTGATCACTTCTTTTCATCCCCCGCCAACGAAGTCGGGAAGGGATTATTGAAATGGTGTCCGTCAGTCCGTCCTTTCATCACAAACTTTGACTGGTTAACTCCTCCTACAGTTTTCAGTTGTTTTTTATGAAAATTGGTATGAAGTATCAGTATCAAGTGTAGATGTGCATGTGGTCAGGAATTTTTGACGCGATAAATATTTGCATGGTTATGGCATTTGGAAATGGCAAAATTTCCATCACAAAGGCTTTTCTGCTTAACTCCTCCTACATTTTTAGCTCAACTTTGGCAAAGCCAAATTTGAGCTTTTGTCATGGCCCGTCATCCGTCTGTCCGTCTGTCCATCTGTCCGTACGTCAACAATTGGATACGGCTCGGGCTAGAGGCCGTACTTATGAACCGATCTTTACGAAACTTCTTGGGTACCTTTGTTATGACCGTGGGACGAGAACGAGTGTTGCGGTCCGAAATTCAAGATGGCTGCCAGCCGCCATTTTGTACCGACGATGCAGAAATCTGTTTTTTGTACAGAACTTCCATATGAAAGCTCTGATTTGAATAATTTTTTGTATGAATGTTTAGTACCATGGGATACATCACATATAATACGGGGTTTTTTCTCGTGCGTAAATTGTGCAAATTAGACTAATTTTGATGTTTTTTGGGGTTACTTTCAACACTGTAAGTGCAAATGCCAATACGGCTCGGGCTAGAGGCCGTATTTATGAACCGATCTTTACGAAACTTCTTGGGTACCTTTGGTATCACCGTGGGACGAGAACGAGTGTTTTTGGGTCCGGTCCGAAATTCAAGATGGCCGATGGCAGCCATTTTGTAAAAATTGGGTGCAATCAGATTTTTGCACAGAACTTCCATATGAAAGCGCTGATTTGAATAATTTTTTGTGTGAATGTTTAGTACCATGGGATACATCACATATAATACGGTTTTTTTTCTCGTGCAGAAATTATGCAAATTAGATGAACTTTGATATTTCAGTGCGACTTACACACATTAAGTACACATGTCAATATGGCTCAGACTTGAGTCTGTATTTATGAACTGATCTTCACGAAATGTCTTGGGTACCTTTGTTATCACCTTGGGACGAGAACGAGTGTTTCTGGGTGCGGTCTAAAATTCAAGATGGCTGCCAGAGGCCATTTTGTACCGAAATTAGGTCTAATCAGTTTTTTGTACACAACTTCTATACAGCTCAGACTAGAGGCCATATTTATGAACCAATCTTTACGAACCTTGTTGGATACCTTTGTTATCACCGTGGGATGAGAGCGAGTGTTTTTTGGGTGTGGTCCGAAATTCAAGATGGCCACCAGCAGCCATTTTGTACCAAAATTAGTGCAATCAGTCTTTTGTACAGAACTTCTGTATGAAAGTTCTGATTTGAATAAATTTTTGTATGAATGTTTAGTAACATGGAATACATCACATATTCTAATCGGTTTTTTTTCGTGCAGAAATTATGCAAATTAGATGAACTTTGACTTATTCAGTGCTACTTGCACAATGTGAGCACACATGTCAATACGGCTCAGGGTAGAGGCTGTATTTATGAACCGATCTTCACAAAACGTCTTGGGTACCTTTGTTATCACCTTGGGACGAGAATGAGTGTTTCTGGGTACGGTCCAAAATTCAAGATGGCTGCCAGTGGCCATTTTGTACCGAAATTAGGTCCAATCAGTTTTTTGTCACAAGTTCTATACAGCTCGTATTTATGAACTGATCTTCACAAAACTTCTTGGGTACTTTTGTTTTCACCTTGGGACAGGAACGAATGTGTTTTGGGGTGCCTTTGTTATCACTGTGCTATGAGAACAAATATTTTGGGGTTCAGTCAGACCCACTCTGGGACTGAAAGATTTTTTTCTAGCTCAGCATCTGACTGTCACCCACCTTTACAATACTTTACCTATACATTTGTTACAGGCAACGGTCAGTATTTATGTACAGACCGTTACAATACTTTATATGTACCTTTGTTATCAGGTCATTACCTAGATGTTTGTCATTGCTGTGTCACATACTATACATGTACATGTTTTTGTCTTGACAAGTTGAGCTACAGTGTCATTGACACTTTCATTTATTGGATTTTTACAAAACTTGGTCTGATGTATCGGTATCAAGTGTAGATGTGCATGTGGTCAGAAATTCGATGCGACAAATTTTGCAAATTCATCACATCAAAAAAGTGTGACTTATACACCAGCCAGTTCGGCAATAGCATAAGCATTACTCAATTTAATCAAATACAGATCAGCTCAAAGTTGTGTAACACTTGTTGGATTATCGATTATACAAACTACGCTGTGTATCTAATAAAATATTAACCTATTCAATCCCTCCCTGATCTAATATGAAAAGCCAAAATGAAAATACCCAAGTAATCTGTATGCCTCGACACCCAGAAGCCAGAAGAGGACTTAAGATAGGTTACTACTTCCCTTGTTTGCACACTTTGATATTTAGTACTCAGCATTCTCATTGGGATCAGATCTAAGTTTGTTCAAAGTAAGTCCCTTTGTTCATATTTGGGCTCCTTCAGTTATGGGAACTCAAAATTTTAACTTTGTGTAAAACAAGAAAAATTCTTTAACCCTTAAAGGCCTATTTCTAACTTTGGTTAATTTCTACTACCTTAGTACAGGTGCCCCAACAGGCAGCCTTTTGGTATACATACAAGGTACATTCTAAGTATATTGGCCGTTGTTTCTTGGTGCAGTATAAGGAATAGTCTTTAAAAATCCTCTTCAGATTCACCAGTTAGACTCTTTTGATTTTTGGTATGCAGCATTCTTATTTTGGGTTGGGAGAATGTTCAAGTTTGATCAAATCAAGATCTGGGTTTTTATTTTTTGGCTCCCTATAAGAGCCTGAATTTAATTTGGTGCGACATGAGAAATATTCTTTTGAAATCATCTTCTTTAGATCTACTGATCAGAATGTTTTGATCTTTGGTATACAGTATCCGTAGTAGTGTCAGATTCTAATTTGTTCAAAGCAGGTACCTGAGTTTATATTTAGGCTCTTGTGTGAACACAAATTTTAACTTATTACGAAAAATCTTTAAAAATCTTCTCCCTATCCATTACACAAAGCCTTTTGATATTTTGTATTCATCCTCCATGAGAGGTAGGTGGGGTAAGTTTCAAATTTGTTAAATCAATTCCCTGAGTTCACATTTGATCTCCCTGCCTGAATTAAAACTTGGCACAATAAATGGAATATTCTTGAAAAATCTTTTTCAGATCCACCACTCAGAATCTTTTGATATTTTTTTTTCCTTAGAGATTTTAAGCTTAAATTTTAATGTAGTACAATATGAGGAATATTCTTCCAAAAAGCTTCTTCTTCAGACCCTCCAGCCGAATCTTTTGATATTTGTCAATAGCATTACTATAACTCCTAGATTTAAGTTTGTTCAAGATGTTGTGCTTGACTGATTTTTTAGGGGGGGGGGGGGGGGGGGGGACGGGGAGGGGGGAGGGTGAAATTGATCGTAGAACCCCATATGGAGAATTTGCACTTCATTCATTTAAATGAGTTTTGCCCATAATTGATCGGGCTGAATGTGGTCAGATTTGGTCAGATGTTTATGTGGATGGATAAGAGATTAACGTCTTCTCAAATGGAACCCACGATATGAGTCCTGGAAGGAAGATAGCGGGTCCATTGGGTGAAAATTCTTGTTTGCTTTGAAATGAGTTCTGAAGGATTTCAAACGACTTTATGCCAAAAAAAAAAAAAATTAAAGGTAAAATCCCTCTCTTGATCCCATGGCATTTGGTGGGTGAATGTTTAAATTTTTTTTTTCCCTTTGAAATTTTGAGTAATTTGAGGCTAAAACCCCCCAGAGTTATAAGTAATACACAACTTTACTCTTTAGAGTGTTAACTAGTTCAACTAGACCTGAAATCCTTCTTTAAGCAATTTTCTCAATACCTCAGGCTCCCTGGGGCCTTGTGTTCCATTTTGCTTCCAAACCATAGTGTATCACCCCTCAATAGGATGAGCTGCATGTGATCTTTCCAATAAGTGGTCATAAAGTACATTTTGGAAGTAAAAGCTCAAAACTTCTAATTGTATAGAAAAAAGTATTGTGGGCGTCCTCTTCGAGATAAAGTTTTAATGTCGAACAATGGAGTCCAAGTGAATGAATATCTCTTATGTTCCCTTATATAACCCTGTAATTGAATATAACTTCCAGACACAAGCCATTTACTATTCATGTACGTTCAATACAAATTTATCCTGTTAATTGCATTTAGGCTACAGAGTAATTAAACCCCTGTTAATTGAATAAAAAATCTTGTTATATATTGAGAAATTATCCAAACAATCTCCCAATTCCTCTTGCTTGCAGACCAATTTCTTCTCAGTACATCCTGTATAGACATTTAATCTCTTATATCTTGTTCGACAGAGCTCCATGAACTCGATCAAACTTTTTTCAAAAAAGTCCTCAGTTTATCTCTGGAATACATGTACAGAAGAGTGACTACCAAAGTCCCTTTTAATTGAATACTTGTATACTCCTGTTAATTGAACAATTTTCTATGGCAAATTGGCTGTTTAATTAACTGGTTGAGTGCTAAAATCCACTATCATGGCTCCACTGAAAAGTGCTAGAAGCCACTTTAAAAATCTTATATTGAGAAACAGAGCTGTATGCATTAGCATGTTTGTTCAGCAGTACAAGAAAAATTTTTATGTAAAATTGTTTGGTTACAATTCATTGGAGAGTGCCAGTTGGCACTCCCTAATAAATTATAACAAACATTTATGAACAAAATCTTGCTTGTTACACATACAGGTAGTTTGGTATCTTTGAAAAAAATGCCCGGTTTCAAAACACTTTTGAAAAATAATTTAGCACTCAACCAGATGAGAGTTCCACTGGATTGCAAACGTTTGTAATTTATAACATAATTTTGCAGAGACAGATCAAGTGAAACAAAGAAGAAAAAAAAGAAAATTCGAAGTAGTGATGACCGGAGTCCTGATACTGATGAAGAGAGATATAATGGATCATCTGGTCACAGTAGAAAAAGTAAAAAAGCGCATAAGAAAGACAGGCATAGGAAACGAACATTATCAGAATCTGAGTCACACAGTACTGATACAGAGGAAGGAGAAATTAGGAAATCTCATAAACATAAACGGACAAATTCAAATAATGATTCTCAAGATAATGAAGAGTCAAACAATCATAAAAAACATCACAAGAAAAAATCCAAGAAAAGAAGAAAACGAGAGAGTGTGTCACCTAGTTCTGATAAAAAATATGTTTCATCGAAGCGGAATTATAGAAATAAAAACAATTCTTTGGGTGATGATTCTGACAGTTATGGCTCCAGTTGACTGTTTACTTAACATGACAAGCAGAGAACACTTGGAAAAAAATTTATAACTAAAAATTTTCAATTTTTTTCCTCAAAACATAGCTTTTTGACCCATAATTGGAACGAGATTGATGAACTCGTTCCAATGATGAATCTTAAACTATCTTTTGAAGGCAAAAAAGGGAGAAAATGAATAAAATTTAGATGGGATTTTTTATGAAAAGTGATTATTGTGAGGTTTAACCCTTTACCTAAAGAATCGGTCACATCTGCCCCGTAATTTTCAAATTGAGGAGAATTTCAACAAAACCATATCATTTGACCCCGCATTGGAACATGCTCATTCCAATGAGGGGTCACATGACATGGTTTTGTTGACATTTTTTGAAAACTTTTAAGAAACAATAATTAAAATAATAAATTTTGATATTCTGTGTTTTGGGTAAAGGGTTAATATTTTCCCAACACAAGTTTCAGATGACAGTATTATTGTTATGCCCCCAACCTCCTTAGGAGGTTCGGTGGGTATATATGCAAGGTCTCCAAGATCTGTATGTCCGTACAAACATTTTGCATTATAACTCTGGCATCGGTTGTTGGATTTTGATGTCAATTGGTATGATGATAGACCAGCATGGGGAAAAAGATATCTACTAATCGTAGGTTTTTCCACTCATTGATTCCAGAGTTATGGTCCTTGTCTGACTTGGAAAAATAGTAAAATGAATGTTTTGCATTATAACTCTGGCATCGGTTGTCAGATTTTGATGTCCTTTGGTATGCTGATAGACCAGCATAAGGGACATCAACATATTGCAGTGTTTGTCAGTACATTATTAGCAGAGTTATGGCCCTTGTTATGCTTAAAAAACACTTCTGTACTAACGTTTGGCATTATAAATGTCCTTTGTGTGCGGATTTTGTTATCCTTTGGTATAGCGAGAAAATAGCATGGGGGACATGATATACATGTACCCCAGGGTTTGTCAGTACATTCCTAGCAGAGTTGTGGCTTTTGTTGCACTTAGAAACCTCTCCATATGAACATTTTGCTTTAACCCTTTACCTAAAAATGAACAGCAGATGACACTTGGAAAAAAGTTCTTAAATAACTATTTTTTTCCAGTTTTTGTCTCAAAAACATAGGTTATGACCCCTCATTGGAACGAGCCCGACGAGCTCGTTCCAACAGGGGTTCATAACCTATGTTTTTGAGACAAAAAATGAAAAAAATAATGAAAATTAATAGGCGATTTTTTAGAATAGCGCTGGCCTGTGTTGGCCGTTATGTTGGGTAAAGGGTTAAACCTGCATAATCGGTTGTTGGATTTTGATGTCCTTTGGTGTGGTGCTAGGCCATTATGGAGAAAAGGATATCTGCATATTGCCTATTATGCCTATGCATATTTACCACAGTTATCACATTTATGCTCCCAATATTGGCACAATAAATGGAATATTCTTGTTGAAAAATCTTCTTCAGATCCACCATTCAGAATTGTTTGATATTTTTTTTTTCCATAGAGATATTAATTAAAATCAAGCCCCTTCTTCATCTTTGGTTTCCCTATGAGAGCCTAAATATTAATGTAGTACAGTATGAGGAATATTCTTCCCAAAAGCTGCTTCTTCAGATCCACCAGACAGAAACTTTTAATATTTGTTAATAGCATTACTATAATTCCTAGATTAAAGTTTGGTGGGTAGGGTCCACTCGGTGAATGTTTAATTTTTTTTCTCTTTCAAATGATTTTTGAAGGATTTTGGGTGATTTGAGGCTAAAAAAAACCCCAGAGTTATAAGTGATTACATGACTTTATTCTGGATAGTGTTAACTAGCCATAGTTGCTCAATGTGAACTGAAATCCTTCTTTAAGCAACTTTCTCAGGTGAGTTCCTCTGGCTACCTGGGGCCTCTTGTTTCATTTTGCTTCCAAAACATAGCGCATCACCCCTCAATAGGATGAGCCGCGTGTGCACTTTCCAATAAGTGGTCATAAGCTACATTTTGGAAGCAAAAGCTCAAAATTTCTAATTGTATAGGGAAAAGTATTGTGGGCGACCTCTTCAAAAGTTATGTGAGATAAAGTTTTAATGTCATACAATGGAGACCAAGTAAATGAATATCTCCTATATTCTCTTATATAACCCGGTAATTGAATATAACATCCAGACACAAAATTATTTTCCATACCTTCGATACAAATTTATCCTGTTAATTGCAGAGTAATTAAACTTCTGTTAATTGAATAAAAAATCTTGTTATATATTGAGAAATTATCCGACAATCACTTCTGGCATGGGTTGTTGGATTTTGATGTCCTTTGGTGTGGTGATAGACCATTGTGGGGAAAAGGCTGTCTGCATATTGCACATTATGCCTATGCATATTTACCACAGTTATCACATTTATGCCCCTTTTAGACTTTTGTATTGCCTATGTTAACATTGCCGGGATGGGGGGGGGGGGGGGGGGGGGATATGCAACATTTCTCATTCCCAATTTTCTTGTTTATTCCTTGGTGATTAGATTTTTTTTTCTTTCCAAAACATAACTTTCAACTATTTCAGTTAATGATACATGGGGGATATCTATGCTGTTTTAATGAATTATCTCATGTGTGTGGACCTGAAAGTTTTATTTTTCACAAGCGCTTTCGCGAGTGAGAAATAAAATAATACTTTCAGATGCACACGAGCACTTGCACGAGTGATAAATAAAACTTTCAGGTCCACACGAGCACTTGCTCTAGTGAAAAATAATACTTTCAGGTCCACACGAATGAGATAATTCCCGATATTCACTAAAATAGTGTAGATTTTCTTTTTATTATATGCTGTGACATTTTACTGTGCAGTATTCAGCCCAGTTTCACTGCAAGCACGTACATTTCAAAAACAATAACAAAGATCAGCTGATCGTTCATTCAAGATGACGTTCAAGGCGATATCATGTGCCAAAGCGTAACTTCATTTAGGAAGCTTCTGAAAAAATTTATGGACCAGAAAGTAATATTTTTCACTCACGCAAGCGCTTGTGAAAAATAATACTTTCAGGTCCACACTCATGAGATAATTCCCGATACTGACTAAAATAGAGTTTTATTATATGCTGCAAGACATTTTATTTTACAATATTCAGTCCAATTTGACCCCAGATGCATATGTTTCAAAACAATAACAAAGATGAGCTAATCGTTCCTTCAAGGCGACATGATGCGGTGTAGCGTGACATCATTTAGGAAGCTACAGAGGGATATTCCTTGATATGCATCGAGTCGATGGATATCGAGAAATATCTTTTAGATAAGTTGCGATAATTCACAGGCTAGGATATGATAATTAAGTTTACCAATTATTATACCTTCATTGTAAATAAATTTCTACAACTGTCAAATCATTATTGATGTACACTGTGTGGGTCTGTCAAGGCCAAAGCCAAGACTGTGTGGTGATGGAGTGTTGATTAACATTGTTTCCAAAAGCAAAGTGAATATTGAATTTGATTTTATATCCAGTTGGAAAGATTAAATTCATGTTACCAATACAAACACAACTTATTCAGTATAATATAAACAATGATGATGACCAACTTTGAGATAAACATTGTGGATAGACTCCCTTTGAAACCATGGTCTCCCTTGGCTTCTGCCTTGAAAGACATGTGTACCTCGGGGAGGTATCTGCAATGCTCACCAATTTCAAACCCTTTTTAGCTTACCTGAGCACAGCTCAAGGGGAGCTTTACTAATCACTTTCCACCTGTCGTCGTCTGTCATCCGTCCGGCGTTAACTTTACATTATCAACTTCTTCTCACAAACTGCTTGACCAAATTGAACCAAATCTGGTCTGCATGTTCCCTATAACATGTCAATTCAGATTTGTTTAAATCAACTTGACCCGCCCCTTGGTAGGGCCATGCCCAAAAAGTGAGCCTAAATCTTAAAAAATCTTCTCATGAACCAGCAGTAGCAGAGTCTTGATATTAGGTGTGCAACTTCCTTTTGGGGTGTAGACTCAGATTTGTTCAAGAGAAGTTCTAGGGGCTATATTTGCCATTGTTATGGGAGGGACAAGAATTTTTGCCCTGCCCAAAATTTCTATTTTCCAAACTGAGCGGCAGATTTGAACCAAATTTGATATGAGGGTTTATAGGGTCATAAATACTTAATTTATGCAAAAAAAATTTTTCATGTCGCCCCATGGGAACCGCAGCAGATAAAAATAGTTAAAAATTAAAACGCCCATGTTTCATATTTCAAAAACTACACATCACTGAGAATTCTTATTTGGTGTGAATCTTCCTTAGGACCAACAGAATGGAATGGTCAAAAAAATTGCTATCGGTTTCATCATGGGGTACTTTTTGGGGACTTTGAAAAAGTGCTGAGTCAGCATTTTTTAACACTGTGGGTAATGGGAAAAACATTTAAGACTACTTATATTTCACATATAACATCTTTGGAAGATTGTTTCACATGTTTATTGAAATCAGTTCCCTTGGTCTGTGAGAGTCCAACAGTTTCAGTTGGTGCAGTCTGAGGAATATTCTTTAAAAATCTTCTTCAGATCTGCCAATAAGAATCTTTTGATATTTGATATGCAGCATTCTTAGGGGGATGAGATTCAAGTTTGTTCAAGCCAAGTTCCTGGGTTCATATTTAGGCTATAAATTTGGAGTCCCGGTCCGGACTCAAAAATTTTGGATCAATATCCGGAAATGAGTTTTTTGTTTTTTTATGCGTTTCGGTCAATTTTAAGACAAAATTTTTTTTTTTTTTACACTGAAAATTTGGAGTCCAGGTGGGACTTGGCAATTTTGGACCAAAATCCGGAAATTAATTTTTTTGTTTTTATGCATTTTGGTCAATTTTAAGATAAAAAAAAAATTTTACACTTGGAAAATTTTGGACCAAAATCCAGAAATTAGTTTTTGGGCTTTTTATGCATTTTGGTCAATTTTAAGACAATTTTTTTTTTTTTTTTTTTGTTTTTTTACACTGAAAATTTGGACCCAAATCCAGAAATGAGTTTTTTTGTTTTTATGCATTTTGGTCAATTTTGATATTTAGACTACCATGTCAGGTGAGTGCCCTCAGGACCCCTGGGGCCTCTTGTTTATTATGTTATTGAGATTTAACGACACTTTCGACAGCCAGGGTCACCTCATTTCGGACAGTTTGGTGGGAGGAGAAAGTCAGAGTACCCAGAGAGAACCACAAGGAGGGTTAGCATTGGTTGAAAACAAGTGCACCATCAACATGCAGTATGCCTTAGTACACAGTGCCACTTTGCTCTCACATGAGCAATTGGGATGAAGTGCCTTGCCCAAGGACACAACACAGTTATCCCTGGTGGAGATGGAACCCCAGACGTTTTGGTTTGAAGTCCAATGCTGTAACCACTGAGCCACCACGCTCCCTATATAAAACCCTTACAGGGAACTGATCAAATGCCCAAGTGTTTGAAAAAGTACAGGAGAAATTGTGTCACCAAGTTCTTACAGGAATTTATTGAAATAGAAGCAATTTACTATGTAGTCAAGCCTGGAAATAATCAATCTTGTCATTTGAAGATTGAGGTTCCCAGAGGGTAAATTTGCTTATGATATCCTATACAGTGGACTAGAATCGCCCAATTTATCCTCTGGGTACCTCCTTCTGTTTAGGCCTGAGACCCTGATTCAGATGGAGGTTCATAGAGGGTAAATTTAGTAATGCTACCCTGAACAGCAGCGTAGAATCATCATATTCTCCCTCTACTCTGCAGATGACGGACAGCTTATTTCCAGGCTTGTATGAAGTGTTTCTGAAAGTGATGGTCAGTGACATACAGCTCCATTTGTAAATAGTCTGAATCAGTAATGTTTAAAATAAAAAAAAAAATACTACAGCTTAAAACCACAATGTTTTTGTCTTCCCCCTTCCCACTCCCCACCCCAATTTTCTTCCGGGAACTATTAAAATAGCCAGTGTCCGCCTGTGCATTCTGTTATGTGGCTAGCCACATAACAAATTTTTTAAACACATTACATCATAGTAGTCACATTAAAGGTTGGAAAAGCAGCGTCCAAATTTTTAGACATCCATTCATTGGCAGCCACATACTTGATGGCCACATAAAAGTTAAGAAGCCACTTAAAAATATAAGCCACATAACTACTTACAGCCACATAATTGATAGCCACATATTGACCCATCTGTTAGTAAGCCCGCCCCACTTTGGTTTCCTGATGATAACTTTAGTGAGAGTTGGCCAAAACAAATGAAATTTGGTATGTAGGCGTATCAACATAAAATACAGGTCAAAATTGAATCGGGTGCAGTCGAACAATTTTTCCAGAGTTAAGCCCCTTTTTTGACTTCAAAAATTCATTTTTTGGGGTTTCCTGATGATAACTTCAGTTAGAGTTGGCCAAATCAAATGAAATTTAGTATGTAGGTGTATCAACATAAAATGCAGGTCAAGTTCGAATCGGGGTGTGGTCTGACAATTTCTTTTCATTTTTGGGGGTTTCCTGATGATAACTTCAGTTAGAGTTGGCCAAATCAAATGAAATTTAGTATGTAGGTGTATCAACATAAAATGCAGGTCAAGTTCGAATCAGGGTGTGGTCCGACAAAGTCTTTTTTCTTTTTTTTTGGTTTCCCAATGATAACTTTGGTTATTGTTGGCTGATTCCAATAAAATTTGATATGTAGGTGTATCAACATAAAATACAGGCAAGTTCAAATCAGGGTGTGGTGTGGCAATTTTTGCCCGAGTTGGGACCCTTTTTCGATTTAAAAAATTCATTTTTTTGTTTCCTGATGATAACTTTAGTGGTTGTTGGCTGATTCAAATAAACTTTGGTACGTAGGTGTATCAATATAAAATACAGGTCAAGTTCAAATCGAGGTATGGTCTGACATTTTTTTGCGTTATGAGTTATGTCCCTTTTTCGACTTCGAAAAACTCGATTTTTAGCTCACCTGACTGAAAGTCAGGGTGAGCTATTCTGATCACTTTTCGTCCGTCGTCCGTCGTCTGTCGTCCGTCGTCTGGCGTCCGTCGTGAAGGTGGTGTTTGGGCTTTTTCTCCCAAACCACTGGCCGCATATTAATGAAATTTCATGTGAGAAGGGGTTGTGTCTGCGGACACCGATTTTTTGTCAAATTAGGTTTCGGCTCACATTGAGCAGAGGGATGGGGCAAAAATGCTCCAATTCTTAAAAAATCTTCTTCTCAAGAACCAGCAGAGACTTGATATATGGTATGCAGCTTCCTTTTGAGGTGTAGACTCAAGTTTGTTCAAGAGAAGTTGGAGGGGCTGTATTTGACAATGTTAAAGGAGGGGCAAAAATTTTGGCCCCGCCCCAAATTTCTATTTTCCAAACCGTGAGGCCGATTTGAACCAAATTTTACATGAGTGCTTATTGGGTCATAAGTACCTAATTTATGGTGAAAATTTTTTCCCCATAGCCCCGTGGGAACCACAGGAGCTAAAAATAGAAAAAAATGAAAACGCCCATATCTCCAAAACTACACGGCACTGAGAATTCTTATTTGTTGTGAAGCTTCCTTAGGACCAACAGAATGGAATGATAAAAAAAAATTGCCATCGGTTTTATCATAGGGTACTTTTTTGGGGACTTTGAAAAAGTGCTGAGTCAGCATTTTTTAACACTGTGGGTAATGGGAAAAACATAAGACTACTTTTCTCCAAAAGCACTGCTCCAAAAGCTTTAAAATTTCACATATAACATCTTTGGAAGATTGTTTCACATGTTTATTGAAATGAATTGCCTGGGTTGATATTTGGGCTCTCTATGGGAGCCCAAATGTTTAAATTAGTGCAGTATGAGGAGTATTTTTGAAAAATCTTCTTCAGATCTAGCAATAAGAATGTTTTGATATTTGGTATGCAGCATCCTTAGGGGGGTGAGATTCAAGTTTGTTGAAGCCAAATCCCTGGGTTCATATTTAGGCTGAAAATTTGGGGTGCGGGTGGGACTTAGAAAATTTTGGACCAAAATCTGAAAAAATTTTTGTTTGTTTTTTCTGCCTTTCGGTCAATTTTAAGACAAAAAAAAATTATTTTTTTTCCCCTGAAAATTTGGGGTGCGGATGGGACTTAGAAAATTTTGGACCAAAATCCGAAAAAAAATTTTTTTGTTTTTTCTGCGTTTCGGTCAATTTTAAGACAAAAAAAAATTTTTTTTTTTTTTTTTCCCCTGAAAATTTGGGGTGCGGGTGGGACTT
This sequence comes from Pictodentalium vernedei, assembly GCA_031216915.1. Classification (NCBI taxonomy): domain Eukaryota; kingdom Metazoa; phylum Mollusca; class Scaphopoda; order Dentaliida; family Dentaliidae; genus Pictodentalium; species Pictodentalium vernedei. The sequence goes on from CM062288.1 coordinate 124,127,479, forward strand.
AAAAAATTTTGGACGAAAATCCGAAAATTTTTTTGTTTGTTTTTTATGCATTTCTGTCAGTTTTAAGACAAAAAAAATTTTTTTTTTTTTACCCTGAAAATTTGGGGTGTGGGTGGGACTTAGAAAATTTTGGTCCAAAATCCGAAAAAAAATTTTTTTTGTTTTTTCTGCGTTTTGGTCAATTTTAAGACAAAAAAAATTTTTTTTTTTTTTCCCCTGAAAATTTGGGGTGCGGGTGGGACTTAGAAAATTTTGGACAAAAATCCGAAAAAATTTTTTTTTGTTTTTTATGCATTTCTGTCAGTTTTAAGACAAAAAAAAAATTTTTTTTTTCCCCTGAAAATTTGGGGTGCGGGTGGGACTTGGAAAATCTTGGATCAAAATCCGAAAAAAAATTTTTTTGTTTTTTCTGCGTTTTGGTCAATTTTAAGACAAAAACAATTTTTTTTTTTTTTTTTCCCCTGAAAATTTGGGGTGCGGGTGGGACTTGGAAAATTTTGGACGAAAATCAGAAAAAAAATTTTTTGGTTTTTCTGCGTTTTGGTCAATTTTAAGACAAAAAAATTTTTTTTTTTTTTTTCCCCTGAAAATTTGGGGTGCGGGTGGGACTTAAAAAATTTTGGACCAAAATCCGAAAAAATTTTTTTTTGTTTTTTCTGCGTTTTGGTCAATTTTAAGACAAAAAAAAATTTTTTTTTTTTTACCCTGAAAATTTGGGGTCCAGGTGGGACTTGGAAAATTTTGGACCAAAATCCAAAAAAAAATTTTTTTTTGTTTTTTCTGCATTTTGGTCAATTTTAAGACAAAAAAAAAATTTTTTTTTTTTACCCTGAAAATTTGGGGTCCGGGTGGGACTTAGAAAATTTTGGACCAAAATCCTGAAATTAGTTTTATTGTTTTTTATGCGTTTTAAGAAGAAGAAAAAAATTTAGGCTGAAAGTATTTTGTTTGGGAAAAAAATCTGTTTTTTATGTGCTTATCTCAATTTTGGGACGTAAAAGTGCAGGAACTGAAAATAGAAGGAAAATCCTGTGTATTGTGTGGGCACAATCACTTCATCTAGTTGATATATGCTTTTCTTAGGAGGGGCGTATGAAGCTTATTCAAGTCAAGTCCCTGGTTTGATATTTAGACTACCATGTCAGGTGAGCGCCCTCAGGCCCCCTGGGGCCTCTTGTTTTTAAAAACCTCAAATTGCATGCTTTTTGGGGGGAAGTTCGGCCGAATGGCCTTTTATTTTTTAATAGTGTGTGTATATGTTTGTGTGGAAATTGACAACCTGCATTCTTTGTGTGCTACTTGATTTTCAGGAATATAATTAAAGTATTTCTTCAGTAAAAACTTAATTTTTGTTGAAATTTTTAAATCTATCAGTCATCCTGTATATAAAAAAAAAAATAAATTCAAGAAAAATTCCAATTCAGATGATTGCATTTGAATGATTTAACAATTAATTTAGTCGTCCCTGTGGAAACCCTGGAAAGTGGGACAGTGTTCGTTTAATATTGTAAACATGTACTGCTTTCCTGGTAAAATAGGACCCAGTAAGTTCGATTAGAAAAAAAGAAGCAATTTGCGAATCTGATGTCCAATTTGATTCAGGTGTCGAGTCAGCTTCAAATTTCCAATTGACAGGGCGCTAGGTTGAAGTTCTCTAAAATGGACAGCATAAGTATAAGCGATAGGCTAATCTTGACTTCATACTTCATGTTGCACTCATGATATAGCCATAAATGCTGAATAAATGTTGAATGTGACCTCAAAACACCAATAAATAAATAAATTTATTTATTTCAGAACCTCTGTCATTGGAATATAATTGGTTATGAAAGAAAGAGTGAATGGTGGTCATCTTTCAGCCAACATATCATCCAAAATTAAACATTTGTCGCAACAATTCATTAATAATCATTCACAGATCCTTGAATCCCAACATGGGCCTGCATCTTTGGAACACCTATCACAAAGTAGATAACTGGTAAACCATGTAATGTCACATTCACCAAACAAAAATTCTTGGCTTGTGTAGCACCACCCTTTCTGCAAGGAAAAATAAATGTTTAGGCCATTCTCTGGGGAAATTAGGATTTGTAAAAACAAAAAATCTTCTTTTCAAAGCACACTGAGGTGTGTGCCTTGCAAAGAAGATTTTCTGTCTGCCTGTACATTAACTTTTACATGTCCGAGCAATAACATAAAAACTATCTGTCCAACAGATCCTATTTTGAGGGTGGATTTGACCTGATTAAAGGTAGGTTCCTTGTGGTAACCAGCATTCTAACATGTCCAATTTAGACACCATGGCAGCCATTTTGTTTTGTTATTTTTTGTTTGTTTGCACTAATAACTTGAAAAACCTTTGACCAATGTATCCCACTTTTAGCTTAATTTGAAAGTCAAGATAAGCTATTGCCATAACACAAGTGGAAGTCTGTGAGTATGTGCACATTTTCTTTAGCGCAAGCTACACCCCCTAGTTCTTGTCCGCTCATCAAAAAAATCTCATATTCAGGTTCAAGGTCATGTCTAGATTAGAACGTCCCGTTTTGGTCACGATCAGTCAACCGTAATGGCTGCGCGGGCCCAAAACCCTTTTGCACAGTCTACAGGTTGTATTTATGAAGGGATTTCATTGTAACTTGGTAGGATGACTCTGTATAATGTCTAGATGAGAACATCCCCTTTTGGTCGCAATCGGTCAACCAGGACAGCTATGCTGGCCCAAAAACCTTTTAGAACAGTCTACAGGTTGTATTTATGAAGGGATTTCATTGTAAGTTGGTAGGATGACTCCATATAAAGTCTAGATGAGAACGTCCCCTTTTAGTCGTGATTGGTCAACTGAGGTGGCTGCGCCTGAAACCTGAAAACCTTTAGCACAGTCTACAGGTCATATTTATGAAGTGATTTTATTGTAACTTCGTAACCTAGATTCCTTTAGCAGACTACAGCTTGCATTTATGAAGGGAGTTCATTGAGAATTTGTAGGATGACTCAGTATAATGTCTAGATGAGAACGTCCTATTTTACCCAGTCAATCATGATGGCCACAGAGGCATGTGACCTAGATTTGTTGAGCACAGTCTACAGTTCATATTTATGAAGCAATTTCATTGTAACTTGGAAGGATAACAAGGTATGATGTCTAGATGAGACTGTCCTATATTTTCACGATCAGTCCGCCGCTACCGCCGCCTGGTCACATGACCTAGATTCCTTTAGCACTATCTACAGGTTGTTTTATGAAGGGATTTCATTGTAACTTAGTAGGATAACTTGGTATGATATCTAGATGAAACTCTCCTATTTTGGTCATGATCGGTCAACCATGACTGCCAAACCATCACGTGACCTAGATTCCTTTAGCAAAGTCTATGAGTTATATTTGTGAAGGGATTTCATTGTAACTTGGTAGGATGACTCGTTTTGGAATGATTTTACTGTAACTTGTTAACTTTGGTTGACATACATTAACTGTGACGGCCACATTAACCCAAGCCTCAGTTCTGTAGTACAGTCTTCACCTCTATTTATTTTTATATACCCCCCTGCAACAAGTTGGGGGGGGGGGGGGGTATACTGGAATCATCTTGTCCATCTGTAGACATACTGTCGTACAGAGATTTTCTCAGACGTTTATGGACCATTGTCATTGAAATTTGATATAAATGTTCATGACCCTTTTTCACATGTCTTGGAATGCTAGATTTTTGTCCGGAGATTTTCTCGGATGTTTATGGGTTGATTTCTTTGAATCTTTGTATGGATATTCATTACCATGGGAACCTGTGCACCAGCTATTATAGTTTCGATCTGACTTTTTTTTGCCAGAGTTATGTCCCTTTTTGTCTTAGAATAATTAATTTTGTTCAGAGATTTTCGCGGACGTTTATGGGTTGATTCCTTTGAAACTTAGTATGGATGTTCACTACTATGGAAGCCTGCACACTAGTGATTATAGTTTTGATCGTAATTTTTTTGCCAGAGTTATGCCCCTTTTCATCTTAGAATGCCTGAATTTTGTTCGGAGATTTTCTCAGACACTTTTATAGGCCGATTCCTTTGAAACTTGGTATGGATGTTCACTACCATGGGAACCTGTGCACAGTGATTATAGTTTTGATCAGACTTTTTTGCCAGTTATGCTCCTTTTCATCTTAGAATAATTAATTTTTTTTTTTTGTTTGGAGATTTTCTCTGATGTTTATGGGTCAATTCCTTTGAAACCTTGTATGGATGTTCACGACCATGGGAACCTCTGCTCCTGTGATTATAGTTTTGATCAGACTTTTTTTTACCAGAGTTGTGCCCCTCTTCGTCTTAGAATAATCATAGCATTGGGGCCAGCAGGGGGGAGGGGGGTTATGGACAGGCCCATCTGGGACAGTCACACCTCTAGTTGAAAACATTTCATACTGCAAACAAAAAATAACATATTCTCAATTATCACACTCCTTGTCTTATTTTATAATCCTTTCATAAACATTGAACATTATCCTTTTCATCAAATGCTACACACAGTCAAATTAAGCTACAGTGTCAATGACACTTTCATTTTCTGATGCATTACTTTTAACTATAGGAAGGTTCCCTTTGATGATGAGTACATGTATTCTGACATTTTCAATACTGTCAGTTATGCCTCAATATTTCCCTTTGGCACACCCTACTGGTCACATTTATGATCGAATTGCTTTGGAACTTGGTGTGCTTGTTGGGGGTAACCTCTAGATAGGAGCTATAAATTTTCTTCCATTTCTGTCAAAAAATGTTGCGGCTGGCAGCATTCCGTGAACTTAGTTTTTAGTCAGACCTCAATATTTCCCTTTCGCACACCCTACAGGGCACATTTATGATCGGATTGCTTTGAATCATTGTGTGCTTGTTTGGGGTGACCTCTAGATGGGAGCTATCGATATTCTTCCATTTCCGTCCAAAAATGTTGCCGCTGGCAACAACCATTGAACTTAGTTTAGACAGGCATCAATATTTTCTTTGGCACGTCCTACAGGACAACATTTATTTGATATTTCTTTGGCACGTCCTACAGGACAACATTTATGATCACATCGATTTGAAACTTGGTATGCTTGTTTGGAGTTTCCTCTAGATGGGAGCAATCTGTTTTCTTCAATTTCCATAAAAAAATGTTGCTGCTGGCAACGTTCTTAGAACTTAAGTTTAGTCAGACCTCAACATTTCCATTTGGCACACCCTACAGGGCACATTTATATTCGGATTGCTTTGAAACCTGGCATGCTTGTTTAGGGTGACCTCTAGATGGGAGCTATTGAATTTCTTCCACTTCTTTAAAAAAATGTTGCCTCTGGCAACGACCTTTGAACTCAGTTTTGTCAGGCATCAATATTTCCCTTTGGTACACCCTGCAGTGCACATTTTTGACCGGATCGCTTTGAAATTTGATGTGCTTGTTTGGGGTGACCTCGAGATAGGAGCTGTCATTTTTAGCTCAACTTTGGCGAAGCCAAATTTGAGCTTATGCCATGGCACGTCGTCCGTCGTCTGTCTGTCCATCAACAATTGGATACGGCTCGGGCTAGAGGCCGTATTTATGAACCGATCTTTACGAAACTTCTTGGGTACCTTTGTTATGACCGTGGGACGAGAACGAGTGTTTTTGGGTGCGGTCCGAAATTCAAGATGGCTGCCAGCCACCATTTTGTACCGACGTTGCAGAAATCTGTTTTTTGTACAGAACTTCCATATGAAAGCTCTGATTTGAATAATTTTTTGTTTGAATGTTTAGTACCATGGGATACATCACATATAATACGGGGTTTTTTTCGCGTGCGTAAATTATGCAAATTAGACTAACTTTGATGTTTTTTGGTGTTACTTTCAGCACTGTAAGTGCAAATGCCAATATGGCTCGGGCTACAGGCCGTATTTATGAACCGATCTTTACGAAACTCCTTGGGTACCTTTGTTATCACCGTGGGACGAGAACGAGTGTTTTTGGGTCTGGTCCGAAATTCAAGATGGCCGATGGCAGCCATTTTGTACAAAATTGGGTGCAATCAGATTTTTGCACAGAACTTCCATATGAAAGCACTGATTTGAATAATTTTTTGTGTGAATGTTTAGTACCATGGGATACATCACATATAATACAGGTTTTTTTGTCGTGCAGAAATTATGCAAATTAGATGAACTTTGATTTTTTCAGTGCTACTTACACACAGTAAGTACACATGTCAATACGGCTCGGGCTAGAGTCTGTATTTATGAACCGATCTTCACGAAACGTCTTGGGTACGTTTGTTATCACCTTGGGACAAGAACGAGTGTTTCTGGGTGCGGTCCAAAATTCAAGATGGCTGCCAGTGGCCATTTTGTACCGAAATTAGGTCTAATCAGTTTTTTGTACACAACTTCTATACGGCTCAGGCTAGAGGCCGTATTTTTGAACCAATCTTTACGAAACTTCTTGGGTACCTTTGTTATCACCGTGGGATGAGAACGAGTGTTTTTGGGTGTGGTCCGAAATTCAAGATGGCCACCAGCAGCTATTTTGTACCAAAATTAGTACAATCAGTCTTTTGTACAGAACTTCTGTATGAAAGTTCTGATTTGAATAAATTTTTGTATGGATGTTTAGTAACATGGAATACATCACATATAGTACGGGTTTTTTTCTCGTGCAAAAATTATGCAAATTAGATGAACTTTGATTTATTCAGTGCTACTTATACACCGTAAGTGCACATGTCAATACAGCTCGGGCTAGAGGCTGTATTTATGAACCGATCTTCACAAAACTTCTTGGGTACCTTCGTTATCACATTGGGACGAGAACGAGTGTTTCTGGGTGTGGTCCAAAATTCAAGGTGGCTGCCAGTGGTCATTTTGTACTGAAATTAGGTCTAATCAGTTTTTTGTCACAACTTCTACACAGCTCATATTTGTGAACTGATCTTCACGCAACTTCTTGGGTACCTTTGTTTCACCTTGGGACAGGAATGAGTGTGTTTTGGGGTGCCTTTGTTATCACTGTGCTATGAGAACAAATATTTTGGGGTTCAGTTAGACCCACTCTGGGACTCAAAGATTTTTTTCTAGTTTAGCATCTGACTGTCACCCACCTTTACAATACTTTACCTATACATTTGTTACAGGCAACGGTCAGTATTTATGTACTGACCGTTGCAATACTTTATATGTACCTTTGTTATCAGGTCATTACCTAGATGTTTGTCATTGCTGTGTCACATACTATACATGTACATGTCTTTGTCTTGACAAGTTGAGCTACAGTGTCATTGACACTTTCATTCTTCCATTTCTGTCAAAACATGTTGCCATTGGCAAATGACCTTTGAACTTAGTTTAGTCAGGCATCATTATATTCCTTTGACACATTTATGACTGAATCGCTTTGAAACTTGGTATGCTTGTTTGGGGTTATCTCTAGATGGGTGCTATTGGTTTTCTTCGATTTCCGTCAAGAAATGTTGCCATTGGCAACAGACTTCGATGAACCAGGTGCAGTTATGAATCAATATTTTCTTTTGGCACACAATGCAGTGGGCATTTATGATCAGATTTCTTTGAAACTTGGTATGCTTGTTTGGGGTGGCCTTTAGATGGGAGCTATCGATTTTCTTCCTTTCCATCAAAAAATGTTGCAGATGACAATGGCCTTTGAACTTAGTTTAGTCAGACCTCAATATATTCCTTTGGCATGCCCTACAGGGAACATTTATGATCGGATTCCATTGAAACCTGGTATGCTTGTTTTGGCTGACCTCCAGATGGGACCTTTCGATTTTCTTCCATTTCTGTCAAAATGTGTTGCCACTGACAATGACCTTTGAACTTTGGCATGCCCTGCAGGTCACATTTATAATCGGATCGCTTTGAAAAATGGTATGCTTGTTTGGGGTTACCTCTAGATGGGAGCTATTGATTTTCTTCGATTTTTGTCAAAAAATGTTGCCATTGGTAACGGCCTTCGATGAACTTAGTGCACACTCTGCAGGGCACATTTATGATCAGATTACTTTGAAACTTGGTGTGTTTGTTTGGAGTGACCTTTAAATGGGAGCTATCGATATACTTCCATTTCCGTCAAAAATAGTCACCATTGGCAATGACCTTTGATGAACTTAGTGCAGTTATGCATCACTATTTCCCTTTTACACACCCTGCAGGGCACATTTATGATTTGATGGCTTGGAAACTTGGTGTGCTTGTTTGGGGTGACATCTATATGGGAGCTATCAATTTTTTTCCATTTCTGTCGCAAAATATTGCCACTGATAATGACCTTTGAACTTTAGTTTAGTCAGGCCTCAATATTTCCCTTTGGCACACCCTACAGGACACATTTATGATTGGATCACTTTGAAACTTGGTATGTGTATTTGGGGTGACCTCTAGATATGAGCTATTTTTTTTTCATTTCCATAAAAAATTATTGTTGTTAGCACCAGCCTTTGAACTTGGTGAACCTGCTGTTAGCAACAATGTTTGAATTATTGCATTTTTGCATCAACATTTCTTCTTTGACATGGTCTTCAGAGCACATTTATCGTAGGATTGTTTTTGAACTTGGTGTGCTCATTGGGCGAGACCTCTGCATAAAAGCTATTGATTAGAATTCATTTCTGTGAAAAAAGTTGCTGTTTACAAGAACCTCTGAACTTACTGCATTTGTGTATCAACATTCTTCCTTTAGCCAGCCTTACAGTTTACTTTTAAAAATGCATGGATTGCTCTGACGTTGTGTACACACAATGCAGTTATCTTGAAGTTTCACCAAATAACATTGGAACCAATGGTCTTCAGTTTTGCCATTTCACTTATTACTTACCAAGTTCAAGTTTGTCAAGTTGAGCTACAGTGTCATTGACAAATTCATTGCTTGTCTGTGCAATAAATTGAAAATGGGTCCCATTTTTTGATCTTGTAAATTGAGACTCATTCAAAATGTGCCTGGTATATTTTGCTATGCATAATGATTGCATTTTCATTATGTGTCCATGTCAAGATTCTATTGTCCAGCAGTGCACTTGTATATTTATCAGTCTGTAAGAACCTTTAGATTAGGCAAATTTGTGGATACCAGACCAAACTACATTTTATGTCCTGGAAATGCTATTTCCTGGCTTCCAAGCAGTGTTCACGCTGACCCAAAATCTTTTGGTGCCAACTGGAATTTTTCTTCAGTGCCAAATGAAAGATTTTTGTGCCAAATGGAGTCTAATTGTAAATGAGAACAAATTAACAATGTAGCCTGTGACTCTGTATTATAACGTGTCTTAATACTTTCATCCTTCTACAGCACCACAAACCATTTTATATGGCAAAATGCATATTTATGTCATCTTAGTGACTTATTGTCTACTTGATTATGCGAAAACATCAGCCCAACATCGCAAAGTTTACATAAAATAGTAGGTCAAGTGGCACTGCTCAGCAAACTATAACAAATAGCTGCAACTCTATATTATCGCAGTACGTTTGTTTCTGAAGTATGGCTACCCATACCACACATATATTATCAAGTACACTTACCTTGTGTGAATAATTGAAAATGATCATCTGCCGACAGCACTTTTTCAAGATACAAGAATTGTAATTTAAGCAGATTTAAGTGATTAAAAAAACAGTTTTAAATATATGAAAACCAAAACAAATCTAAACAACAGGGTTTTTTAAAAAAATATTTACAATTTTATTCTGTTGAAGATTAATGCATTCTGTATTGTGTAGAGTATACAAAATACGGAATGCATTTATTTTCAGCTGTTAAACAGTTTAGAAAATTATTGACAATGGGAGCACAAAAATGTGCTGTGCCGTCGTACAACTCTTGTATCACAGCAGAAAGTGAGATGTGTCCAATGTTGGCATTTATCACACTGGGCCCATTTCAGAATAACAAGACTGACACTTTCTCTAAGAGCTGGTGGTTGAAATTTTCCACATACACAACAGTTGGACGAATCATCATCTGTTTGCATCAAGGATTCACTATCTTCATTTGAATACACCTCCATGTCAACATTAGCTTTAGATGGTCCTGGGTGTGTGGAGATGAAGAAACACGGTCTGCTTTATTGCTTTTAACAGCTTTATCAGCTGGTGGTGTGGAAGTTAATGAAGATGTTCCGATTTGCTCTCATGACTGCAAAATGTCAATTTTGTTTTGACTATTCAGACATCCAGAAAGATATGGCATTACAAATTTGCATTTCTTTTTTTTAATCGCCGTTGTTATTGTCTTCTTTTTGAAAATCTCTGACACTACTGCAGACCTACTGTCAGTCAGATTTTCCCCTCGTGCTGAAACATCGTTCTTTGTGTTGGGTCGGTATATTTTCTTCTTCATCAGACGGTGGATATATTGCCGCGGGAGCAACTTGTGTGGCTGGAATGGTGGTGTTTGAAAACGGATAAATTCCACTCTTCCCGAATGCGGAACACAGGTTTACTGGACACGTGGCCTTGAGATAAGGTTTATATGTAAGTTTTCCAATATCATATTTGGTCACTTGCATTCCTGGATTTTCCCTCATGTATTTTTGACATTGACTGTAAAAGAACCTTTTTAATGGCCCAAACACACCGATATCAAGTGGCTGCGTTAGGTGACTAGTGTGTGGTGGTAATACAAACAGAATGATGCCGTGTTCTTTCAACAGTGTCAAAGAAATATGAGACTTGTGTCCGTCATACAAAATCAGTGTTGGTGATTGATTGGAATCATCTATGGTTACATGTTGATGTTTTATAAAATGTTTTGTCAAATAGTTTTGAAAAATCACAGAATTTGACCACCCATTCGCTGACATTTCACCAGCTGAGCCTGGTCGGGCACCATTCAGAAATTGCTCGTTCCACCTCTTTCCTGGAAAAATATAATATGGAGGAATAAAATTCCCCATGGCATTCCCACAGCCAATTAAAGTTACAGTTTTACCTCTTTTGGAAGTCACACTCTGTGGTTTTGTTTTACTGTCACACACTTTTTTAGGTGGATTATGTTAAGTCATTAAGCCAGTATCGTCAATGTTATAAATATTTCCAGACTTTTCAAGCAAATTATTTTCCATTAATATGGTGGACAGTTCACTGAAATATTTATCAAGAATTTCCTTCGAAGCACATTTGGCCTGCAGCGGAGATAACTTTTGTGGTTTCACCAGCTTTAAAGACGACCACCTTTGCATAAAACCATAGAACCAACAGTCACTTAATGGTTTATTAGTTTGCTCTTTTTTACCTGCATACACAGCAAAGTCAAAAGCTAGGTATTGAATGATCACTTTTATGTATCCATACCCGAAGTTAGCCATGTATGAGACATGGTCCACAAGCTGCTTCTCCTCTGAATGTGTTAATAATGGCCGTTTCCCCTCATTCTATCCCGTAGCGTTGATTCTGGGACGCCATACTGGCGTGCAGCCTTATACATGCTCACCCCATTTGCTGTTGCAATGAAGGCCAAGTTAAAATTATTGACAGCATATTGCTTTCTTCTAACTTTTACATCCTGAAAAATAAGAAAATACACTCACAAATATACACTATTACCGTTATTTTTAGAGTATCAAACATATCTTACTGACAAAATTGCAGAAACATCAAACGAAAACGCAAGAATGGAGCACACGGTCACGGCAATGTTTTAAAACAAATCCATAATTATGGCGATTATCGGTTTCCGTAGATGGAAAAAAATCGAAAGCGGTCACAAACAATTGTGATATTTTCATCTCGCTATTTATATCGCAGACGATATGTCAACACGACACTTGCGATTTTTTAAGCTGAGAAAATGCCAAATTTTGTGAGTGGACTTTAGGTTTCTGGGTGCTATATGGTTCCAGATTGCAGAACCGACTAAAATTTATAATACATAATAAAAACTTACCAGTAATTTTGACATTTTAATTCTTTTTCTTCTTTTGACTTGCAATGTGACTTTCTGTTTACCTGACAGTTCATGTAAATAACCGATATGCGGTGCTTCATCGAAACCGCGATAATACAGGTTCCTGGTATACATGTATTGTTCTAAAGTATTGCAGATGTTGCCTTGTTACACTCAAAGTTTGATGCTTTAAATTAAAATAACCTGGCTCTATTAAGCATTTTGGTTGCAATCCCCTCTCCCCATGATAAAAATATAGATAATAAAAAAATGAAATGAAATAAATAAATAAAAGTAAAATGCTATTATTAAGAAATAAATATTAAAAAATAAATAAATACAAAATAAATAAATAAATAAATAAAGTAAAAGGCTATTATTAAAATTTACAAAATTTATTCGCTCCAAATAAACTAGTGGCAAATAATTTATTATCTTCCCTTAGGATTATAAAATAAGATTAAGAAATATAAAAATAAGATCAAGTAACAAAGAAATGGATAAACTAATAATTCAGTTGACCAATCAAGAGCCATGATTATAACTGTTGCCTTTTGATTGCTTGACAGGTGTGAATTTTCTCTTGCCTGTGTCATTACACAGCGATTTTATCGAAAATGATACACTGAAATAATAAACTACAAAGCCTAAGACACATACTAAAATATATTTTTTGTGCCTAAGTTTGGTGCCAAATGCTGTATTTTTGGTGTCAAAACAAATTGTTTTCAGTGTAATTGGCACCTGACAGTGTGAACACTGCTTCTGGGCAAGGGAGTTGAAAGAATCGCAGAAAAAAAATCGGTCATTATTTTTTTCCTGTTTGGAAAATTTGAGACATTCTCTCTTTCAATTCCTCAGTCAATGCATAACCCACTGCAGCAATCTGTCAGTCCACCAGACTGATTCTGTTTGGAACTCAATGCTGTTATGGGCAGTTTGTTTATTGGAGATTTGCGAGCAGACAGTAATGTGATGTAACTTTACTTACAAAGATATACATGTATTCTTTTATGCCACAGTTATTCATATTCCAATCAAGAAGTTTTTAATTCCCCTTGAAAACATTAAGATATTGACCGAATCAAGTCTTGATTGTGCAACATTTCTAGCTTTGATTCACAGAAAATGTAGGTGATAATAATTTGAACACAGTAATTCATGCTGCAATTGTGATATTCCAAAAGCTTAAGACTGAAAATCCATACACAAAGGATGTATTTTTGAATAGTCACTAACACTATTTTTAGCTAAACTTGATAACGTCAAGTATGAGCTATTAGTATTGGTTACTGTCCATCGTCCATCCGTATGTACGTCCCCTCCATCCATCCACAATTCCTGTACCACACCCTACAGGCCACAGCTCTCACCCGATCAGTTCCAAATTTCATATGTGTCTTTGGGACAACATCTAGATGGAGCTATCAAATTTTCCCAATTTTGTTGAAAAACATGGCTGCCAAATTTTTTTGGAATTTAAAAAACATGGCCACCAGCAACCATCCTAGATTTGGCACATAAATTGTCAACAATTCCATTAGCACATCGTACAGTCCACATTTCTCACCCAATCTTTTTCTGATTTAATAGCTATTGTGTCATATCTAGATAGGAGCTATTGAATTTTTCTGAAGTTCGTTGAAAAACATGGCCGTCAGCAGCCATCTTGATTTTGGCATATAAATTGTCAACAATTCCATGCGCACACCCTACAGGCTACATCACTCACCCGATTTTGTTCAAATTTCATATGTACCTTTGGTGTGATGTCTATATGGGAGCTATCAAATTTTTCTGAATTTTGTTCAAAAACATGGCTGCCATCAGCCAGGTTGGATTTAGTATAGAAATTGTCAGCAATTCCATTAGTACACCCTACAGGTGGCATGTCTCGCCCGATCTTTTTCTGATTTCATTTGTAGCTTTGGTGTTATGTCTTTTCTGTAGCACTTGATTAAATGACTTGATATTACTGGAGCATTCTGTTTTGTTCAGTCCCTCAAGGACAAGTTGAGCTGCAGTGTCATTGACATTTTCATTTATTAGTCCCCTACCGGCATCGCCGGAGGGGACTATAGGTTTGCACTCCGTCCATCCGTCAGTCTGTCCGTCTGTCAGTTTGTCAGTCACACTTTAGTTTTCCGTAGTTTTATCGGAAACGCTTCAACGGAAAGATTTCATTTTTGGTAAACTACTATAGAACGATGACTTACAGTTCAAGTTTGAGTTTCATGCTGATTGCATTATTCTTGTGTGAGTTATGGCCCTTGGAAATATGGGAAAAAGCACCAAAATATCAGTTTTCCGGAGGTTTTTTTGGAAATGCTTCAACAGAATGATTTCATTTTTGGTAAACTACTATAGAACGATGACTTACAGATCAAGTTTGAGTTTCATGCTGATTGCATTATTCTTGTGTGAGTTATGGCCCTTGGAAATATGGAAAAGTGCCAAAATTTCAGTTTTCCGGACTTTTTTTGGAAACGCTTCAACAGAATGATTTCATTTTTGGTAACCTACTATAGAAGGATGACTTACAGATCAAGTTTGAGTTTCATGCTGATTGCCTTATTTTTGTGTGAGTTATTGCCCTTGGAAATATGGAAAACGCTAAAATATCAGTTTTCCGGACTTTTTTCTGGAAACGCTTCAACGGAATGATTTCATTTTTGGTAACCTACTATAGAACGATGACTTACAGATCAAGTTTCATTTACACTCTGTCCATCCATCTGTCAGTCAGTCTGTCGGTTATACTTTAGTTTTCCGGACTTTTTTTGGAAATGCTTCAACGGAATGATTTCATTTTTGGTAACCTACTATAGAACGATGACTTACAGATCAAGTTTCATTTGTACTCTGTCCATCCGTCAGTCTGTCAGTCAGTCTGTCAGTCATACTTTAGTTTTCCGGACTTTTTTTGGAAATGCTTCAACCGAATGATTTCATTCTTGGTAACCTACTATAGAACGATGACTTACAGATCAAGTTTGAGTTTCATGCTGATTGCATTATTCTTGTGTGGGTTATGGCCTTTGGAAATATGGAAAAGCGCCAAAATATCAGTTTTCTGGACTTTTTTTGGAAATGCTTCAACGGAATTCATGCTGATCACATCTAGGTTATAACATTTGTATAATTATTAATGCTCATTAGTCCGGTAGGGGACATTGTATTGCTTCAGCGATACGAGCGCTCTTGTTCCATCATGATTTGCAGTTGGGGCATCTATTCCCATAATCTGAAGGGAATTGAAAACAGTGAAGACAAAACAATGCTTCACTAACAAGGAAAAAAATGGCATTTTGCAAAAAAAACATTCCATCTCTGAAGTCAGTGCATTTAAGAAACACCACCATCTAAGAGAAAGAAAAACTTGATCAAACTCTTCTGTGAAATCCATTTGACTTCCCAGAAAATCCCCCTCAATTTCCCTGCAAATTTTTAGCTTAACTTGACAAAGTCAAATTTCATATGCAGGTTTGGGGTCATGTCTAGATGAGAATGTCCCCTTTTGGTCGCGATGGTCATCCAGTATGGCTGCCCAAGCCCAAAACCCGAAAACCATTAGCACAGTCTACAGGTCGTAACTATGAAGGGATTTCATTGTAACTTGGTAGGATGCCTCTGTATAATGCCTAGATGAGAACGTCCCCTTTTGGGCATGATCTGTCAACCGTGATGGCTGGCCAAGCCTGAAACCCAAAAACTTTTAGCACAGTCTGCAGGTCATGTTTAATATGGAGGGATTTCATTGTAACTTGGTAGGATGACTCCTTATGATGTCTAGATGAGAATTTCCCCATTTGGGCATGATCTGCCAACTGTGACGACTGCCCAAGCCAAAACCCGAAAACCTTTAGCACAGTCTACAGGTCATATTTATTGAGGAATTTCATTGTATCTTGGTGGGTTGACTTCATATAATGTCAAGATGAGAAAGTCCCCTTTTGGACGTGATTGGGCAACTGTGACGGCTACAGGGGCCCGAAGCCCGAAAACTTTTAACACAGTCTACAGGTCATATTTATGAAGGGATTTCATTGTAACTTGGTAGGATGACTTCAAATAATGTCTAGATGAGAACGTCCCATTTTGATCGCGATCATTCAGCCTTGATGGGTGCCCGAGCCCAAAAACCTTTAGCATAGGCAAAAGGTCATATTTATGGAAGGATTTCATTGTAACCTGTTAGGTTGACTCCATATAATGCCTAGATGATGACATGCCCTTTTGGTCATGATTGGTCAACTGTGATGGCTACAGGTGCCCGAAGCCCAAAAACCTTGAGCACAGTCTACAGATCATATTTATGAAGGGATTTCATTGTAACTTTGTAGTATCACTCCAGATGATGCCCAGATGAGATTGTCCCCTTTGGTTGCGATCATTCAACCATGATGGCTGCCCGAGCCCAAAGCCCGAAAACCTTTAGCACAGTCTACAGGTCATATTTATGAAGGGATTTCATTGTAACTTGGTAGGTTGACTTCATATAATGTCTAGATGAGAACGGCCCCTTTTGGACACATTGGGCAACTGTGATGGCTACAGGAGCCCGAAGCCCCAAAACCTTTAGAACATTCTACAGGTCATAATTATGAAGGGATTTCATTGTAGCTTGGTAGGATGACTCCAAATAATGTCTAGATGAGAACATCCCCTTTTGGTCGCGATCATTCAGCCTTTATGGCTGCCCGAGCCCAAAAACCTTTAGCATAGTCTATAGATCGTATTTGTGGAAGGATTTCATTGTAACTTGTTAGGTTGACTTCATATAATGCCTAGATGATGACATCCCCTTTTGGTCGTGATTGGTCAACTGTGATGGCTACAGGCGCCCGAAGCCCAAAATCTTGAGCACAGTCTGCAGGTCATATTTATGAAGGGATTTCATTGTAACTTCGTAGGATCACTCCAGATGAGAATGTCCCCTTTTGGTTGCGATCATTCGACCATTATGGCTGCCTGAGCCTGAAGCCTGAATACCTTTAGCACAGTCTACAGGTCATATTTATGAAGGGATTTCATTGTAACTTGGTAGGTTTGACTTCATGTAATGTCTAGATGAGAACGTCCCCTTTTGGACACGATTGGGCAACTGTGACGGCTACAGGGGCCTGAAGCCCAAAAACCTTTAGAACAGTCTACTGGTCATAATTATGAAGGGATTTCATTGTAGCTTGGTAGGATGACTCCAAATAATGTCTAGATGAGAACGTCCCCTTTTGGTCGCGATCATTCAGCCTTGATGGCTGCCAAAGCCCAAAAACCTTTAGCATAGTCTATAGGTCGTATTTATGGAAGGATTTCATTGTAACTTGTTAGGTTGACTCCATATAATGCCTAGATGATGACATCCCCTTTTGGTCATGATTTGTCAACTGTGATGGCTACAGGTGCCCGAAGCCCAAAAATCTTGAGCACAGTCTACAAGTCATATTTATGAAGGAATTTCATTGTAACTTGGTAGGTTGACTTCATATAATGTCTAGATGAGAACAGCCCCTTTTGGACACCATTAGGCAACTGGGATGGCTACAGGGGCCTGAAGCCCAAAAACCTGTAGCACAGTCTACATGTGATATTTATGAAGGGATTTCATTGTAACTTGGTAGGATGACTCCAAATAATGTCTAGATGAAAAGGTCCCCTTTTGATCGCGATCATTCAGCCTTGATGGCTGCCCAAGCCCAAAACCTTTAGCATAGTCAATAGGTCATATTTATGGAAGGATTTCATTGTAACCTGTTAGTTTGACTCCATATAATGCCTAGATGATGACATCCCCTTTTGGTCATGATTGCTCAACTGTGACGGCTTCAGGGGCCCGAAGCCCGAAAACCTTGAGCAGACTACAGGTCATATTTATGAAGGAATTTCATTGTAACTTCATAGGATCACTCCAGATGATGCCCAAATGAGAATGTCCCCTTTTAGTTGCGCTCATTTAACCATGATGGCTGCCTGAGCCCAAAGCCTCAAAACCTTTAGCACAGTCTACAGGCTCATGTTTATGAAGGGATTTCAATGTAACTTGGTAGGTTGACTTCATATAATGTTTAGATGAGAATGTCCCCTTTGGACGCAATTGGGAAACTGACGGCTTCAGGGGCCCGAAGCCCGAAAACCTTTAGCACAGTCTACAGGCCATATTTATGAAGGGATTTCAATGTAACTTGATAGGATGACTCGTTTTGGAATAATTTCACTGTAACTTGGTAACTTTTGTTAATATACGTTAACAGTGAGGGCCACATACATTAACTGTCAGGTCATATTAACCCATCCCTCAGCTCTTTAGTACAGTGTACACCTCATATTATTTTTATCAAAAACATAGCATACAGGGAACAGGAATGAACATATTCCCAATTATCACAATTCTTGTCTTATTTCATTATCCTTTCATAAACACTGAACATTATCCTTTCCATCAAACACAACACACAAGTTAAGCTACAGTGTCATTGACACTTTCATTTTGGGAGGTTAACATGTTGTCCAATAGTAGAGGGTCTGTTACCGAACTCGTATAAATTCTGCATTTTGGACGTGATGTGCTATTGCATTTCTAGTTAAAAAGCTTCTGCCAACTTCCACGTTTTTGACATACCAATCAATTTTTCATTTTTATGAAACTGTTTTTTTTCTGTTTTGGGAGACAAACAGCGACACCCAGCATACAGGGTAGACAGATAATTTGTGGACATGTTTAACTCTTTACCTAGCATGAAAGGCAGATGTCACTTGCAAATAAAATTGTTGAATAACTATTGTTTTTTCATTCTTTTGCATCAAAAACATAGCCTATGACCCCTCGTTCCAATAAGGGTTGATAAGCTATGTTTTTGAGACAAAAAAATAAAGAAAATTGAATGGTGATTTTTAGCTCAACTTTGACGTGGTCAAATTTGAGGTTATGTCATGGCTCGTTGTCCGTCTGTCCGTCAACAATTCAATACAGCTCGGGCTAGAGGCCGTATTTATGAACTAATCTTTACAAAACTTCTTGGGTACCTTTGTTATCACCGTGGGACGAGAACTGGTGTTTTTGGGTGCGGTCTGAAATTCAAGATGGCCACCGGCAACCATTTTGTACCGAAATTAGTGCAATCAGTTTTTTGTACAGAACTTCTGTATGAAAGTTCTGATTTGAATAAATTTTTGTAAGAATGTTTAGTAACATGGAATACATCACATATAATACAGGTTTTTTTCTCGTGCATAAATTATGCAAATTAGATGAACTTTTTATTCAGTTCTACTTATACACAATTAGTATACATGTCAATATGACTCTGGCGAGAGGCTGTATTTATGAACCAATCTTCACTAAACTTCTTGGGTACTTTTGTTATCACCTTGGGATGAGAACAAGTGTTTTTGAGTGCGGTCTGAAATTTCAAGATGGCCACCACCGACCAGTTAGACAAACTTTCATTTATTCAGTGCTATTTATACACAGTAAGTGCACGTCTAAACGATATTTGGTAATAAAACAGAAACAATGCGATCTTTAATACAAGATGGACAGAGTTACGTGTGCCTTATAACATGTTCACCTACAATTACCCCTTCATTGAAATGATGGCCGTTCACGAAAAACCAGAATTTTTTTTTTTTAATAAAAAATTCTGGAAACTGGTGCTGAAAGACATGCTATCATCATTTCTCTGGGCAGATGTCAAACCTCATCTGTATTTACTATTACATATACGAATATATCGGTCTTGGAATACTATTACGTGTTACATATAACACGTATTTGACACACCAAATGTTAATATGACATAACTCTACTGTTATAGCATGTTAGAAAGTTAACCGATCGTGATCGCAGACTCTCAAGAACTGATTTTCTATACAATCACTGACTATGACCAGAATTGAACACGAAGTCACGTGACTCAACTTTATGTTGACCCTACAACCAGCAATTACCTTTAACCATCAAGACAACAGTTTCTTGCTATTCTGCGAAACACAAGAAACTATAAATTTCAATACAGCTCTGGCTAGAGGTATCTAACTATCACCCACCTTTACAATACTTTACCTGTACATTTGTTACAGGCTATGGTCAGTATTTATGTACAGACCTTTACAATACTTTACATGTACCTTTGTTATAAGGTCATTACCTATATGTGTGTCATTGCTGTGTCACTTACTATACATGTACATGTCTTACACAAGCTGAGCTACAATGTCATTGACACTTTCATTGTGACTAGCGCTGGCCGGTTTTGGCCATTACGTTGGTTAAAGGATTAATAATGCGATTTGGGGGAATTTAAAGTATGTAACACCATTATCTTTCACTTGATACAACAGAATCTTACGTTTGCAGGGGTGGCATAGCAACATACAATGCCTGTAAACTCCCAGATTTTACATCATCTACCTCATTTAAATGTCTGGCACAACAAACTTGAAAAGATGGACATTGAAAACAAAATGGATATTGTTAACCCTTTACTAAATGCACACAAAATGAAAATTTAACAAAACCATATCATGTTACCCCTCATTGGAACGATCTCAGATTAGTTTGTTCTGATGGGAGCAGGATTGCTCAGTTGGTACAGGTGCAGGCTGCAAGCCGAGGGGGATATTTATTCAGAGCCCAATGAGCTCATTCCAAAGAGGGGTCATTACCTATGTTTTTGAGACAAAAAATGAAAAAATAATGAAAATTAATTGGTGATTTCTGTGAATAGCGCTGGCCGTTTTTTTTCGTTATGTTGGGTAAAGGGTTAATACATTGAAAAACTGAACTGAAACCTGAGGTTTTTTCCTGAACCTGAGCTGAAACTGAATCAGAAAAATCGAAACTTCCCAGCTCTATTTTTTATAGACATATTTGGCCTCAGTCCATCGAGTACAGGCATTTACTCAGCATGTATTACATCTTGTTTGACAGAGCGCCATGAGCTCCATCAAACAAGATATAATACATTAAATGCTCAGTTTATCTCTAGAATAAACCCTTTGGAAACCCTCTGAAATGAACAGTACAAGTTGACTGCAGTAAACCAGTTCTGCTTTACTGGTAAAATAGCACCCGGAACCAGTGCCTGAGATAAAAGTCCTCTAAAGTGGGCAGCATAGGTATAAACAATATATTAAACTTGACTTCATACGTGTGTGGTGGTCATGATGTAGCCAACAATTTCCTTTGTGCTTGTTGCAAGGGTCAAGGGATTTGCCATACCTGACATGGCTATTTTTAACATAGCTTTTGTCTCCTCATTGGAATGAACAAATGAATTTATTTGCAGAAAAAAATTTACTGCAGGTACAAAATAATTGAATAGTGATACAAAAACAATTTAAACAGTTGTACAAATTATTGCTTTGGGGGTTATACCTGATGAACCAGTCAAACTAGACTGAAGTAGTTAACCCTTTGAACACTGGTGGTATCTTTCATGCCAGTTAAATGGCAGAAATTGGAAGAGTCCATATCCATTATTTGGGGGCAGAGCAATTAATATTTTCAGCGTGCAGCCTCCAGACTGCACGTTGAAAATATTAATTGTTCTACTACACACGTTCACTTAGTAGCCTACTTAATGAAATTATGACGCATCATATTGCTGGACCAGAAAAGCAATCTCTCATGTTGGAAGAGTTGAATTCCTAATTGCATTATGAGAAAAGTTTGCTACTTGAAATTTCAGTTTCCTTCAAAGGCTCCCTCTGTCAGATTTTTGTCAATTTTATGAACCCAAATAGGGATGGAAAATGGAGTGGCATGTCTGGTAAAAGTATGGAACATTTTCTCCTGGCAAGTGTAAGAACCCTGTGACAGGGTTGCTTATGAGAGCATGCCATAAAACAGGTGATAAAAAATATATTAATGGCAGATAACTCAAAATGCATTTCAACAGCAATTGAAAACAAATCGTCATTCACTGAATGACTCCATGATGTTTATATTGAATGCTTATTATTCTGTAACCTTCAACAGCATCGTAGAAATTCTTGAATAGCAAAGAAATGTATTTTTCATCACAAGAAGGCATCCATCTCCCTTTTTTTGAGAATGTTTGATTTTCTTTGTGAATATGCCCACAAATTATTTATTTTTTGGGTGCCTGTCATGGTGACATACCAATGGTTTTGTGTCTGTTATCCTGATTACAACGCAGTTGTATAGTGTACCATTATTAAGAGAATCATCCTCCCTCCCCTGGAACCCTGGGAAGTGATGCAGTGCTTGTTTACTGTGGTCAACAAGCTGTTTTACTGGTAAAATAGGACTCGGGTCATCAATGCTTTGGGTGGAAGTTCATAAAGATGGGCAACATGGGTATAACCAGTTGACTAAACTTGACTTTATCTCCTCATGGGAACCCTGGGAAGTGAAGCAGTGCTTGTTTACTGTGGTAAATAAGCTCTGTTTTACTGGTAACCGGAGGCAGAAGTCCTCAAAAGTTATCACCGTGGGACGAGAATGAGTGTTTTTGGGTGCAGTCCAAAATTCAAGATGGCCACCAGCCACCTTTTTGTACCAAAATTAGTGCAATCAATTTTTTGTACAGAACTTCTGTACGAAAGTTCTGATTTGAATAAATTTTTGTATGAATGTTTAGTAACATGGAAAACATGACATATAATACAGGTTTTTTTCTCGTGCAAAAATTATGCAAATTAGATGAACTTTGATTTATTCAGTGCTACTTATACACAGTAAGTGCACATGTCAATACGGCTCAGGCTAGAGTTTGTATTTATGAATCGATCTTCACGAAACTTCTTGGGTACCTTTGCTATCACCTTGGGACGTGATTACCCATTGTGCAGAAATAAGTGACCATAAAGATTAATAAATAAATTCTAAATTTGTGCATTTCAAATGTTGATTGTGTATAAGCTATCTCTTAATTGAATGTATAGATCTGATTGTGGTCATGATTAGCCATTGTGCAGAAATATGTGACCTTAAACACCAATAAATACATCTGATTGAAATTTTGTTTGTTAGTATTTATTGGAAAGCTCTCTTGATTGGAATGAGCTCCAGTGAGGGCCCATAACCTATATTTTTGAAACAAAGAATAAAAATTTGACATTATTCAAGAAAGTCTTGTCTTCTATTTGTGTCAGGTAAAGGGTTACAAATTGCAAAAGGTAAATCATCTGCTGCATTGCAGAAGCAATAGGTCAGAACAGCTGCTTTCACTGCAGGTGCTTTGGACAAAGCTGAGATGTGGGGTGGGGGTGGGGATATTTGATGATATTCTTGTTTATTCTGTAGTAAGCTATGATGAGATTAAACATTTTCTATTATTCAAAATGTGCGCCTTTTATATTTGATAATGGGTTGCTACAGTTAACTGGTAGAGTGCTGAATTATTTTACCTTGTCAAAATGTGTTCACAAATCTTTGCATTGTAACAATTTATGGGAAGGTGCAAATAGGCACCTTCCCATAAATTGTAACAAGGCAAATCCATTCAATTATTACAAGGAAATTCCCTACAGACTAAATAATTTATCTTCAAAGATAATATAAAGGACATCCACGGAGTTTGAAGCCTTTGAGTTGCAATACCTGCACTTGAGAGTAAAGCCCAAACTATGGGCTTCCTATACTCAACCAGTTAAGAAATGTTAACAAATATCAGTTTCATAGGGTTTTGTTGTGAAAACCTTGACAAGTCCTTGAACTGAAAATTTTGTTTTCATCACCTTGAAATTTATGCATTAGCATTGAAAATCTTCTGAGAATGCTTCAGAGTTTTACTTCCTATTGCACATCGTTGAATGGTGTACAACAGAAATTAAAATTTTGAAGTATTCTTAAAAATCAAAGATTTTACGAAACGAAATTTGCTTCAGTGCTCTTTGAGATATTTTGCATAACTGGCAAATATGCCTTGAAAATATTTGAAATTTGTGTGTTGAATGCTGTGCAAAAGAAATTAAAACCATGAAGTATCCTTAAAAATCAAGGATTTTCCAAATAAAATCTGCTTCATTTGTTCTCTCAGATACATGTATTCAACATGACTGGTAAATATGCCAGTTTGTAGCAAACTTGCATGTCTAGTTTTGATTTATATTGAAAACAGACCTTTTGTAACTAATGTCTGTATTCTTAATGACAAGTTTTCTCAAAGCCAGATGAAACTATTGCATAGTCTTAAAGATTGTCTAAAAGATGCTTGAAAATAGCTTGAATAGGTCCTTGAAAGTCCTTGAATTAACCCTTTACCCAACGAATCGGCCAAATCCACCCATGTAATTTATTAAGTGAGCAGCAAAAAAACAATATTTTTAGCTCAACTTTGGCGAAGCCAAATTTGAGGTATTGTCATGGTCCGTCTGTCTGTCGCGCTGTCAACATGGCTCGGGCTAGAGGCCATATTTATGAACCGATCTTTACGAAACTTCTTGGGTACCTTGGTTATCACCGTGGGACGAGAATGAGTGTTTTTGGGTCCGGTCTGAAATTCAAGATGGTCACTGGCAGCCATTTTGTACAAAATTAGGTGCAATCAGATTTTTGTGCAGAACTTCAGTATGAAAGTGCTGATTTGAATAATTTTTTGTGTGAATGTTTAGTACCATGGGATACATCACATATAAAACGGGTTTTTTTCTCGTGCATAAATTATGCCAATTAGACTAACTTTGATCTGTTTAATATTACTTTCAGCACTGTAACTGCAAATGCCAATACGGCTTGGGCTAGAGGCTGTATTTATGAACCAATCTTTACGAAACTTCTTGGGTACCTTTGTTATCACCGCGGAACGAGAACGAGTGGTTTTGGGTGCGGTCCGAAATTCAAGATGGCTGATGGCAGCCATTTTTGTACAAAATTAGGTGCAATCAGATTTTTGCGCAGAACTTCCATATGAAAGCACTGATTTGAATAATTTTTTTGTGAATGTTTAGTACCATGGGATAAATCACATTTTGTACTTTAGTTAGTGCAATCAGTTTTTTGTACAGAACTTCTGTATGAAAGTTCTGATTTGAATAAATTTTTGTATGAATGTTTAGTAACATGGAAAACATCACATATAATACAGGTTTTTTTCTCGTGCACGAAAGTTCTTGAGTACCTTTGCTTTCACCTTGGGACGAGAACGAGTGTTTCTGGGTGCGGTCCAAAATTCGAGATGGCTGCCAGTGGCCATTTTGTACCGAAATTAGGTCCAATCAGTTTTTTGTACACAACTTCTATACGGCTCAGGCTAGAGGCTGTATTTATGAACCTATCTTTACAAAACTTCTTGGGTACCTTTGCTATAACCTTGGGACGAGAACGAGTGTTTCTGGGTGCGGTCCAAAATTCGAGATGGCTGCCAGTGGCCATTTTGTACAGAAATTAGGTCCAATCAGTTTTTAGCTCACCGAAGGGAGCTTAACTTATCACTTGCCGTCCGTCGTCTTGTCGTCCGTCGTGAACTTTACATTATCGACTACTCTTCTCAAACTACTGGATCAAATTGAACCAAATTTGATGTGCATGTTCCCCATCATATGTCAATTCAAAATTGTACAAATAAACTTGCCGCGCCCATAGGGGACACCACAAGGGGCATAATTCTGATAGCACCCATGAATTTCCAAAATTCAAAAAAATCTTCTTCATCAGATCCACCAGGCAGAATTCTTTCCTATTTGGGATACATCATCTCTAGGAGGGGCAGATTCAAGTTTGTTCAAATCGGCCCCCTGGATTCATATTTGGGCTCACTATAGAAGCCTGAATTTGAACTTAGTGCATTTCAGGCAAATTTCTTAAAACATCTTCTTCTCCAGATCCAGCAGGCAGAATCTTTTGATATTTGGTGTGCAACATTGTGGGGTAGATCTGATTCAGGTTTGTACAAATCGGCCCCCTGGGTTCATATTTGGGCTCAGTATAGAAGCCCGAATTTGAACTTACTGCATTTCAGGCAAATTTCTTAAAAAATCTTCTGCTCCCGATACAGCAGGCAGAATCTTTTGATATTTGGTGTGCAACATTGTGGGGTGGATCTGATTCAAGTTATTCAAATCGGCCCCCTGGATTCATATTTGGGCTCACTATAGAAGCTCGAATTCAAACTTAATGCATTTCAGGCAAATTTCTTAAAAAATCTTCTTCTCCAGATCCAGCAGGCAGAATCTTTTGATATTTGGTATGCAACATTGTGGGGTAGATCTGATTCAAGTTTGTTCAAATCGGCCCCCTGGATTCATATTTGGGCTCACTATAGAAGCTCGAATTCCAACTTAGAACATTTCAGGCAAATTTCTTCAAAAATCTTCTTCTCCAGATCCAGCGGGCAGAATCTTTTGATATTTGGTATGCAACATTGTGCGGTATATTAGATTCAAGTTTGTTCAAATTGGCCCCCTGGGTTCATATTTGGGCTCAGTATAGAAGCCCAAATTTGAACTTAGTGCATTTCAGGCAAATTTCTTTAAAAATCTTCTTCTCAAGATCCAGCAGGCAGAATCTTTTGATATTGGGTATGCAGCATCCTTAGGGGGTGAGATTCAAGTTTGTTCAAGCCATGTCCCTAGGTCCATATTTGGGCTCACTGTGGGAGCCCGAATGATTTCTTAGTTCAAAATGAAGAATTTTCTTTAAAAGTCTTCTTCTTCAGATCAAGCAGTCAGAATGTTTTGATATGTGGTATGTAGCATCCTTAGGGGGGCGAGATTCAAGTTTGTTAAAGCCAAATTTTTTATATTTGGTATGCAGCATCCTTAGGTGGGTGAGATTCAAGTTTGTTCAAGCCATGTCCCTAGGTGCATATTTGGGCTCACTGTGGGAGCTTGAATGGTAACTTAGTTCGAAATGAAGAATTTTCTTAAAAAATCTTCTTCTTCAGATCCAGCAGTCGGAATGTTTTGATATGTGGTATGTAGCATCCTTCGGGGGGCGAGATTCAAGTTTGTTAAAGCCAAGTCCCTGGGTCCATATTTGGGCTCCCTGTGGGAGCCGGAATTATAACTTAGTCAATATGAGGAATTTTTCTTTAAAAATCTTCTTCTTCAGATTCAGCAGTCGAAATGTTTTGATATTTGGCATGCAGCATCCTTAGGGGGTGAGATTCAAGTTTGTTAAAGCCAAGTCCCTGGGTTCATATTTGGGCTCACTGTGGGAGCCCGAATTATAACATAGTTCAAAATGAGGAATTTTCTTTAAAAATCTTCTTCTTCAGATCCAGCTGATGAATGCTTTTGATATTTGGTATGCAGCATCCTTAGGGGGGTAAGATTCAAGTTTGTTCAAGCCATGTCCCTAATTCCATAAAATTTGTCTCTCATGACTTCATTCCTTTGTAGTGTTGATGAACCATTTCTAACTGAATGTGACCCCAAATACTTCTTTGAACCACTTTGGCCGGTGAGCGATTAAGGCTCGTTGGGGCCTCTTGTTTGTACACAACTTCTATACGGCTCAGGCTAGAGGCTGTATTTATGAACCGATCTTTACAAAACTTCTTGGGTACCTTTGCTATAACCTTGGGACGCGAACGAGTGTTTCTGGGTGCGGCCCAAAATTCGAGATGGCTGCCAGTGTCCATTTTGTACCGAAATTAGGTCCAATCAGTTTTTTGTACACAACTTCTATACGGCTCAGGCTAGAGGCTGTATTTATGAACCGATCTTTACAAAACTTCTTGGGTACCTTTGTTATCACCGTGGGACGAGAACGAGTGTTTTTGGGTGCAGACCAAAATTCAAAATGCCCACCAGCAGCCATTTTGTACCAAAATTAGTGCAATCAGTTTTTTGTACAGAACTTCTGTATGAAAGCTCTGATTTGAATAAATTTTTGTATGAATGTTTAGTACCATGGGATGCATCACATATAATATGGGTTTTTTTTTCTCGTGCGTAAATTATGCAAAGTAGACTAACTTTGATGTATTTAGTGTTACTTTCAGCACTGTAAGTGCAAATGCCAATACGGCTCGGGCTAGGTGGCTTTTTTTTCTCGTGCGTAAATTATGCAAATTAGACTAACTTTGATGTATTTAGTGTTACTTTCAGCACTGTAAGTGCAAATGCCAATACGGCTCGGGCTAGAGGCCGTATTTATGAACC
Source organism: Pictodentalium vernedei (assembly GCA_031216915.1). NCBI lineage: Eukaryota > Metazoa > Mollusca > Scaphopoda > Dentaliida > Dentaliidae > Pictodentalium > Pictodentalium vernedei. Next base: position 124,155,449 of record CM062288.1, read on the forward strand.
GATCTTTACGAAACTTCTTGCGTACCTTTGGTATCACCGTGGGTCGAGAACGAGTGTTTTGGGGTCCGGTCCGAAATTCAAGATGGCTGATGACAGCCATTTTGTATAAAATTAGGTGCAATCAGATTTTTGCGCAGAACTTCCATATGAAAGCACTGATTTGAATAAATTATTGTATGAATGTTTAGTAACATGGAATACATCACATATAATACAGGTTTTTTTCTCGTGCAGAAATTATGCAAATTAGATGAACTTTGATTTGTTCAGTGCTACTTATACACAGTAAGTGCACATGTCAATACGTCTCGGGCTAGAGTCTGTATTTATGAACCGATCTTCATGAAACTTCTTGGGGGTACCTTTGTTATCACCTTATGACAGGAACTAGTGTATTTGGGTGCCTTTGTTATCACTGTGCTGTGAGAACAAATATTTTGGGCTTCAGTCAGACCCACTCCGGGACTCAAAAAGATTTCTTTTCTAGTTTAGCATCTAACTGTCGCTCACCTTTACAATACTTTTCCTATATATTTGTTACAGGCTACTGTCAGCATTTATGTACAGACCGTTACAATACTTTGCATGTACCTTTGTTATCAGGTCATTACCTAGATGTTTGTCATTGCTGTGTCACATGCTATACATATACATGTCTTAAACAAGTTGAGCGACACTGTCACTGACACTTTCATTTCACAAAATGTCATCTGAACCAGATCATGTGACCCCTCATTGGAACGAGCTAGTCCAGCTTGTTTCAATGAGGGGTCACATGATATGGTTTTGGTGAACTTTTAGCTCACCTGAGCAAAGCTCAAGGGGAGCTTTACTGATCACTTTCCATCCGTCCATTGTCTTGCATTAACTTTACATTATCGACTTTTTCTCACAGACTACTCAACCAAATTGAACCAAATCTGATGTGCATGTTCCCTATCATATGTCAATTCAAGTTTGTTCAAATCAAGTTGACCCGCCCCTTGGTAGGGTCACGCCCAAAAAGTGAGCCTAAATCTTAAAAAATCTTCTTCTCATAAACCAGCACAGCGGCAGAGACTTGATATTAGGTGTGCAGCTTCCTTTTGAGGAGTAGACTCAGATTTGTTCAAGAGAAGTTCTAGGGGCTACATTTGCCATCTTTATGGGAGGGGCAAGAATTTTTGCCCCGCCTAAAATTTCTATTTTCCAAACCGAGAGGATGATTTGAACCAAATTTGATGTGAGGTTTCATTGGGACATAAGTAGTTAATTTATGCCAAAAAACATTTTCCCATCGCCCCATGGGAACTGCAGGAGCTAAAAATAGAAAAAATTTAAAACGCCCATATCTCCAAAACTGCACTACACTGAGAATTTTTATTTGGTGTGAAGCTTCCTTAGGACCAACAGAATGGAATGTTAAAAAAAAAATTGCTGTAGGTTTTATCATAGGGTACTTTTTTGGAACGTAGAAAAAGTGCTGAGTCAGCATTTTTTAACACTGTGGGTAATGGGGAAAACATTAAAGAATCTTTTTCTCCCAAACCACTGGTCCAAAGGCTTTCATATTTCACATATAACATCAATGGAAGATTGATTCATATATTTGTTGAAATCATTTCCCTGGGTCCATATTTGGGCTCTATGTGGGAGCCCAAATATTCAAATTAGTGCAATGTGAGGGATATTCTTTGAACATCTTCTTCAGATCCACCAATCAGTATCTTTTGATATTTGGTATGCAGCATCCTTAGGGGGGTGAGATTCAAGTTTGTTCAAGCCAAGTCCCTGGGTTCCTATTTGGGCTCACTGTGGGAGCCCGAATTATAACTTAGTTCAATATGAGGAATTTTCTTTAAAAATAATCTTCTTCAGATTCAGCAGTCAGAATTTTTTATATTTGGTATGCAGCATCCTTAGGGTGGTGAGATTCAAGATTGTTCAATCCATGACCCTTGGTTCATATTTGGGTTCCCTGTGGGAGCCCGAATTATAACTTAGTTCAATATGAGGCATATTCTTCAAAAATCTTCTTCTTCACATCCACCAGTCAGAATCTTCTGATATTTGGTATACTGTATCCTTAGGGAGGTGAGATATAAGTTTGTTAAAGCCAAGTCCCTGGGTTCATATTTGGGCTTCCTGTGGGAGCCCAAATTGTACCAATATTTCCATTTTCCAAACTGAGAGACCAATTTGAACCAAATTTGATATGAGGGCTTATTGAATCATAAGTACCTAATTTATGCTAAAAACATTTTTCCATTCACCCCATTGAAACTGCAGGAGCTAAAAATAGGAAGAAAAAAATTAAAAACATATTACATCATTGGAAGATTGATTCACATATGTGTTGAAATCAATTCCCTGGGTCCATATTTTGGCTCTCTATGGGAGCCCAAATATTCATATTCGTGCAATATGAGGAATATTCTTTAAAAATCTTCTTCTTCCAATCCACCATTCAGAAGCTTTTGATATTTGGTATGCAGCGTTCATAAGGGGGTGAGATTCAAGTTTGTTCAATTTGAGTCCCCGGCTTAATATTGGGGCTTTCTATGGGTGAGGTGAGGGTGGTGGCAGGGGGGGGGGGGGGGGTGCATGTTAGGTTCGGGTTCAAATCCATTCCTTAGAGTTTTTCCATAAAATTTGTCTTTCATGACTTCATTCCTTTGTAGTTTTGATGAACCATGTCTACCTGAATGTGACCCCAAATACTTCTGTGAACCACTTTGGCAGGTGAGCGATTAAGGCCACTTGGGGCCTCTTGTTTTTTATAAATGTTAACAAAGAATAATTAAAATAATAAATTGTGATATCCTGCATGCTGGGTAAAGGGTTAATGCCATCCTTGAGACAATGAGCCCTGACAAATATCAATATAAATTTTTCAACTTATTAGCTTGTTCCAGAAGCTGTGAAACACTCATGGGGTTTGCACAGGTCCTTTGAAGTTTTCGAATTTTAAAACTGATATTCCAAGCCTGGCTCATAAATTGGATTTTCTTAGTAACAGTAATAGGAAGTCCTTAAAAATTAAGTTAATTGCTAGCCTAGTTTTTGGTTAACTGTATTTTTGTAAGTTGTCATAAATTTATCTTGGGTGTACCTACATGCTTCAAACTAACACAGGAGTGTACCTACTGATGAAGAAGCTAAAATATTTTTGCTGAAATTCATTGAGGAATAAGATTTCATTACTAGAAATAGAAATTTTTCTTTTCGGCAATAACTTTGTTATTGATCAATCCACTTTCACAAAACTTGCTTGGAGGCATTCGATTGGAAAGGGAAGCAGTGCTTCATTTCTGTTAATTTATTAAAACACACTGTTAGGGGAACTAAAATTGTCACCGTTGACACTCAAGGGAAGTGATTTTGGACATTGTATGTTACTTTCTTCACACAAATGTATTTTATACATCTAAGGCCCAAAAAAGCTAAAAAATCTGTTTCTCCTGCACTCCTGCATGGTCATTTTGGCTGCTGCATACTCTGTTTTTATTACCCGTGCAAACTTAAAAACAGAAAGAAATTAATTGACTTAGGCCTAAAAAAATTAAAAATTTGTTTCTCAGGCCCTGTCGCATGGTCCTTTTGGCTGCTCACTTTTTACAACCAATGTAAACTTAAAAAAATAGTTTATGTCCGATATTTTACTCGGGTTAAAAAAAATGATAAATTTGTCCCTTGAGTGCAAGAAGGCTTTGGAATGCTTGAGCATTGCAAAGCCTTCTTGCTCTCAAGGGATGAAATACACCACCTATGCTATTCCTTAGATGATGAGGCCTAAAACATAAACCAAGAACAAAGAACATGAACTTATGATGGCAAAGAAATAATTACAGAAATAAAAAATAAAATAAAAAAAACGCTTGCCCGCATGCAATTTTACAATTAATGACCTGAGAAACAGAGAATCTACTTTTGTGTGGCCTTATGTCAGATAAATAAATTGGTAAAATACACCACTGTCCATTTTTATTCTGTATATTTATTATGAAGTCAAAAGCTTAAAACAAAACAAAGTATAAGAACCTGGGTGGGAAAATAAGTAATAATTAACACTTATTCCAATGCACATGACCCGCCTTGTGTCCTTGGGAAAGGCACTTTATCCCAATTGCCTACATGGGGCAGGATGACGCTGTGTACTAAGGCGTACTGCACGTCAATGGTGCACATGTCTTCAACCGCTTTAACCCTGCTTGAGCAGAGCTCGAACAGAGTTAGAATGTTGAGGAGCTGACAGTTGCCCATCGTTGCTCGGTGGTTCTCTCCGGGTACTCCGGCTTCCTCCACCCGTGTAAAACTGTCATGGTCATGATTAGCCATTGTACATAAGTATGTGACCTTAAACCCCAATAAATAAATAATTCCAATGCACATGATATCAAAATTTGTTACATGTATTTTGATTATTTTTTTTTCTTCAGATTTTAAAAAACAATTTCAACAAAACCATATCATGTGCCCCCTCATTGGAATGAGCTTAATCAGCTCATTCCAGTGAGGGATCACATGATATGTTTTTGTTGTCCCATGAAAATTTTTTTCAGGGGACTGTTAAAATAGCCAGTGTCCGTCCTTGCTTGCATCCATATGTCTGTGCTTGCGTGCGCCCATCCCACTTTGGTTTCCTGAAGATAACTTTAGTTATAGTTGGCCAAATCAAATGAAATTTGATATGTAGGTGTATCAACATAAAATACAGGTCAAGTGTGAATCGGGTGCGGTCCGGTAATTTTTGCCACAGTTATGCCCCTTTGTCGACTTCAAAATTCATTTTTTTTGGTTTCCTGATGATAACTTCAGTGATAGTTGGCCAAATGGCCAAATGGCCAAATCAAATTAAATTTTGATTTGATGTATCAATGTAAAATGCAGGTCAGGTTCGAATCGGGGTGTGGTTTGATAATTAGCTCAACTTTGACGTAAGTCAAATTTGAGCTTATGCCATGGCCAGTCGTCTGTCTGGCCATCTGTCTGTCCTGTCCGTCAACAATTCAATACGGCTTGGGCTAGAGGCCGTATTTATGAACCGAGCTTTACGAAACTTCTTGGGTACCTTTGTTATGACCGTGGGATGAGAACGAGTGTTTTTAGGTCCAATCCAAAATTCAAGTTGGCCGCTGGCAGCCATTTTGTACAAAATTAGGTGCAATCAGATTTTTGCGCAGAACTTCCATATAAAAGCTCTGATTTGAATAATTTTTTGTATGAATGTTTAGTACCATGGATACATCACATATAATACAGGTTTTTTTCTCGTGCGTAAATTATGCAAATTAGACTAACTTTGATGTATTTAGTGTTACTTTCAGCACTGTAAGTGCAAATGCCAATACGGCTCGGGCTAGAGGCCGTATTTATGAACCGATCTTCTTGCGTACCTTTGGTATCACCGCGGGTCGAGAACGAGTGTTTTGGGGTCTGGTCCGAAATTCAAGATGGCTGATGGCAGCCATTTTGTACAAAATTAGGTGCAATCAGATTTTTGCACAGAACTTCCATATGAAAGCGCTGATTTGAATAATTTTTTTGTGAATGTTTAGTACCATGGCATACATCACATATAATATGTGTTTTTTCTCGTGCAGAAATTATGCAAATTAGATGAACTTTGATTTTTTCAGTGCTACTTACACACAGAGTACACATGTCAATACGACTCGGGCTAGAGTCTGTATTTATAAACCGATCTTCACAAAACATCTTGGGTACCTTTGTTATCATCTTGGGATGAGAACGAGTGTTTCTGGGTACAGTCCAAAATTCAAGATGGCTGCCAGTGGCCATTTTGTACCGAAATTAGGTCTAATCAGTTTTTTGTACACAACTTCTATACAGCTCAGGCTAGAGGCCTTATTTATGAACCAATCTTTACGAAACTTCTTGGGTACCTTTGTTATTACCGTGGGATGAGAACGAGTGTTTTTGTGTGTGGTCCGAAATTCAAGATGGCCACCAGCAGCTATTTTGTACCAAAATTAGTGCAATCAATTTTTTGTACACAACTTCTGTATGAAAGTTCTGATTTGAATAAATTTTTGTATGAATGTTTAGTAACATGGAATACATCACATATAGTATGGGTTTTTTTCTCATGCAGAAATTATGCAAATTAGGTGAGCTTTCATTTATTCAGTGCTACTTGTGCACAGTAAGTGCACATGTCAATACGGCTTGGGTTAGAGGCTGTATTCACTTCATCTCCATTGCCCGCGTGGGGGCACGATGACGCTGTGTACTAAGGCGTACTGCACGTCGATGGTACGCATGTCTTCAACCAATCTAACCCTGCCTGTGCTGCAGTGCGGAGTTACGATGGGGAGCTGGCAGCTGCTCGTCGTTGCTCGTGGTTCTGTCTGGGTACTCCGGCTTCCTCCACCCGTAAAACTGTCACAGACATGATTAGCCATTGTGCATAAATATGTGAACTTAAACATAAATAAATAAATAATAAAATAAATAGAGGCTGTATTTATGAACCGATCTTCAGAAAACTTCTTGGGTACCTTTGTTATCACCTTGGGACGAGAACGAGTGTTTCTGGGTGCGGTCCAATATGCAAGATGGCTGGCAGTGGCCATTTTGTACCGAAATTTGGTCCAATCAGTTTTTTGTCACAACTTCTATACGGCTCGTATTTATGAACTGATCTTCACGAAACTTCTTGGGTACCTTTGTTATCACCTTGGGACAGGAACGAGTATGTTTTGGGGTGCCTTTCTTATCACTGTGCTATGAAAACAAATATTTTGGGGTTCAGTCAGACCCACTCTGGGACTCAAAGATTTCTTTCCTAGTTTAGCATCGGACTGTCACCCACCTTTACAATACTTTACCTATACATTTGTTACATGCAACGGTCAGTATTTATGTACAGACCATTACAATACTTTATATGTACCTTTGTTATCAGCTCATTACCTAGATGTTTGTCATTGCTGTGTCACATACTATACATGTACATGTCGTAACAAGTTGAGCTACAGTGTCATTGACACTTTCATTTTCAATGTGAGTTTTGTGACAGGTACAAATGTACAGTACAGTTGCCATGGACTGGTTGCAATCTATGCAAGGACAGTGATGTTCATGCATGCATTTACCGTACCAGATAATAAAAGTCATCATCACTAAATTTTAATTAATGAAGCACCAGGTTGTATCCAGTGCTTCATTAATTAAATTTTTGATGATTATTCCTGTAATTAGTGTTTGGAATCTAATATTGCGTCCAAGGAAATATTGCCCAGCCTGTGGGAAGTGACCAGTCCAGAGCGGGTGTACTGAATACAAAAACATATTGTGCCTGTCACCTAAAACTTGATAACTGTCACAGGAATAGTACCCAAGAGTGTCTCAGTGGTGTACTATTACTCTGACGAACATTATGTGCATGTATACATGTGCACTGCACATGAAAGGATACGTAGCAACATTCCTCAATAGGATGCCACATGTACACTGTGTAGAAGGTACAAGTAGGTTTTGATTCATTCATTCAAGCCTTGAAATAGTTTTTGTGGTTTGTCACCTCGAGAGACAAAGAATAGCTTATGTTCCAATAAGACTAAAATCCTCGCCCTGTGATTGGACAAGAGCTTACTTAGTCTTTTTCTATGTTTATGACTCCAGTGGCATATATTACTATCTGATGTCACCAAGTGAAATATTTGAAAAGATGATACAAATGGAGGAGATTCAAAGTGCATACTGCCTATAAAGTTGTATGTTTCGAGGCCAGTGATCATTCTATAAATGTATACTCACAACCCACATATAAGTTCATGATTTGAACTGAGATGGAATAACCTCAACCTTTGTCTAAGTTATTGATCACTTTCTCTTCTGGAATTCTGAGGTGACTTCTTTACCATATTAAGTATATATAGATATCAAGGTTTCCGCTAGGAAGGCAGAAGGTCCGCTTGGCGGCCTCATCATTTAAGCCAACTTTTCCCCCGTTACGTAGTTACGGTAAGTTACCTCTTATAAGAAAACTGCTGTTTGATTTGGTAGTGCCTATAGTTTTCTAGGGATGCACAGAAAAATTGCAGATGTATGTCTACGTCTTCCTGAGGGCAATGTTTTGCAGCTGCGTACCTGGTACCCGAGAGATGACTTTATTCCGTGAGAGCAGCTAATTGATACAAACTCCCAAGAATGACAAGGCCACCTGTTGATACACAGTTTAAACATGTCCCTCATGTGAGAGAACTGAGTTGTCCTGGGCACATTCCATAATAATACTCTCATTTGCGAGCCATGGTAATGGAGATGCTCTTTTTTATCATGGAAACGGCTGCATCGTTTTTGACCTGGCAAGAACACTGCATACATGTATAATAGTTTAAAAATAATATATGCATATATGTATGTTAATTGTATATGTAGATCTAGAACTACACATGCAAGCTTATTTGGTACTGGTAAAGTCTTCCGACACGTAGTACATAGAAAATCAGACTTGTTTCATTATGTCTGATGCACGTGTGTATTTGTGTTCGTCAGTCATGTAGTTGAGCTTGTCAGTGACCATGAAAGGTTGCATATTTGCTGGCTTGCTGCAATATTTCCACCACTGGGTGTTTTATTCCATCTACAGGTCTTTGGCCTTCAATTGACAACAATGAATAATTTCTTGGCAGAAATCTGCACAGCTTATTGAGAGTGCCAATAGATACTTCTCAATTTTTTGTATGAAAATGATTTTAATGAACAGCAGCTCATACTTTGTCATGAGGTTACCAAATAAATGGATGAATGAGGAAGTTTAGATGAATGATGAAAGCCTGCCATCATTGACTTCCTAGACCTTTTAGCTAAATTTATAGATGGGCTTTGAGTGCTCAACTAGGTAGTGCATTCAGGTTAGATACCTGTAAATTATTGGAAAACTGATTGATAAAAATCCTAAATTGGTCACTACTTTTTATAAGAAATTATTGAATTTTGCCATGCTAACAGCATCATTACCTGCTGTTACTTGTGTTATTGCAGACAATGCTAATGGGAAGAAATAATATATTTTACTATTTTAGGAATTATTTTTTGTCTTGACTTGCACAGTTCAAGACAGCTTAGACCACAATAAAAAATTTCATCTTTGCCCAACCCAGTTTTTCACACCTGCCTTTTAACCCTTTACCCAACGCAGACGATATCAAAATCCATTATTTTAAATAACATTTTTTTAAATTATTCAAAAAAATTCAACAAAACCATATCATATGACCCCTCATTGGAACGAGCTCGACGAGCTCGTTCCAAAGAGGGGTCACATGATATGGTTTTGTTGAAATTTTTTGAAAAATAATATTTTTTCAGCTGCTGAATTTGCATATTACGCAGGCGGATGTGGCCGATTCATTGGGTAAAGGGTTTAAAAAATTTAAAAAATTTTTTAAAAATTGTTTTGTTTCTGGTTGCAAATCGACCTGAAATTTTCTATGTGACATGTGAAAAAAACACACCATGCTGGTTTGAAAGCATACATACATTTTGCTGCTTCTACAACACTTTTTTTTTTTAAATTTACCACTGGCACATAACCCATAAACAGTTAAAATATTAAAATATTTAGTTTTTTTTACTTTTATATGCATAGAAGGTTTGATGCATTTATATTCATAATTCAATAAAAAATTTGTGGTTTTTCAGCATGTATTTGTTAATTTTAGAGATCACATGTGGATATGCGTAGTCTGTGTCCGTCAGACTGAGATCACTAGAGATCACTTGGCGATTATTAGGCGACAAATTTTAGAGATCACATGTGGGTATGCACAGTCTGAGTTACTGACCAACAGAACTCCCGCATTGTATCAGACATAAATTTAGCTTGGAATTCCCTACACATCTCATTGATTGAATACTTTGATTGGTTTCTGTTTGTCATGTGACTTCAAAGAGGGGAAGCCATGAATATTTCCAATTTCTTGAACAATGTCAAATTGTCAAATTCAATGGGGTTTTCCGAAGAGTAGTAAATAAAATACTGAATCTTTATTGATGGGTTTTAATATTAGTATAAGTTTCAGTTCGTAAATAGTAAAATTTGAGAGAACTGTTATACAGTATGATCTGCTTACTTTCCATGCATGAGCAATATTTCCACGATTCCAAACACTAATTATAGCAATAATCAGCCAAAATTTAATTATTCATTAATTAAAATTTGCTGCTGATGATTTTTATGCATGCAAGACATCACTGTCCACATGTGGAATATGACCAGTCCACAATGACTGTACTGTATCCTTGCTTGTTTAGGCGATGAGGTGCATATTCCAGATTTGAAAACAAGCCTCATATTTTATAACTAGATTTTAACCCTTAAATTATAACAGTACTAAATATTTTCCTGTAGGCGACCATTATAATATTCGCGTGAAAAAAATGGGATCTCGTCATTTTAATTTGGACATTCAAATATCTTTGTCAAGTATGGCCCTTCAGATAACTTTTTCTGTCCTCAAAAACTGTGTGGGGGGGGGGGGGGGAAGGGGAGGGGGTCATGCAACATATAAGATAGAACAATTGACAGGCAGGAAACTTCCGGTCCTGGACAATCCCATAAAAAATACACCAATAGTCAGTTTCTCGCCTTGGCATGAACACTTGTTCCGACCAACATACATGGTTTTGGTGGTTTAACTGATGGACATTACAATACCACATGTACTTTAGCAGTGTTTTTAACTCACCTGACTGAAAATCAGGATGAGCTCCAGTGGATCACTCGTCGTCTGGCATCCATCATCCATCGTCCGTGAACATGGTATTTGCACCTGCCCCTCCTAAACTGCTGAACCAATTTTAGTTATATTTGAGGTGATTGCTTGTTCTGACATTGCATTTTGCATTTTTTCAAATCATCTTGCCCAGCCTCTTAGGGAGGGGGAAGGGGAAGGGGAAAGTCCACCAAAATTCTTAAAAAATCTTCTCATGAACCAGTGGGTACAATGACTTGATATTTGGCATGGAGCATCCTTTTGAAGTGTAGACTCAAGTTTGTTCAAATGAAGTTTGTGGATCAATATTTGCCTTTGTAATGGGAGGGGGGCAATAATTTTGGCTCCGCCCAAAATTTCTTTTTTCTGAACCAATGGTCAGATTTGAACCAAATTTGATATGTGGTATTATTGAGTCATAAGTACTTGATTCATGCAAACAATTTTTTTTCCTGTGTCCCCGTGGGAACTCTAGGAGTTAAAAATAGAAATATTTTCAAATGCCCATATTTCCCAAACCACACAGAACAGAGAACTGTTTTTTGTATGAAGCATCCATAGGGACCAGTAGAATTGAATGTTAGAAAAAATTGCCATCGGTTGTTTTAGGGTGTTCTATAGGTGGTGGGTGGTGGGGGGGGGGGGGGGGGGGGATCGAAAAAAATGCTGAGTCAGCATATTTGCAAAAATTACAAAAAATAAATTTCTCCAGAACCACTGATCAGAATCTTTTGATATTTGGTATACAGCATCCATCCATGGGTGGGTGTGTGTGTGTGGAGGGAGGGGGGGGGGGGACGTGGTGGTCATGTCACATACAAGTGTGTTAAAATGAAGCCCCTTGGTTCATATTTGGGCTCAATACATTAGCCCAAATTTTTAACTGAGGGCAATATGGGGAATGATCTTTAAAAATCTTCTTCAGATCCGCCAGTCAGACTGCTTTGATATTTGGTATGCAACATCTTGGGGGGGGGGGGGGGTCAGATTCAAGTTTGTTCCAATCGAGTGCCTGAATAAATATTTGGGCTCCCCATGGAATCCTGAATTTTAGTGCAATATTGAGTGAATTTCTTTAAAAATCTTCATCTTCAGATCCACCAGTCAGAATGCTTTCATATTTGGTATACGAAATCTCTAGGAGGTGAGATTCGAATTCGTGCAAATCGAGTGCCTAGGTTAATATTTGGGCTCCCATTTTAACTAAGTGCAATATGAAGGAATTTCTTTAAAAATCTTTGTCTTAAGATCCACCAGTCAGAATGCTTTCATATTTGGTATACAACATCTCTAGAGGGGTGAGATTCAAATTTGTTCAAATTCTGAGCCTAGATTAATATTTGGGCTCCCTGTGGTGGCTCAAATTTTAACTTGGTGCAATTTGAGGAAATTTCTTTAAAAATCTTCAGATCCACCAGTTAGAATGCTTTCATATTTGGTATACAACATCTCTGGTGTGGGGGAGGGGGCACATTTTAATGTGTTGAAATTGCTGGGTTTATATTTGGGCTTCCTATGTGAGCCCAAATTTTAACTTGGTGCAATATGAAGGAATTTCTTTAAAACTATTCTTCTTCAGATTCACCAGTTAGAATCCTTTCTTACTTGTTATACAGCATCTTTAGGTGGGTAAGATTCAAGTTTCAAATCGGATCCTTGGGTTAATATTTGGGCTCCCCATGGAAGCCTGAATTTTATCTTAGTGCAATATGATTAATGCAATATTAGTGAATTTCTATAAAAATATTCTTCTTCAGATCCACCAGTCAGAATGCTTTCATAGTTGGTATACAAAATCTCTACGGGGGTGAGATTCAAGTTTCTTCAAATCAAGTGCCTGGGTTAATATTAAGGCTTCCTGTATGAGCCCAAATTTTAACTTTGTGCAAATTATGTGGGAATTTCTTTAAAAATATTCTTCTTCAGAGTCACCAGTTAAAATCCTTTCATATTTGGTATACAACATCTCTAGGTGGGTCGGATTAAAATTTGTTCAAATCGTGTCCCTGGGTTGATATTTGGGCTTTTTATGGGAGCCTGAATTATAACTTAGTGCAATATGAGGGAATTTCTTTAAAAATCATCTTCTCCAGATCCACCAGTCAGAATGTTTTTTTGTATTTTGTATACATTATCTCTAAATGGGTGAGATTCAAGTTTGTTCAAATTGGGCCTGGGTTAATATTTGGGGCCAACTGTGGTAGCTCGAATTTCACCTTAGTGCAATAGTGCAATATGAGGAAATTTCTTTAAAAATCTTCTCCTTCAGATCCCCCAGTCAGACTGCTTTCACATTTGGTATGCAGCATCCCGGTGATGGAAGGGAAGGGCTCAGACTTAAGTTTGTTCAAATTAGGTTCCTAGCTTGATATTTGGACTTCCAAGTTTTGCATTACTGGAAATTGGGGCAATATTATCTGACATGGACAGCAGAGTTATAAATAATTAAATAACTTCATTCCGCTGTGTTAACTAGCTATAGATGTTAATTAAATCCTTTTTTGAACAACTATTGTCAGGTAAGTGCCTAAGGCCCCATGGGGCCTCTTGTCTAGTCAAAAGGAATGATTTCACGCACCGAAGGCACGTAGGGATGGTATGGGGAACAAGCCCCTTTCGACCCTCAGTGACTGTAAATGATCAATTTGCATATGTCTAGGCGTGTTGAAGGAGGAACAGGTTCAGGTACTTGGCAGGTGTCACCGGTTGCGTCACGATGGTCTCTTGGCCGATGTCGGTTGAACCCTCGGGTGAGGACCAGTGTGAGAGGTTGGGTCCTCTCACAAAGGTACTACCTCTTCCCGAGGGTGCAGTCGATCTGGGTTTTCAGGCAAGTATAGTCTGCCACTTCAAGGATGATTTTGAGTGATGGCCATCTGCCTCAGGCTGTCTCTATTTGGTGGGACTCTTTGTAAGAAAACAACAACAACCCCTTTCGGAGACCACCAGAAAGAAGATCCGAACTTCCCTGGTTCGGGGGCAGGCCTGCATTGTAATCCTATTGGGTTGGGACAAAAGATGCGCAATGCGCTTACAAAAAGGGGCAGAGGCGGGACGCAGGACCAACGCTCGCCTCCCTTAAAGTGGTCAACCACTTTTGGGGATGGAGTGGAGGATGTTCAGGAACCATGGGGGTTACTGTTTCCATAACGGTTATAGTGTCCATAGCGGTTATTAGGGTGCTGGTCAAAAAATATCTTCTGTGTACCTGCTTAAAAGAAGAAGGCAGAATTAGTTTTCATTAGAATATGTAAAATATAAAGAGAAAAAAATAGCACATTTTGTTTAATTTATGATCTAGTCTTTAGCTGAGTCGGTGAAGGCAGCCATTTCTGGTAGAAGGCCACAGTTAAGCTGTTTATCTGCCTATTAGCTCACCTTCTCGTTCCCTATTTGTCCTCAAGCATGTTTAGTTTTTAAGCCTGATGTAATTTTAGTTGAGTTGGTGAAGGCAGCCCTTTCTGGTAGAAGGCCACAGTTGAGCTGTAAATCTGCCTGTTAGCTCACCTTCTCGTTCCCTAGTTTTACTCGAGCAGTTTTAGTTGTAAACTGTTAGCTCACCTTCTCGTTCCCTAGTTTTACTCGAGCAGTTTTAGTTGTAAACAGTCTTGGAACGTGATCTAATTTTAGTTGAGTCGGTGAAGGCAGCCCTTTCTGGTAGAAGACCACAGTTAAGCTGTTATTCTGCCTGTTAACTCACCTTCTCGTTCCCTATTTATTATTAAGCGTGTTTAGTTTTTTACAATATTTAATCGTGATCTAATTTTAGTTGAGTCGGTGAAGGCAGCCCTTTCTGGTAGAAGGCCACAGTTAAGCTGTTATTCTGCCTGTTAACTCACCTTCTCGTTCCCTATTTATTATTAAGCGTGTTTAGTTTTTTACAATATTTAATCGTGATGTAATTTTAGCTGAGTCGGTGAAGGCAGCCCTTTCTGGTAGAAGGCCACAGTTAAGCTGTTAATCTGCCTGATTAGTTCACTGTCGGCTAGCCGGTCATGATTTTTTGCAGCCAGGGTGGCTAGGTGGCCTTTGATTGTGGGGATATCGGCCCTGTCGTGGAGTGTTTTGATGGGTGTGTCCCATGGGTGCGGAGGGCGACTCTAAGCGCGTGATTTTGGACCTTCTGGAGTTTTCCCATATTGATTTGGTTGAGGTCAATTAGGATGATTGCCCCGTATTCGAGTACTGGGCACACAAAGGCTTTGTATAGTTTGAGTAGGGTGGACTGGTTGGCTCCCCATGAGGTTCCCTTTAGCATTTTCAATAAGTTAATGTGTTTGGTGGGTTTTTTCGCCATGTCATCAGTGTGTTTGTTGAAGGACAGTTTTTGATCAATGGTGATGCCCAGGAATTTTGCCTCTTTGCATTCTGGGAGGGTGTTATCCATTAGTCAGGTCAAAATCACGTTTATTTGTCTTGCGCGTAAAGGTGATTCGTTGGGTTTTATTGGCATTTAGCTTAATTCTCCATTTGGCACACCATTGTTCTAGGTCATCGAGAGCGCATTGCAGGGGTTTTTGGAGCAGATTGGCCATATTATTAGAGTCCCAGAGGCCCTTATCATCCGTGAATTGGGAGACTTGAACACGATCCTCAGAGAAATTAAGGTCGTTTACATAGAAGATGTAAAGGAGGGGGCTTAGGACGGATCCTTGGGGGGGGGGGTGCCTGCTTCAAGGGGGACACTGTCAGACATTTCATTGTTCACTCTGACTTTAATTTCGCGATCATTTAAGAAAGAGGATAGTAATCTGAGCAATTTCATGGGGAGTCTCATTTTTTAGCCTGACTGTTTACAGTGAGGGCTATAGTAATGACTTTTGTCCATCCGTCCATCCATCAGTCCATCCGTCTGTCCGTCTGTCTGTCTGTTAACTTTTAGAGTTTGGGTTAAAGTTTGTGGTTAAAGTTTTTTAGTGAAGGTTCAAGTGGGTTTTTTTTTTTTTTTTTTTTTTTTTTTTCCTGTTTAGTTGACATTTGGAGTTTTGGTTAAAGTTTGTGGTTAAAGTTTTTTATTCATCCTTCAAGTACAGGCTATCCCTGGTAGTTCTTGTCTGATTGTCACAAAATTTCATATGCAGGTTTTAGGTCATGTCTACATGAGAACCGGTATGGCTGCCCGAGCCCAAAACCTGAAAACCATTAGCACAGTCTACAGGTCGTATTTATGAAGGGATTTCATTGCAACTTCATAGAATGCCTCTGTATAATGCCTAGATGAGAACGTCCCCATTTGGGCATGATCTGTCAACTGTGATGGCTGCCCAAGCCCGAATCCCAAAAATTTTAGCACAGTCTGCAGGTCATGTTTAATATGGACGGATTTCATTGTAACTTGATACGATGATTCCGTATGATGTCTACATGAGAATTTCCCCATTTGGGCGTGATCTATCAACCGTCACGACTGCCCGAACCCAAAACCCGAAAACCTTTAGCACAGTCTACAGGTCATATTTATGGAGGGATTTCATTGTAATGTGATAGGTTGACTTCATAAAATGTCCACATTAGAAAGTCCCCTTTTGGAAATGATTGGACAACTGGGATGGCTACAGGTGCCCAAAGCCCGAAAACCTTCAGCACAGTCTACAGGTCATATTTTTGAAGGGATTTCATTGTAACTTCGTAGGATCAATCCACATGATGCCCAGATGAGAATGTTCCCTTATGGTTGCGATCTTTCAACCATGATGGCTGCCTGAGCCCGAAGCCCGAAAACCTTTAGCACAGTCTACAGGTCATATTTATGGAGGGATTTCATTGTAACTTGATAGGTTGACTTCATATAATGTCCGGATGAGAACATCCCCTTTTGGGCAACTGTGATGGCAACAGGGGCCCGAAGCCCAAAAACCTTTAGCACATTCTACAGGTCATATTTATGGAGGGACTTCATTGTAACTTGATAGGTTGACTTCATATAATGTCTAGATGAGAACATCCCCTTTTGGGCAACTGTGACGGCAACAGAGGCCCGAAGCCCGAAAACTTTTAGAATATTCCACAGGCCAAAATTATGAAGGGATTTCATTGTAGCTTGGTAGGATGACTCCAAGTTTGTGGTTAAAAATCCAGACAAACACACCCCCCCCCAACCCCCAATTAGGCTTTTTTTAGCTCACCTGACTTTCAGTCAGGAGAGCTATAGTGATCACTCACCGTCCGTTGTCGTCCGTCGTCGTCCGTGAACATGGTGTTTGCGTCTTCTCCCAAACCGCTGAACCAATTTAATTGATATTTGAGATAATAGTTTATTATGACATCGCAATTTGATTTTGTTCAATCACGTTGCCTCGCCCGTGGGTAGGGCCACACCCAAAAAGTGTGCTGAAATCTTAAAAAATCTTCTTGTCATGAACCAGCAGTAGCAGAGACTTGATATTTGGTGTGCAGCCTCCTTTTGAGGTGTAGACTCAGATTGTTCAAGAGAAGTTTGTGGGGCTATACTTGGCGTCGTTATGGGAGGGGCAAAATTTTTGGCCCCGCCCAAAATTTCTATTTTCCGAACCGAGAGGCTGATTTGAACCAAATTTTATGTGAGGGCTTATTGGGTCATAAGTACCTAATTTATGCTGATTTTTTTTTTCCTGTAGCCCCATGGGAACCGCAGGAGCTAAAAATAGAAAAAAATTAAAACGCCCATATCTCCAAAACTGCACGGCACCGAGAATTTTTATTTGGTGTGAAGCTTCCTTAGGACCAACAGAAAGAATTGGTAAAAAAAATTGCCATCGGTTTTATCATAGGGTACAGTTTCGGGACTTTGAAAAAGTGCTGAGTCAGCACTTTTTAACACTGAAGGCAATGGGAAAAACATTAAAAAATCTTCTTCTCCAGATCCAGCAGGCAGAATCTTTTGATATTTGGTATGCAACATTGTAGGGTGGATCTGATTCAAGTTTGTTCAAATTGGCCCCCTGGGTTCATATTTGGGCTCAGTATAGAAGCCCGATTTCGAACTTGGTGCATTTCAGGCTAATTTCTTAAAAAATCTTCTTCTCCAGATCCAGCAGGCAGAATCTTTTGATATTTAGTATGCAACATTGTGGGGTGGATCTGATTCAAGTTTGTTCAAATCGGCCCCCTGGGTTTATATTTGGGCTCTGTATAGGAGCCCAAATTTGAACTTACTGCATTTCAGGCAAATTTCTTTGAAAATCTTCTTCTCCAGATCCAGCAGGCAGAATCTTTTGATATTTGGTATGCAATATTGTGGGGTGGATCTGATTCAAGTTTGTTCAAATCGGCCCCTTGGGTTTATATTTGGGCTCAGTGTAGGTGCCCAAATTTGAACTTAGTGCATTTCAGGCAAATTTCTTTGAAAATCTTCTTCTCAAGATTCAGCAGGCAGAATCTTTTGATATTGGGTATGCAATATTGTGGGGTGGATCTGATTCAAGTTTGTTCAAATCGGCTCCCTGGGTTTATATTTGGGCTCAGTATAGTAGCCCAAATTTGAACTTAGTGCATTTCAGGCAAATTTCTTAAAAAATCTTCTTCTCCAGATCCAGCAGGCAGAATCAATATGCAACATTGTGGGGTGGATCTGATTCAATTTTGTTCAAATCGGCTCCCTAGATTCAATATTTGGGCTCACTATAAAAGCTCGAATTCGAACTTAGTGCATTTCAGGCAAATTTCTTCAAAAATCTTCTTCTCCAGATCCTGCAGGCAGAATCTTTTGATATTTGGTATGCTACATTGTGGGGTGGATATGATTCAAGTTTGTTCAAATTACCCACCTGGATTCATATTTGGGCTCACTATAGAAGCCCAAATTCGAACTTAGTGCATTTCAGGCAAATTTCTTCAAAAATCTTCTCCGGATCCAACAGGCAGAATCTTGTGATATTTGGTATGCAACATTGTGGGGTGGCTCTGATTCAAGTTTGTTCAAATCGGCCCCCTGGGTTTATATTTGGGCTCAGTATAGGAGCCCAAATTTTAACTTAGTGCATTTCAGGCAAATTTCTTTGAAAATCTTCTTCTCAAGATCCAGCAGGCAGAATCTTTTGATATTGATATGCACCATGCTTAGGGGGGGTGAGATTCAATTTTGTTCAAGCCAAGTCCCTGGGTTCATATTTGGGCTCACTGTGGGAGCCTAAATTATAACTTAGTTCAAAATGAGGAACTTTCTTTAAAAATCTTCTTTAGATCCAGCAGTCGGAATGTTTTGATATTTGGTATGCAGCATCCTTAGGGGGGTGAGATTCAAGTTTGTTCAAGCCATGTCCCTAGGTCCATATTTGGGCTCACTGTGGGAGCTTGAATTGTAACTTTGTTTGAAATGAGGAATTTTCTTAAAAATCTTCTTCAGATCCAGCAGTCAGAATGGTTTGATATGTGGTGAGTAGCATCCTTGGGGGGAAGGGGGGATTCAAGTGTGTTAAAGCCAAGTCCATGGGTCCCTGTGGGAGCCCAAATTATAACTTAGTCAATATGAGGATTTTTTCTTTAAAAATCTTCTTCAGATTCAGCAGTTGGAATGTTTTGATATTTGGCATGGAGAAACCTTAGGGGGCTGAGATTCAAGTTTGTTCAAGCCAAGTCCCTTGGTTCATATTTGGGCTCACTATGGGAGCCTGAATGACAACTTAGTTCAAAATGAGGAATTTCCTTTAAAAATCTTCTTCAGATCCAGCAGATGAATGCTTTTGATATTTTTTATGCAGCATCCTTAGGGGGGTAAGATTCAAGTTTGTTCAAGCCATATCCCTAGGTCCATATTTGGGCTGATTGTGGGAGCTCGAATTGTAACTTGGTTCAAATTGAGGAATTTTCTTTAAAAATCTTCTTCTTCAGATCCAGCAGTCGGAATGTTTTGATATTTGGTGTGCAGAATCCTTAGGCGTGTGAGATTCAGGTTTGTTAAAGCCAAGTCCCTGGGTTCATATATGGGCTCCCTGTGGGAGCCCGAATTATGACTTAGTTCAATATGAGGAATATTCTTTAAAAATCCTTTTTTTAGATCCACTGGTCAGAATATTTGGATATTTGGTATAAGCTTTTCTTAGGAGGAGCAGATGCAACTTGTTGAAATCATTTCTCTGGGTTGATATTTAGGCTACCATGTCAGGTGAGCGCCCTCAGGCCCCCTGGGGCCTCTTGTTACTTAGTGCAATTTAAGAAAAAAAATTTAAAAATCTTCTTCTCCAGAACCAATGGGCAGGATCTTTTTGATATTTAGTATACAGCATCTTGGTATGGGTCTGATTCAAGTTTGTTCAAATTGAGTCCCTCGATCAATATTGGGGCTCACTAAAGGGGTGTGAATTTTTACTTGGTGCAATTTAAGAAAAAATCTTTAACAATCTTCTTCACCAGAACCAGTGGGCAGAATCTTTAGATATTTGGTATGCAGCATCTTCGTATGGGTTGGATTCACGTTTGTTCAAATTGAGTCTTTTGGTCAATATTGGGGCTCACTATGGGGGCATGAATGTTTACTTTGTGCAATTCAAGGAAAATTCTTTAAAAATCTTCTTCAGAACCATCATGCAGAATCTTTTGATATTTGATCAGCAGCATTGTATAGATTTACTCTGTAGAACCTTAAGAATAGCTTTTGATAAAATTTGTGTCTTAACAGTATGGAACATTCGGTGAGCGCCTGGGGCCTCTTGTTTGAAAATCTTCTTCTAATGAACCACCAGTAGCAGAGACTTGATATGTGGTATACAGAGTCCTTTTGAGGTTTCGAATCAAGTTTGTTCAAGAGAAGTTTGTCGGGCATTATTTGCCTTCATTATGGGAGGGGCAAAAATTTTGGCCACGCCTAAAATTTCTATTTTCAGAACCGTGAGGTCGATTTGAACCAAATTTGATATGAGATGATAATGGGTTAAGTAGTTGATTGATGCAAAAAAAGGTTTTTCTCATTGCCCCGTGGGAACCTCGGGAGCTAAAAATAGGAAAACCCTTAAAACTGCCATCTCTCCAAAACTACACGACACAGAGAATTCTTACTTTGTTCTATGCTTACTTTTATCAGTAGAATAGAATGGTTTAAAAAAATCCCTATCAGTTTGATCACAAGGTACTTTTTTCAGGACTTTTTAACACTGAAGGCAATGGGAAAAAACATTAAAAAATCTTCTCCAGACCCAGCAGGCAGAATCTTTTGATATTTGGTATGCAACATTGTAGGGTGGATCTGATTCAAGTTTGTTCAAATCGGCCCCCTGGGTTCATATTTGGGCTCAGTATAGGAGCCCGATTTCGAAGTTGGTGCATTTCAGGCAAATTTCTTAAAAAATCTTCTCCAGATCCAGCAGGCAGAATCTTTTGATATTTAGTATGCAACATTGTGGGGTGGATCTGATTCAAGTTTGTTCAAATCGGCTCCCTAGATTCATATTTGGGCTCACTATAGAAGCTCAAATTCGAACTTAGTGCATTTCAGGCAAATTTCTTCAAAAATCTTCTTCTCAAGATCCAGCAGGTAGAATCTTTTGATATTTGGTATGCTACATTGTAGGGTGGATCTGATTCAAGTTTGTTCAAATCGGCCCCCTGGGTTCATATTTGGGCTCAGTATAGGAGCCCGATTTCGAAGTTGGTGCATTTCAGGCAAATTTCTTAAAAAATCTTCTTCTCCAGATCCAGCAGGCAGAATCTTTTGATATTTAGTATGCAACATTGTGGGGTGGATCTGATTCAAGTTTGTTCAAATCGGCTCCCTAGATTCATATTTGGGCTCACTATAGAAGCTCAAATTCGAACTTCGTGCATTTCAGGCAAATTTCTTCAAAAATCTTCTTCTCAAGATCCAGCAGGTAGAATCTTTTGATATTTGGTATGCAACATTGTGGGGTGGATCTGATTCAAGTTTGTTCAAATCGGCCCCCTGGATTCATATTTGGGCTCACTATAGAAGCCCGAATTCGAACTTAGTGCATTTCAGGCAAATTTCTTAAAAAATCTTCTTCTCCAGATCCAGCAGGCAGAATCGCTTGATATTTGGTATGCAACATTGTGGGGTGGATCTGATTCAAGTTTGTTCAAATCGGCCCCCCTGGGTTTATTTTTGGGCTGTATAGGAGCCCAAATCTGAACTTAGTGCATTTCAGGCAGATTTCTTTGAAAATCTTCTTTTCAAGATTCAGCAGGCAGAATATTTTGATATTGGGTATGCACCATGCTTAGGGGGGTGAGAATCAAGTTTGTTCAAGCCAAGTCCCTGGGTTCATCTTTGGGCTCACTGTGGTAGCCCGAATTATAAATTAGTTCAAAATGAGGAATTTTCTTTAAAAATCTTCTTCTTCAGATCCAGCAGTCGGAATGTTTTGGTATTTGGTATGCAGCATCCTTAGGGGGGTGAGATTCAAGTTTGTTCAAGCCATGTCCCTAGGTCCATATTTGGACTCACTGTGGGAGCTCGAATTGTAACTTAGTTCAAAATGAGGAATTTTCTTTAAAAATCTTCTTCAGATCCAGCAGTCAGAATGTTTTGACATTTGGTGTGCAGCATCCTTGGGGGAATATTCTTTAAAAATCTTTTTTTTTTTAGATCCACTGGTCAGAATCTTTGGATATTTGGTATAAGTTTTTCTTAGGAGGAGCAGATGCAACTTGTTGAAATCAATTCTCTGGGTTGATATTTAGGCTACCATGTCAGGTGAGCGCCCTCAGGCCCCCTGGGGCCTCTTGTTTCTCTTCTTTTCTCCAATATGCATTTCGAACTATTTACAGTCACTTTAAACCTTACGTAACCCCCCCCCCCCCCCCCCCCCCCCCCCATCCACCCATCCCACCTCATCCCCCCCACAACCCCCCTCCACCGGGGGCCAATTAGGCACTTTTTTTTTTTTTTTTTTCGTCAAAAATGCTTGTTTACAGTTTTGGTTAAAAACCCAGACAAACACTGCCCTGCCCCCCATCCCCCCCCAACCCCCCAACCCCCCCCCCCCCCCCCACAATTAGGCATTTTTTTTTTTATTTCCTCCAATATGCATTTTGAAGTATTTACAGTCACTACATGTGGAACCTTTTTTTTAAACTCACGTACCCCCCCCCTCCCCCCTTCGAGGTGGGTGGAGGGGGGGGGGGGGGGGGGCAATTAGGCATTTTTTTTTTCTTTCGTCAAAAATGCTTTTTTATAGTTTTGGTTAAAGTTTGTAGTTAAAAACCCAGACAAACACCACCCCCCACCCCCACCCCCATGGTGCAAGTTAGGTATTTTTTTTTTCTCTGTTCAAAATGCATTCTGAAGCATTTAGAATGACCACCACATGTGGAAAAAAATGGACTCCCCTAACGCACAAACACCCCACCCCCACGTCCTCCTCACCCAGGGCCATTCATGCAATATTTTTTCTTTGGTACAAAATGCATTTTTAGCCTGACTTTCATCCGTCCATCTGTCGGTCCATCCATCTGTCTGTAAACAATTGGTTTTCTGACTGATAACTCCAGTTTGGATTATTTGATTTTTCCCTCCCCCCCCCCCCCCCCCCCCCCCCCCCCCCCCCCCCACCACACACACACACACACACACACACACACAAATGTGTCACTTAGGCAATTATTCCCAAAATGCATTTTGAAGGATTGGGAGTTATTACATGCAAAAAAGAAAATTGACTCACATAGCCCAACATTGGTTTATGTCCTGCATCTTTAATCCTTTACCTAACACAAGTTGAAGCCAACAGTACAAATTTATTTTTCTGAAACATCAGATTTTTTCATTTTTTACATCTAACAATGGCATATTAGTCCTTATTGGAACAGGCTCATCAACTTTGTTCCATTAATAGGTCATGAGGTATGTTTTGAAGTAGAGAAATGAAAAAATAAAATTTGAATAGCAAATTTTGTATATCACAAGTGCAGATATGGCAGATTCGTTAGGTAAACTGTTAACAAAAAATGGCTCCGACTATTTTGCGTTTAAGCATTGCCATTCCTGGGAAAGTCAGGCTGCATGCGTGACGTCACTCTAGTTGATAATTTGTAGCGCATTCCATTGTGCCAAACAGAGTCAAATGCTTTTTCGACGTCTAACAGGACTGCCGCGCCTATTTGCTGATTGTTGATAGCGGTTTTCATTTGGGTGACGAGTAGGTAAACATGCTCGATGCCTTCTTTGCGGTTTCTAGGCTCTTTGCCATTTATTGAAAAAATCGTTGTCTTCAAGGTGCCCCCTGAACCGATTGGTAAGGATTCGTTTGAATGTCTTACCAATGCAGCTGAGGAGGCTGATTGGGCGGTAGCTGGCTGGATCGGAGGGGTCCTTGTCAGGTTTTGGTATCATGACACCAATGGCTTTTTTCCAACATTTGGGAAAGTAGCCATGGGTGAGGCATGCGTTGAACAGTTTGTTTAGTTTTTCGATTAGGGAGTTTGGGCTTTGTTTAAGAATTTTGTAACTCACTTCGTCTTCGCCGGGTGAGGACGAATTTTTGCATTTTTTAATGACGTTGATGATTTTGTCATTGGTGATGGGGGTGACGAGGTCATCGTCATCCCCGTCTTCTGGCTCGTTATCGAATTTGGGGTCACGGTAGATTTCAGGGTGTTCATTGATGAAGTCGTCAATTGCGTTTATGACGGCGTCATCATTGCCCGCGCCTTGATGCGGGCGATGCGTTTTTCTTAGGAGGTCGGCAAAAGTGTCGGCCTTGTCTTTGTCGGTGCGCGTAAAGGAACCGTCTTCCCTTTTAAGTGGTTTGGCAGCGGCTTTGCCGTCCTTGTTTTTTTGCCCAGTTAGGATTTTGAAAGAGTCCCAGAATTTTTTAGCATCTTGGACCCCATTCAGATTGGCTGTTACCTTTTCCCAGTTGGCTTGTTTTTCAGCTTTGAGGGCTTCCTTGACTTCGCCATAAAGGCGGTTATATGTTTTTTTGAGGTCTGCTTTCTTACCAGGGTCAGTTTCGGTTTTAAGAGTGCGAAGAGCTTTCCGTTTAGTTTTGATTAGTGACAGTGTGTCACCCGAGACAGTATTTCTCCAGGGGCGCACTTCTTCTTTTGGGCATATTTCGTTTAGGGTTGAGTTAATGATTTTCTCTATGCCCTCACATTGGGTTTCGAGTTCCACTGCATTGGATGGGGGGGAGGGTTTGTGAGTTTGACATCGATGATGTCACGGTAGAGGTTCCAATTGATTTTTCTAAAATTTCTGCGGAGAGTGGGGGGGGGGGGGGGGGGGGTGGGGGGGGGGGGGGGGGGGGGGTACCTGAGTGGACCATTTCCTAGCTGCAGTGAGGCATGGACCGGGAGGTGATTGCTGTCTAAGTCATCATTGCCAACCCAGTGGTCATCGATGTGGTTTATCTGAGAGTCACTGGCGATAATTAGATCGAGGATATCAGATGAAAATAGTGGGTTGTTACTGATATAGGTTGCTGAGTTGTCGTTCATAACCACATGGAGGTTATGTTTTTTTTGTTATTTCGAGGAGGGCTTCACCGTTGGGGCTGGTTTTGTTGCAGCCAAAGTACAGGTGTTTGGCATTGAAGTCGCCGAGGAAAATGCAGTGTTTGTATTTCCTCGTAAAGAAATCAAAGACAGTGTCAGAAACAATTTCGCTTGGGTCGTTATAATAACAAACAATAGCGATGTTTTTATTGTCGACTGTGATTTCAGTTGCAATCACCTCTGCATCGAGGTGATTTGTTTTTATGGTTTTAGTTTTGATGTTCTGCTTTATTAGAAGAGCAACGCCGCCACCTTTAGTGACTTTTCGGTCTCTTCTAATAGTGCTGAACCCGCTGAAAATTTTTTGCTGGGTTGAAGCCAACTTTCGCAGATGCAGACAATGTCTGTGACTTCGAAGTATCGGCTCATTTGAAGTTTTTTATTGTTAATGCTTCTAGCGTTCCACACAGCTATTTGTAATTTATTCATGATGGGCGTTCAGTTCTTGCGGTCTTTTAATTATTCGTGGAGGGTGGCTTTAGTTGATGTTAATGGCGGCTTTAATTAAAGTTTCTGATATTTGGGTTTTGAATAACTTAGAAGCTGAGTGGCTGACATCCTGGCAGATGTCAGGCAGGTTGGTGTTGACATGTTTATTAAGGACGGAGTAGTTATTAGTTGACGAAGGTCTCCTATCTGGTAGACTATTCTCGTTTAGACTCTCCAGGCTGTTGCCAGAACTGAAGAGCTCCGACAGTGGCTTGTCGGGATTGAAGGTCTTGGCATTGAGAGGGTCCATTGGATCCTTCGGACAGAGGCTTCTATTAACTGTTTTTTTTCCCAACAGCCCTAGCGACCTCTGCATAGGATTTTGGGCTTCTGCCCTCCTCAGATACGGAGATTGCTGGGGTTGCCGAGTTGCTGGACTCTTTATCTGAACTGCTCTGATCTATGGTGCCCTGGTCATTTGAAATTGGTTCTACATCACTACTTTCCTTGTCTGAAAGTGGTGAATGGAGTGGGTGGATAGCCACCACCACCTGGATCTCCCTGGGAGGAGAGCCAGGGGTGAGTGGAATGACTTCTGAGGCAGTGTCAGGCATATAGGACGTGCTCGGCTCGTCAGGCCTGGCTGCTATGACTGAGGCATGAGTGAGCCTAGCTATATGCTCATCCTTTGCCTTGATGTCTTCCCTGAGACCTGCCAACTGTGCATTGAGACTGTTGACGTTTTGGGTCAAACTAGCTATCTGTGCCACTAAACTAAACTCCCCCATAGCTTGACTATTACTATCATTACATCCACTCACCTTGCCAGAAGAAACTCTCCTTGCTGCTCTCTCCCTTTCTCTCCTGGACTTTCTTTCATCCTTTTTCTCTTCTCTCTTCCTATCCTTGATGATGGCTGATGTAGCTGTAGGATTTCTATATATGTGTGCCATGGTTCTTGGTTCTTAGTTCTTTTTTCAGAATCGAGTGTGCAAAATAAGTATTAAGTGAAGGTGTTATTAAGTTAGCTCTTTTTACTGAAATATGATGATAATCACTTTTTCAGTGCAATGATTTGTCTTAAATAATACTTATTTGCTACGATGATGAGCGCTGACCGGACCGAATGCTGTGTTTGATGTGTGGATGATGTCGAAACTTTTGGGGATCGGACTCTTGTCTAGTAAAGCCTTGGCTTCTTTTTATAGGATCTAAAATGTCACTAGACTCCACTGCTAAGTGAAAGTGTTTGTTAGTTTATTGAATTAACAGGGTTAAAAAAAAAGCCTTTAACACTTTGAATCATGGTGGTATCTTCCATGTCAGTTCAATGGAAGCAGTTGAAAGAGTCCATATTTATTATTTGGGGGTAGACCAAATAATATTCTCAACATGTAGCCTTAGGGGTGCACATTGAAAATATTGATTGGTCTATCCAACACTTTAACTTAGCCATCCTACTCAATGAAAGTACACAGTAAGTGCACATGTCAATACGGCTCGGGCTGGGGGCTGTATTTATGAACCAATCTTCACAAACCATCTTGGGTACCTTTGTTATCACCTTGGGTCAAGAACAAGTGTTTCTGGGTGCGATCCAAAATTCAAGATGGCTGCCAGTGGCCATTTTGTAGCAAAATTAGGTCCAATCAGTTTTTTGTACGCAGTTTCTATACGGCTCAGGCTAGAGGCCGTATTTATGAACCGATCTTTACAAAACTTCTTGGGTACCTTTGCTATCACCGTGGGACGAGAACGAGTGTTTTTGGGTGCAGTCCCACATTCAAGATGGCCACCAGCAGCCATTTTGTACCAAAATTAGTACAATCAGTTTTTTGTACAGAACTTCTGTATGAAAGTTCTGATTTGAATAAATTTTTGTATGAATGTTTAATAACATGGAATACATCACATATAATACAGGTTTTTTTCTCGTGCAGAAATTATGCAAATTAGATGAACTTTGATTTATTCAGTGCTACTTATACACTGTAAGTGCACATGTCAAAACTTCTTGGGTACCTTTGTTATCACCTTGAGACAGGAACGAGTGTTTTTGGGTGCCTTCGTTATCACTGTGCTATGAGAACAAATACTTTGGGGTTGAGTCATACCCACTCTGGGACTCAAAGATTTCTTTTCTAGTTCAGCATCTGACTGTCGCCCACCTTTACAATACTTTACCTACACATTTGTTACAGGCTGATGTCAGTATTCAAGTACAGACCGTTACAATACTTTATATGTACCTTTGTTATCAGGTCATTACCTAGATGTTTGTCATTGCTGTGTCACATACTATACATGTACATGTCTTGCTGTGTCACATACTATACATGTACAAGTTGACCTACAGTGTCATTGACACTTTCATTTTTGCCAGAGTTATGTCCCTTTTTGACTTTGAAAAATTCATTTTTTTTCAAAATCTCAAGTTGCCCACTTTTTTCGGGGGACGTGTGGCCGGGCGACCTTTTATTGAAATTATTATTTTTTTCCAACAGCACAGTTTGTAAATTTTGCAGATGGATGTTAGGTAAAGGGCTACAAACAAAAAATAAAATAAAAAAAATTACCACACGCATAGATTTAAATGAAAAATGTCATGAGATACAGAAGATGTATTTTGTGTGACCTAATATGAAGTAGTAGTTGCTGATCAGCTTCTTTGTCAGTAGCTGTTATAAAATGATGTAAATATTATGATGGAAATAACATATGATAATCGCAAGAACCAAATCCACAGTACTCCAGGCCTGCATCTATTCTGAATTTGGGTAGGCAAAGCCAGCAGGAAGGATAAATGTATGACTGGAATAAAACTGTTCAACCAGTTCACAGCAATATAATGTGTCTGAAGCTTGGAGGCTCAGTGTTTAGAGCATTGGACTTCAAGACGAAAGTGCCCCCGCATTGTATCCTTTATTCTGATTACCCATGTGGGGACATGGTGGGAGCACTGTGTACTAAGGAATAGTGCACATCGATGATGCACTTCCATTCAACCAATGCTATGCAGAATTAGAACATTGGGGAGTGTGACAATTTTTAGCCACTGCTTGGTAGTTCTCTCTGGGTACTCAGTCTTCTTCCTCTTGCAAAACTATGTGATCTGAGGTGACCCTGAAAGTGTCAGCAAAACCTCAATAAATAAATAAATAAATAAATAAATAATGTGCCTCTACTATGTCTTATCACAAGCCTATCTGTTTTCACACTCATAATATATCAACAATATGTGATATCTAATACTTTCTACATCTCACCTCAGGCTGACCTGGGCGAAAGACCCAGGCTGGCCTGAGTTGTAACGTAGAAATTATTAGATATATCCTGTTGTTAATAATTTAGAAGTGCAAGAAAAAGTGTACCTCAGTTGCAAACAGGAAAGAAAGTTTTCAAGGATTGATTTTGAGAACCCCGGGAAGTGAAGCAGTGCTTGATTACTGTGGTAAACAAGCTTTGTTTTACTGGTAAAATTGGACCCAGTCGCCAATGCTTGGGGTGGAAGTCCTCTAAAATGGGCAACATGGGTATAAATGATTGACTAAACTTGACTTTATCTCCATGTTGTGGTCATGATCAGCCATTGTGCAGAAAGATGTGACCTTAAACACCAATAAATAAGTAAATAATAAATATTGAATTTGGGGATTTTCTTATAAGTTTTGTTCATGAAGGGATTTGGATGAAGACTGGTTTCACTCAACCATTTCAAGAGGGTTTTTTTTACACACTTACATTCCTGAACAGATGACAAGAACTGGCCTGTGGTTACTCTCAGACTCTCTCTGACTTGTGCCTTCTCACCAAGCAAGAGCCTTTGGCTCTTGAGAAAAGATTTCAGGGGTTTGGGGTTCAAAGGTACTTTCATCTCTGGTTGCAAATAAGGTGTGTCATGGGGGTGCAGGTGCAATAGCACACTTCTTCAATAGGGGAAGAAGCCTATTGAATTTCATTATTCAAGTTCACTCAAATATCAATTAGATTTCTGTGCAATATCTTCAATTTTGTATAATCTGTTTTTACAAATCTTGTAGAAGGGTTGTACCTATATAGTAAAAGAAGCCTATCAGTTTCCATTGTACTGCATTAACTCCTTGAATGCTGCTGGGGGGTATTCCTGCTATTAAAACAAGAGCAACGACAACGCGTGTGCTAATGCCCCCGAAGGTAGCCAAGTCGTACTCACATGTGGATAATCAGACAACAGCTTCACTGCTGCTACATTGCAGAACAACACTACATTGCAGAACAACAGTAAGGAATGGCTAAGTGCCAATAAAATTATTATTACTTATATTTTGTTAATATGTTTTGCACTCTCCCATAAATTGTAACAAGTCAAGTCCTTACAGACTAAATAATATCACTTCAAAGATAATACGAAGCACATCCACTGAGTATGAAGCCTTCAAGTTGTGGTACCTTCACCTCAGAGTGAAGCCCAAATATGGGCTTCCAGCACTCTACCAGTTAAATAACTGCTCCAAATGATTTAATGCAGGATTGATAACATTTTGGAACAATGATTTACAAGTTTGTTCAAATAGTGATTTTTCCATGGTTGATGTACACATGTAACATCCTTGTGCAGATGATTTACAGTGACACTGGAACTGTTAAATAAATAGTCACTTTGCCTGTGAAAAATATTCAGTTGACAGCGGTATTCAGTTAACTGGGATCTGGTCCCTTTCCCTTATTCTGGAGATAAAGAGGGCAATTATTCTATTATATCTTGTTTGACAGAGCTCATGGAGCTCTGTAAAATAAGATATAATAGAATAAATACCCGTTGTGGATGTGCTGAGGCAAAATAATTCTATGAACAAGGGGTAATTGGCGATTTTTAGGGTAATTTCTCAACATATTACAAGCTTTTACATTCAATTTACAGGAGATGTTTACTCTATAACCTGTATGCAATTAACAGGTAAAATTTGTACTGAGGGTATGGTAAATGATTTTGTGTTTGTAAGTTATATTCAGTTAACAGGGTAATGTAATTAAGCAATATCCAGTGGGCTCTACTATACATACAAATCAATCCCCTGAGGTAATCATATTAATGGGTGCTGGGGCTCAATGATATGTCACCCATATGGATAATGGAGTAAACAGAATAAATGTATTCTAAATCACAGCTCAAATGTTTCTATGTTTGATATATGACATCTGTGTAAGAATGTTTCACAGATTTGTTCAAATCTAACACCTGGCATTAATTGTAGTGGTCTCAGTGGTGCCTCAGGTGTTAATACTATGGATAATTGAGAATACATACACTTCACCCCCATTGCCCATGTGAGTGCATGGTGGTGTTGTGTACTAAGGCGTACTGCACGTCATTGGTGCAATGCTTACCTTGCTTGTGTGGAGTTGGTATGCTGGGGAGTCTGACAGTTGCTTGTCATTGCTCAGTGGTTCTCTCCGGGTATTCCAGCTTCCTCCACCCATAAAACTGTCTGCCATGAGGTGACCCTGGCTGTCAAAAGTGTCATTAAACCCCCAATAAATTAAATAAATAATGGAGAATACATTCAAAAATCTTCTCCCATATCACTGCTCCAAAAGGCAGAATACTGATATTCGAAAGAAACCTTCCTCTGGTCAAGTCTAATTCACCATAAAAATCGGACTTGTGGGACATATAATTTTCAAGTTATTGTGTGGGGAAGCAAAAGCCAACAGATGGATGGACAGATGGCCCCTAAAGTGTTTTTTCTTTTTTTGCAAACCTAACCTCCTACCACTTAAAGGGGCACATCTAGTACTGCCAACATACTCCCTGGATGTAAACAAAGTGTGTTTTCACATTGTTTATGGCACAGCTAGTAGCATACCGTTGTGATGATTCCATCTGAGAGTGGCTAAAGCAGTTCACGTGTCAGGTTCTGTTATAGGTAATAATAATTTTGAACAATGTGCAATAAACAATGTTAAATTGTTTATACATAACAATAAAAGACAATATTAGCATCTTTTCGTATTTATTTGCACAATTGATCTATTCAGTTGTGTCCATGTGATCAGTATATTTGTGGTTAAACTTCCTTCTGTTCGATCTTGTGATATTCTCTCTATTTCCCCCAGTCTCATTGTCCATCTTTCTCTTTTTTTCTCACATTCATTTTTAGCTCAGTTTGACAACGTGAAGTATGAGCTTTTGGGATGGGTTGTGATCCGGCGTCTGTCTGTCCATCCACAATTACTTTAGCACACCCTACAGGCCACAGCTCTCCCCATCAGTCCCAAATTTCATATGTGGCTTTGGGGCAATGTCCAGATGGTAGCTATCAAATTTTACCGAATTTCGTTAAAAAACATGGCCACCAGTGGCCATTTGAGGTTTAGCATATAAATTGTCAACAATTCCATGAGCACACCCTACAGGCTGAATCTCTCACCCAATCTTTTTCAAATTTCTTATGTAGCTTTGATGAGATGTCTAGATGTGAGCTATTGATGTTTCTGAATTTTGTTGAAAAACATGGCTGCCAGCAGCCATCTTGGATTTGGATACAAATTGTCCAACAATTCCTTTAGCACACCCTACAGGCCGTGGCTCTCACCCAATCAATCCCAAATTTCATGTGTGGCTTTGGGGCAATGTCCAGACAAGAGATATCAATTTTTTTCGAATTTTGTTGAAAAGCATGGCCGCCAGTGGACATCTTGGATTTGAATATAAATTGTCCCAAACAATTCCTTTAGCACACCCTACAGGTTGCAGCTCTCATCCGACCAGCCTCAAACTTCATATGTAGCTTTGGGGCAATGTCTAGATGGGAGCTGTAGAATTTTTCTGAATTTCGTTGAAAAACATGAAAACATGGTCGCCAGTGGCCATCTTAGATTTGGCATTTAAATTGTCAACAATTCCATTAGCATACCATACATGCCGCATCTCTCACGCAATCTTTTTCAAATTACACATGTAGCTTTGGTGTGATGTCTAGTTCTTTCTTTCTCTTGCCCCTGCACTTTTGCCAATGGAAGAATGGGGTGCCAGGATATTCAACCATGGCTTAGAAATAGTGAGACATTTCTTTTCTCTTGGTGAAAATTTTTTTACAGTAATGTGGACTCTAGAAATGATCGAGACGGGTGGGATGAGAAAGGGTTTCAGTTCACTGTCGAATGATTGGCAGGTGTTTGTAATTGTTATTTTTTCTCATTTTTTTGACAATTTCAGTTTGTTTACGTGAAATTTGACACACCTAAAATAAATTTCATTTTTTTAGAAGAAATCCTTGAGCTGCAGATTTTTGACACAGAAAAAAAGTACAAAATATAGTTATAACAAGTACAATGTCATGTTTGAATACATCGGCAAGGATCCCGCATATCCCGATGTGATTGCACATAGCTAGATGTCACGCTGTACTGTAAAATGTGAAAAAAATGGGGTTTTTTGGCTGATTGTGTTCTAAATAACCTGCGTTATGTACAGAAACTACCAGATGGAAACTAGAAATAGGCCTTTAAGAACAAAGGAATTACCACTAATCCTTTACCTAAAGAATCGTCCACATCCACCTGCATAAAATACATATTAAGCGGTTGAAAAGTTTTTTTTTTCAAAACTTTTCAACAAAACCATATCACATGACCCCTCATTGGAATGAGGTTGTTGAGCTCATTCCAATGAGGAGTCACATGATATGGTTAAATTTTGTGAAAAATCGGAAAAAAATAATATTTAAACTAATAAATTTTGATATAAACTGCAATGGGTAAAGGGTCAAGGAAACAATACCCGATACTCTGACAATGAAAATCTTTTGT
The DNA here is from genome assembly GCA_031216915.1 of Pictodentalium vernedei. Lineage (NCBI taxonomy): Eukaryota > Metazoa > Mollusca > Scaphopoda > Dentaliida > Dentaliidae > Pictodentalium > Pictodentalium vernedei. Next base: position 124,188,817 of record CM062288.1, read on the forward strand.
GTTAGGCCACACCTCCTACTGCTTAAGGTACTGAATGTACAAACTCGATGAGACCATTCCAATGAGGGGTCATATGATATGGTTTTGTTGAAATATTTCATTAATGTATACACATGGAACTTAATTTAGCACCCCCTGAAATGTTTCATGACAGTGAAGTTGCAGTTGCTGATTATTATGTTTTAATGATTGCTATGTCTTGTAGTACATTTCATCTTGTGAAAACATGATGTTTCTAGTTGATAGCATATCCCAAACACATCCCCTTGTCCACGTGAAGCATGCTCCCCATGAATGTCACAGAAAACACTATCGTCCACATGCAATATCTGGGTATAAAACAAGAAAATTTGTCACTTTTATCAGTAAATGTTGACACGGCAAGGAGGAGACTGTCAGAGGCACTAAGATGGCAAATCGTTGGCAACAGGCATGTCATTCAAAGCTATTGGAAGGCAACTTAGCTATAGTCATTCTGTCATCAGCAGACTTGTCCGAAAAAATCAACAAACCAACGATCTTAAGGATCAGAGTCTGGCACACCTCATTAGGCATGAACCCTTTGCTTCAGGTGGGGTTTTGAAATGCCATTGGCTCCCCAACAGGTGTTTTTGCAAAAGAACTGTCCAAAACTGTCTTAAAGCACTGGGTATGAGTTTCAGAAGGGTCATCAAGTGTCCAGGTCTGTTCAATCAGCACCAAAGATGACATTTGGCGTGTTGTATGGCATGACAACATTGGAATCTCAGGTCATGGAGGAGAGTCCATTGATCAGATGAGAGTTGGTTCCTGCTTCATATCACATATGGTCGCATGAGAGTATGGAAACATAGAAATACTGCTTTCGTGCCCAGGAACATCAGACCTACTGTTCCTTATGGTGGAGGATCAGTAATGATCTGGGGATGCCTCTCTCATGATTGTAAATTTGATATGGTGACTGTATGTGGGAACCTCAGTGGTCATCAGTAAATCAAGGACATTCTCAATCCAGTTGTAGTGCCTCATTTTGACAACCACTCATTGGCTACTCGCCCTGTATTCATGGATGGCAATGCAAGGCCACATCGTTCCCATGCTGTGAGAGCATTCCTTCAGAACAACGCTATCAGAACACTACCTTGGCCTGCAATGAGCCCCGATTTTAATCCCTTAGAACACATCTGGGACGTTCTTGGATGTTGTGTACAAGCAAGTGATCTGCCTGCACAGAATTTGGCCAATTTAGAAGCTGCATTGCATGAGGAGTGGTTCAGGCTGTCATCTGGGCATGTGACGGATACACTTGCTACTGACATCAGACACTGCTATTGTGTTCAGGAGGTCACAAGATACATTTTTGTCAGTAATTACCGGCATTGTTTTATCATGCACTGTTCCATAACCATACTTGAGAGAACATGTTACCATCAGAAACATTAGTGACAGATATGAGTAATTAGCACCATTAAAATACTGATTATTTTCATCATTGTATTGGCTTTCATTTGTCAATAGACCATTCTTTCCGCAAACAATCACTTTTGGCCATCTTAAGAATAGCACGAAAGTAATGACAGTTTCTATACACCACTGCGAAAAAAACAAGGGGTGCTTAATTAAGTTCCAGGTACATCTGTTAATTGGGTGGATGCAGCTGATACACCAGGTAAAGAGTTCAAAGCAATTCTCTCAAACCACTGATCCATAAACACTTCCATATTCTATATATAACATATTATATGGATGATTTATAATTTTATTCAAAACAATGTTCTGGGGACCTAACTAAGGATGTTATGAGATTCCCAGATGTTTATACCTTGGGTAAAGGAGAAAAAATTTAAAATGTTCTCAAAGCCCTGGCCTAAATAATTTCATGTTGGACATATCACACATTTGTAATGATAATTTACAAATTAGAAATAATCTGCATTTTGAGGGATGTTATCCCCAACTCTTCCTACCCCCCTCCCCCTTATCCCTTTACCTAATGAACTGGGTGCATCTGCCAGTGTGATTTACAAACTGTTGAAAAGAAATATGTTTCCCAATATTTCAAGAAAACCATATCATGTGATCCCTCAACGAAACGAGTGTCAAGCCGATTTCTTTTTTTTTTAAACAGTGTGAAAAATGTGAAATAAGGTAATTAAAATTAACAATTTAAAATACAAATTGTGTGCAATGGGTAAAAGGTTATTTGGAGGTATGCTTTGAACCCCAGACCCCCCCCCCCCCCCCCCCCCCCCCAACTTCCTGTACCCATTTTAACTAGGTTGGTAATGAGGGAAACATTAAATCCTTGCATGCCACTGGAGGATATTCCTGCCCAGGGCAGGACTTCTCTTACCACAGAAATAAGTATAATTTTTGCACATTTATTAAAATCCAGCTGTTGTAAATTAAATGTTTTTTTTTCACCAATGATTTCTCAAGTTAAACAAACATGAATTTTTCATCACATCTAGGCTGCTCTACAGCAGCCATGACTAGATTTGATGAAAACTTTCTTCAAAATATTCAGCAGAGTTAATCCTCTCCCATTAAACCTAAAATTTGACATCTTGTCTCTGATATATAAAGTGAGAATGATTATTTCATAAAATCTTTAAATCCTTTTTCTGAAGAATCAATGGTCTTCAATCAGGCTAGTACTTTAGGCCCGTTGGAGTCTTTTGTTACTTAAGTTGTGGTTGCCAGTTAGCCTTTGCTGCTAAAACGTGACCCCAAACACTGAAATACATCTGTTAGAAGGGTAATTTGGTTATTGAATGCTGGAAAATGTCAAAAAAAATAACTTGAAGAAAGAATACTTCAAGACAGTGTCTGCAAATCACCAAAATAAGGACACTTTTTTCATCTGGAAAAACATACAACATTAACCCTTCACCTAATACGAAAAGATGACACTTGCAAACAAAATTCTTGAATAGCTAAATATTTTCATTTTTTGTCTTGAAAATTTGTCTCGAAAATATAGCTTATGATCCCTCACTGGAATGAGCTCAATGAGGGTTCAAAAGCTGTTTTCGAGACAAAAAAAATGAAAAAATAATGAAAATTGAAGGGTGATTTTTGTAAACAGCGCTGGCAGGTTTTGACCGTTACATTGGGTAAAGAGTTAAAAAAAAGAAAGAAGATAAACAGGAATAAAATATGTAAAATTTATTACTTCAACTGTACAATTAATTGTTAAATATGATAATAAATATATCACAACTTGATAAACGTAACATATGATTTCCAAGCTAAATTGTTGCATCTTATCCTTAGAGCCAGGTCTACACAGGGGATAAATTTTGTCTATGCTGAGTCCACCAGCAGGTGATAACTTGGACTGAATTCTTCATAAAATAACTCAATTTTAATCTTAATTATACAAAATTTACATGAAAGACAAGGGAGAGATAGTTTTGATCTGTGGTCTGCCACTTCACTTTTCTGCAGATTTTAATTTTGAGAAAAATGCAATAAAATGGCCAAAGGTTATTCATGTGCTTGTTATGATTTGTCTGGCTAACCTGCATATGACATATCTGAAACCAGTGTCTTACCTAGTACTAAGGCTGAGATTGGCTCTGGGCAAAAATCCCAATAACTTTGTAAATCATATGTTTGATGAAATGAAATGAGGAGGAGTCTCTTGGGAAGATGAATATCTTTGACGCCTGTTTTGTTGAATGACACAACAATTGTTGAATTAATCTTAAACTTAAAAGAAAAATCATTCATTCACTTGTTCCCCCCAAACATCTTGGAAGCTTTTGTTTTTTTATTCTGTGATCAACAAGCTATGAATTTAATGTAATACATCCAGAGTGTGTCAAGTTTTCTATAAAAGGCACTGAATTTCAAGTTTTGGCTTATTGTGTGAACAATTTTGTATTCTTACTATTTTTAACATTGTGCTTAGCCATTCACAAAATACAAACAAAAATTCTGCAAATACATACAATTATTAAATTTAATATGAATTTGTCTCCACTGTTGTTTGCTGAAACCCTATTTTGCTACTTCCAAAATGGAGTGGCTAACAACAGATTATGTTCCGATTAACCCTTTACCCAACACACATGATATAAAAATTTTTTGATTTTAAATATTTATTTCAAATTTTTCAAAACATTTCAAACCATATCATGTGCCATCTACATGTAATGAGCACAACAAGCTCGTACCAATGGGTTGGACACATATGGTTTTGCCAACATTTTTTTGAAAAATACATTTTTTTAACTGCTCAATTTGTATATTATGTCCACATATGAGGCAGATACATTAGGGAAAGGGTTCCAACTAACACCCTTATCTTTACAGTGGATTACAAAAGTAGTTGAATGTGGTTTCTCGGCTGCTCAAGATGAGAGACAAAAACAAAAAAAACTTTGTGACCTGAATTTAGACCACTGCCACACTAATGTCTTTTGAGTTGATTCCATAGAAGTGTAAACTTTGAAGAAACTTTTGAAACATGTAGGCCTATAGACATTTCTGTAATGTTCAATTTTTATGCTTTTTTTTTTAATTAAGGTTTAATGACATTTTCGACAGCCAAGATCACCTCGTGTCAGACAGTTTTACGGGTGGAGTACCCAGAGTGAACTGCCGAGCAGTGGCAAGCAATTATCAGACTCCCCAATGTACTAACTCCACACAAGCAGGCTTAGCATTGGTTGAAGACAAGTGCACCATCGATGCACAGTAGACCTTAGTTCCAATTGTCCACATGTGGGCACGGTGTACTAAGTGTCTTGCCCAAGAACACAATGCTGTTAGTCCTGGTGGGGATTGAACCATGGACCTTTTAGTCCAATACCGTAACCACTGAGCCATCATGCTCCCGATAATTATATGTTAAACCGTACCTCTAACAGTGGTTCATAAAGTTGACAGAAATCAGTTGTAGTGGGCAAATTCTAATGGGCAGGGTATACCAAGGCGAGAAAGTTAACTACCATACAGAGAGAGAGTAATTCAGTCCCTTCAACCCTGAATGATGATTGCCTTATGCACTGCTGTCAGCTGGAAATGGATGATTGTATTTTATATTTTCAGGGGGTTCAGTAATAATTTAATCCTACTGAAAATATAAAATGGAATCATCTGTTTCCAGTTGACAGCAGTGCATAAGACAATTACTAATCCTTCTCAATATGGTATTTGCTTTTTAGGCTGATCATAGTTGGCAAACCTGCACTGCTCCCCAAAAATAATGCACAACAGGTGGAAAGGATTAAAATTCAAAAACCCATGTAATAACTCCCAAATTCGGCTGAAAAAATAGTTAAATAAATTTCAGGTGATGGACTGTCAGATTCAACCTGACGGTTCATTTGCTGAAATTCTGCTTCTGTTTTTTTTTTATCTGTTATTATAAAACCGGATCTATTATCTGACTGCAAATTCCACTGCGTTAGTGTCTTCAGAGTAAATCACATTCCCTGTTCTGCAGATATGGTTAGATAATACTGTAACCAGTTACACTTTTATTCATAACCATTCCATTACCAATTAACTGCACGCTACTTGGGAAAAGAGACTTTGCATAGGCAAGGATGTTCTATTGTGATAATGCAGTCACAACTTGGAGGAAAATAATTTGCATTAGTAGAAGCAGACCATGAGAAAAATGTGTAGTGTAACTTATGAAAAATTTGCAGAAAATAATTGGGCCCAACAGAATGTAACTTATGCAAATCTTGAAGAAAATACTCGAATGAACAGGCTCAAGTATTTTATGCAAGAAGTGCATAAGTTATATTGCATATAATTCCTATTGTCTGAATCTACTATTACATAAGATTTCCCCTCTTCTGTCATGAGTATAGGGTCTGCAGTGGCTTTTTACCAATCACACGATATAGGGTCTGCAGTGGCTTAGGTAGAGGTGCAGGCTGCAAGTCGGAAGGTCCTCTGTTGGAATCCCACCTGCGGCAACTGCGTTGTGTCCCTGGGCAAGACACATGACCCCCATTGCCCAAGTGGGGGGCATGGTGGCATTGTGTACTAAGGTGTACTGCATGTCTTCAACCAATGCTAACCCTGCTTGTGTGGAGTTAGTATGTTGAGGAGCCGACAATTGCTCGCCATTGCTCGGTGGTTCTCTCTGGGTACTCCGGCTTCCTCCACCCATAAAACTGTCGTGGTCATGGTTAGCCATTGTGCAGAAATATGTGACCTTAAACACCAATATGTGACCTTTATATTCAGAACACAGGATATAAAAATTTGTTATTTTAAAAAAAAGTCCAACAAAACCATATCGTGGGACACCTGATTGGAATGAACTTGACATGCACATTTCAATACAGTGTAACATGCTACATTTTTGTTGAAATTTTGTGGAAATTGTTTTTTAAACTGCCCAATTTGTATATTATGCACAGTGTGTGGTAAGGTAAAGGTTAATCAGCAGCAAATGGCATAATTGGAAAGAACCTGTAACCATTCCAGTACTGGTTAGATATTAATCATTTCAACATTAGTTGACAAAATACTCAATTGCTTGGTATTTCATGGACAAGAGGTTTTGTAAAAAAAAAAAAGATGGAGTGAACAAATGATCTTTCTAGTCTCTCATTCTTATCAAGCATCCCCATCATCAGCAGCAGTTTCTGTTTCGGCTTGTTCTTCTTCTTTTTCCTCTATTGTTGATGGTTTTTCTGTGTCTTCATTTATTTCCCCTTGGGTTTCCTCAAATGACTCCGTTGGTTTTTCATCATTGGATGGTTTTTCACCTGGAAAATAAAACTACTTATGACGTCTGACAGACATGACATATTACATTGTAGAAACAATGAACTTGAGAAACATATTTTGTGAATAAAGATATGAAATAATTTTTCATGGTTGCTTAATTAATTGTAGATTGGTTCTTTTTGTATCCCACACAGCTTCAGATAAGGTGTGTATCTGATTGCTTTTTAGCAAAATACAATGAAAATGATTTGGAGGCATACAAATATGATTCTGAAAAACCTGTTTGATAATCTAATGTTCCAATAAGACTAAAATCCTTGCCCTCTGATTGGATGAGAGCTCACATAGTATTTTCTATGTTTACGGCTCCAGTGGCATATGTTACCGCCTGACGTCACCACACAAAATATTTGAAATGAGGTTGCCCATTTTGTAAATATTCCATCAAGGGAGTAACTTTCAAACCGCTTCATTTTTGTAGATTTTTCACATGTGCATCAGGCGAGGTTCTGAATGAAGTATTGTTTAAATCAGAAATTAGTTTACAATTTGAACTAAGATGGAGTGACCTCAACCTTTATCTGATTTATTGATTATTTGTCCAGTGATGTTGTGAGGTACATGAGAAGTTTATTGACTAAACTTGTTATCATTAAAAATTGCTTTGATCATTTCACGATGCGGGTTTTTGGCTTTGGGTAGAGTCTTATTGGAACATATATGTTATTGTTATGAACTGACAGTAACATGGTCTGAGGTTTGTGGCTCAAAACATATGTTCAACCTCAATGCTTTGCGTCTTGCTTGAAAACAAGAAAAATGTTACTAAGGTAACACATGCTCCCCCCCCCCTTCCCTGTGACCTTCACCTTACAGATGTGGCGGAAACTATTATACGCGACACACCTTCTGACTGTCCTTAACATTTGTAAAAAGTTTAACAATTGTAATATGATTCGTTTCTGAGTTATGGCTGAGACACGAATATTGATGATTTTCAGTGTGACCTTGAAATGTGACCTTGACCATACGGACCTGGCAGCAGTGTGTGACACATCCACCCATTATCCTTTATAATTGAGCGAAGTTAGATGATTGTAGCCCAAAGAGTTTTGGAGTTATGCTTGAGACACGATTTGTGACCCTGAACATATGAAGGTCAATTGTGACCTTCACCTTGCAGATGCGGCGGAAACTATTATACACGACACACCTTCTGACTATCCTTAACATTTGTAAAAAGTTTAACAATTGTACTATGATTCGTTTCTGAGTTATGGCTGAGACACGAATATTGACTGATTTTTAGTGTGACCTTGAAATGTGACCTTGACCTTGAAGGTACGAACCCAGCTATGGTGTGTGACACATCCTCCCATGGTCCTTTATAATTGTGTGAAGTTTGATGACTGTGGCCCTAACCGTTTTCGAGTTATTGGCTCGGACGGACACTTCAATCACTATATGCCACCCGACTTAATTTATTTATTTATTTATTTGTGTTTAGGGTCACATATTTCTGCACAACGGCTAATCATGACCGTGACAGTTTTACGGATGGAGGAAGCCGGAGTACCCGGAGAGAACCACCGAGCAACGGCGAGCAACTGTCAGCTCCCCAACATACTAACTCCACACAAGCAGGGTTAGCATTGGTTGAAGGCACGTGCACCGTCGACGTGCAGTACGCCTTAGTACACAACACCATCGTGCCCCCACGTGGGCAATGGGGGTGAAGTGTCTTGCCCAAGGACACAACGCGGTTGCCGCAGGTGGGATTCGAACCGAGGACCTCTTGGCTTGCAGCCTGCACCTCTACCTACTGAGCCACTGCACCCCCGCCACCCGACTTAAGTCGGGGGGCATAAAAAGCGCTAAGCTTGATCCCGGCACCCACATTCCAGAAAGAGACATGGGGTTGACCAGGGGGTGTCACAAGGATCATGTGGCACCCACCCCCTCCCTCAAGAAAAAAAAAAACATCCCAATAAAAACAAAGAATATTTTGGTGTTAAATTTCACCTATTGCCCTCCTCAGTAGCCACCAAGGGGTCTGATTTTCAAAATTTTTCAGACCCACTTCAATGGGAGGACACCCCATTTCATACTCTCCACCATATTCATATTTACTATACCTATCTGCCTGTATGCCCCCTCCCCACACAAACACACAAAAACAAAAAAAAAAAGAATCTAGGCTATGCCCTTCATTGGTGCCCCATTTTTGTTATGTTGGTGCCCCCCACCCTTAGTTTTTGTTATATTGGTGACCTCCCTTACCCCACTTTTTGTTGCCCTCCACCACCTCTGACATATGGGGTTTAGATTTTGTATGCTACAGATCAAAACAATATGGCTTCTGGCAGTATTTTTCCAATATATTAAGTAGTAAATAGATGCTTTGCAAAGAAGACTGATGGGTGGGGGAATGGTATAAACCTGATTTCTCAAGACTGTGACGGCTGAAGTCCCAAATTACTAATATTCCAACAACATCATCAAGACATGCCTTCATGTAAGACATACTTTGGTGATGCACTTGGAATAATCGTAGTCAGCCAGAATTTTAGTAAGACCTCTTGAAAATTTATTAGTGAATAAATAAAATATACATCTAATAGTTGTGATGCAACTTCTTATGTAACCCTCTGAATTCTGTCAAAATGTCAAAATATTCAGCTGCAAATATTTCCCATAATGCAGGTTAATAATTAACCAAGTATACCTTCTTTGACAGTGCTCAGTGAGCTCTGTCAAACAAGATATAATTTGTTAAATTTGTAGTTAAACAAGACAGAGTGATTGGAGAAAATTCTGTTTCTCTACCAGTGTGCTAGGGGTTGATTAACACATACTGTACCAGTACAGTGGAACCCTGTTAATTGAATAGCCACTTTGCCAATAGAAATTATTCAATTAACAGGAGTATTCAATTAACAGGTATTGTGTCACTTTCCTGTATTCTAAAGATAAACTTAGCATTTATTCTATTATATCTTGTTTGACAGAAATCAATGAGCTCTGTCAAACAAGATATAATAGATTAAATGCATGTACTGGATGTACTGAGGTCAAATAGGTCTGTAAACAAAGGAAATATGGGGAGAGTCAGGGTAATTTCTCGACAGGTTACAAATTTTTTTATTCAATTAACAGGAGTTTACTATATAACCTACATTCAATCCATTTGTATGATCTGATCAACTGTCTGTGTGTGACACAAGTCCAAGTATCAGATTTAATTTTTTTTAGAAAGTACATGATTACTAGGAAGAGAAAATATCAGAAGTGCTGTTCTTTTCCCCATCCATTTAGACTTCTCTTATCAGGTACTGGATCAAGTGTAAACATTATCTTCAACTTATTCTAGTGAAATCTATTACACTTATTTCATAAATTTCCCTACAGACTGTGGACTCAATTGATATCCTTTATTTATTTCAGTGGTGGTCCAGTCTACCACTAATGAAGCTCGAATGGCACTCAGATTTTGATAAACTACCTCAGAAATCGACAAGCAATTTGTCTTTAATTGAGTCAGTCATGTTATGGACTGAGCTGACACTATTTGTTTCAATGGAAAATGATTGCCATTTGATAGTTTACCCAATTCACCTGATCCACCTATGTGCTTTATCCGATTAGGGAGTAATAAACTTGCATCTAAGCATTGTAATCAATGGTTTGTATCAGAACGGTTATGTTGAATTTTGTCTATACAGCCAGACACATGTGATCACTGTAGTGTCTCAGTCTCCCAGTGCATATCACTCTGCAGGTGTCTGGAACTTCTGAAAAAACTCATTCAGAAGAAACATCTGGTACCTTGCATCTGGAAACCGAGATGATGTGCGCTTCTCTTATAGGCTATGTAGAACATTGCTTACACAATTAGTCGCTTTTAATAACCACCCGGTGATATTCTGTGTTGTCCAATGTCACAGAAGACAGGCTTTTCTGCAGTATGAGTTACAGATAACTTACTGCTGAAAATAGGCTTAAAATTCGTTCTTTGGACACCAAAATTCAAAAATTTTCTCAGGAGTGTCCCTCCACAGCCCCCCCACCTTTGGGAGATGGTATCTGCCACCCATACCCAGGCCCAGCATCGCTCAGATGTAAGGTCTGGATCCACTCATGTGTATTCACCACATCATTGCAAAACACCTGTCAGGCACTATCAGTGCCAAAATGATGGCAATATACAGGACAAAAATATGTCATCAATGGGGATAAGCACCTCTCTCACCAGCAAGTGATATATGCATGTATAGAGAAGTATAACATACCAGTATCTGAAGGTCAAAACTGCTTTAGTGCAAAAGTCAATCCGGTTAATTCAGATTATCACAATTTACTTCTTGGAAATTTTCTTAAGCAGAACAAATCAGTATTGGTAGAGGCACTGTGTTTTGTTTTTTTTCAACGTTTTTTTTGCAAAACAACACTACATCCCGAAAGAACATAGATAAAATCCATTGTATGGTATATTAACCCTTAAGTCTCCATACATCCACAAATAATTCCTTTTATATTGCTCTGAAAAGTCATTCTAAATGTATACTTCCTTAAGAACTCTACTGGTAGGATGCATTTATGTAGAGGTTACACCTTAGAAAGCAAGTGATATTGAATATACAATCGCAAGGGTGTTCACGAGGGCTTTGCCCGAGTGAACATGTCCGAGAGATTGTATGTTCAATATCACAAGCTGATATGGTGTAAACAACTTGTCACAAAATTGTTTTCTTAGACAAACAAAAGATGCACAATCAGCAAGAAAGACGCAATATCAAGTCTTGATTAAATTAACTTCATTTGCGATTTTTGTCTCATTCTTTTCAATACTTTCTTTTTATGAGTCTGCAAAATCTTGCTATCGTTATATGGAATACGTCATTTTTATGGTGCTTTTTGGTTTTATTTTATGTGTGAAATGTTGTATAATATCACCAAGCACGGGAATTCAGAATAGTGCATGAATCGGTTTAGATACTTTAATACAGATCACTGAAATGTTTTCACGGGTTTTGTTTTTGTCAGAGCTGACACTGTCCCAATTCATTACCTTTGTTTTTGAAAAATATCCTTCATCGCCCAGGTGTTACAGAGCTTGGGGTGATATTTATTGAATACAGCATATGCTCTTATCAACTCTTTAAAAGAAGTGATATATTTCAAACAAAGAAGTGACGTCATAACTATGTGACAATTTGACAGTGTTTTTACATCATTGTTGGCTGCCTGTTTGGGCAGCCAACAATAATGTAGCAACATTGTTAAATCATTTACATTTGTGTACATGTATATACTGTCATTATTAAAATAAATTTAACCTGAGGTCTCGAGGGTTAAGTTACTAAAACTACTACTACATGCATTTAAAAATTCAAGGATTTCAAGTTACGGAGTGTCCACTGAGCATGAATATCTTTGTATGAGTGATTTTAACAGCAATATAAAACAGAAAGAAAATAAAACACTTTGAATGTGGAGCAACATGCAATGGATGTAACAACATAAATAATAAAAAAATATTTTTTTTATTGAACATGCAAACAATATTTATTTACTGAGTTTTAGTGACGGGATGAATATGAGTCAGATGCTCAGTGAGGTTTTTCTAACATTTAAATTCACAATAAGGAATATTAGGAGCTTAAAGAGGGGAGGGGCACAGGGAGCACATACTCCTGCCTCCAATGTTTACCCTTTCAGAGAGAGAGAGAGATAGCATGCCAAACTTTATTGATATCTTTTTACACCATTTTAGCTCCAAATTAACAAAATTTTCAGTGTCTGGGTGCCCTTCTATGATCAACAATATATAACTTTTACAATTGTAGTAGTGTTTTTCTTTGCAAACAAAAATGTGCATTTTTTTGGTTGTCTCTCGGCACTGACCATCATGAAAACCCATGTCTTTTTTTTTATCAACCTTTACCCAAGAAATGCTATCCAAGACTGGATTTAACAGTGACATCAAAGCATATTTGTTAACATCACCCTCAAGCAGTTTATCGTGTGTGCCTTTGGAAATCTTTTATTGACCAGTGAAATTTGAACATACAAATTGACTATATTTGTTCTTAAGTTGGATTAACACAATTTCAGCAGTCGAATTGGATGCTGTAAAAAAATTTCCCAAAGCAGATTTTGGCTATGTTCATCAGGGATCAATCCTGCACCCATTGATAACAAATTTAGCTTGTTACCAATTTTTTCTGGGTTCGCCCAAATTTTCAGCCGTCACTGCTGGACTATAACTTAACAAGCTAACTCATGGGAGACATGGTGGCACTGTTTACTAAGGAGTACAGCATGCCGATAGTGCACTTGGCTCCAACCACTGCTAACCATGCTTGTGCAAAGATAGTATGTTGTGCAGTCTGACAGTTGCTGACCACTGCTCTGTGGTTCATTTCAGGTATCCCAGCTTCCTCCACCTGCAAATCTGTCCAACACGATGCGACTTGGCTGTTGAAAGTGTTATTAAACCCCCCAATAAAACAAACAAAACCACTGAATGGAGTTGTAGTACAGTAAAACCCTGTTAATTGAATAGCCACTTTGCCAATGAAAATTATTCAATTAACAGGAGTATTCAATTAACAGGGATTAAGTCACTTTCCTGTGTTCCAGAGATAATCTCCATGAGCTGTGTCAAACAGGATATAATAGATTAAATGCCTGTAATGGGAGTACTGAGGCCAAATAGGTCTATAAACACAGGGAAAACTGAGGATTCAGGGTAATTTCTCAACTTTTTATTCAATTAACAGGAGTTTACTCCATAATCTATACTCAATTAACAGGTCAAATTTATGCAGGAGGTATGGTAAATGGTTTTGTGTTGGGAAATTATATTCAATTAACAGGGTTATTCAGTTAAGAAATATCCAATTAAGTGGGGTCCACTGTGTTAAGCAAGTGGTCAAAAGCTGTGCTATGAAAACTTCAAAACGATTTCTTTTAGAAATCACCAAGAAGAGAACCTGATTTTGTTCTGATTACTGGGTTACAAACAGAGGAAATGACATTACAAGTTATTAGTGATACAGAAATATTCTCAGCTGCAAAGCTAGATTTTTTCTTTCCACTATTTAACTGACAGATTGCTGAAAGCCTATATTTGTGCTCCAATCTGAAATATGGGCTCCACAACTTAAAGGCTTTATATTCTGTATATGTGCTTCATATTATCTTTAAACTATTTTATCTGTATGGATTTGTCCTGCTACAATTTACGGGAAAGTGCCTCCTGCCACACTCCCATGGATTGTACCAAGGCAAATACATGTGAACAAGTTTTGATAACCAATAATTCAGCACTCCACCAGTTAATTTGTTCCTGTAACACAGACAAATAATACCGTAGTTTCATAACACTGCAGTGAATATGCAGAATTCACTTTCTGTACCCTTTCAACCCAGTACACATAAATATTGGAAGCCAATGAGCAGCAAGCCTGCAAATAATATTTTTGGGGGCCTGTCATTGTGAAATGTACCAAGAGTTGTGCGGCTGTCATCCCAAACTTGGTTCCTAACACAGAGCTTAGGACCCAATAGTGTGGTTCTAGACATCGCATAACAAAAATAAAAAGATATTCTTATTTCAAGTGTTAAAAAGGACATGAACAATGCCAGGTACATGAAAAATGCAATTACTAAAGAGAGAACAGAGAGAAAAAAAAATTATTAATATTTATTTAGCCCATAAAAACGGCTTCTCAAAAATGTTTGGTTCTCAGCTGGGAGTGTTCTCTCAGAAAAATTGTGCGACAACTTTCAGAAGACCCCTTTAGCTATTTTATTTGTTTGATAGCAGTCAAGCAATTTCTGACACCATCATTGGAAAGTTTCTTAAATTTGCCTTTCTAATAATGGTTTTCTAAAGTTATCTAAAAAGGAAAGCAGGGATTTATTTCCCACACACTGGATATCCCCTTCCTAACAATATGCCCATACTGCACATTTCATTCGCGACATCAAACCAGTTTTCAAAATAAGTTTGTGAAATAGCATTCTCATTAAACGTACTGTTTCATTGGGATTATCAAACCACAGTTTAGGTTTACATGGAATAGTAAACCATAATAGCTCACTGAAACATACTCAAAGAATAGTAAGAGTTTGTCAACTTCAGCTTATCATTTTCACTTCCTAAAACCAAAGGGTGTATTGTATAGCTTGTTTAGTATATAATATGCATATGAATGTTAAATGTATTTGCAGATTTGACAAAAATCTTTACTTCTTATCATTTATTGGAAAGCTCTCTGGAAGCTTTCCAATAAATGAAACCGAGTCAAGAATTTGGTACTGGTATTTATTTATTTATTTACTGGTGTTTAAGGTCACATATTTCTGCACAATAGCTAATAATGATCGGAACATGGAGATAAAGTCACATTTGAATACTGATATAAGGTCAAAACTTAAGATACATTTAAGTACACTGAAGAGAAATACAAATGAAAATATATGGGGTAGGAGATTGGCAATATATGTGCAATGAGAAGAAGATGACCATCAAATTTTGGCCCCAGACAAGTTAACAAAAGTTAAAAATAAAAAAAATTGATAAAATACATGCTGTATGATTTCAATACAAACTGAAAATTCTCAATTAAAATTTATAATGATAAAGTAAACGAAACTTGTAACACAACAGAAGGTGAAGTGACATGTCATACCTTAGGTTTCTGTTGGTTCTTCTGTGAATAAAAGAATAACATTCAAACATATTCTAGAAAACAGTTGTTCACCGATACAACCACTTACAATAAATAAACCACTTACAATGAAGATTTTTTCGTATTGGTTTTCTTTCATTATTTTATTTGACCCTCAACCCTTTGAACCCTGATGGTATCTTCCATGTTTGTTCAATAGAAGCAACTAGAAGAGTCCATATTTATTATTTGAGGATAGACCAATTAATATTTTCATCATGCAGCCTTAGGGCTGCACATTGAAAATATTGATTGGCTACCCCACACTTTAACTTAGCAGCCATCCTACTAAATAAAAGTATGACATATCTTGTTTCTGGGCTGGAAAAAAGCCTCTGGGGGTCAAAGGCCAGGAGATTTGAGGATATTTTTTCTACACTCTTGAGTCTACATTGAGTGGCTTTGTATTTGTTTCCAGGCAAGACTTGGCTGCCTATGCAGACAGCCAAGACTTGCACAAAAAAGAACTACCAGTACGTACTTTTTTTTCCAGGCAAGACTTGGCTGCCTACTTGCACAAAAAAGAACTACCAAATGTAATGTGCACATGTACCTAAAGACTGTGTGTGTTCGGGCATCTATTTTGTTGCAGTAAGAAGTAACAGTAAAATTAGGCCTCAAAGGGTTCACTTTTATTATATATCAACCAAAACCTTCTTTGATATCCAATGCTGAAAAACAGTCAAAAGGATAATCTGAGAGATGCAACATTAATTGTTTTGTTCTTGATATTCTTTGCTTTCTCCAACATGTTACAGACACACAAGACATTTTCTTTCAAGATACAAAACAGAAATTCACACAAAAAAAGTTTTAATGTCAATGTTTTAAGTTGGTCTGTTGCTGTTAATGACCTGAAAAGGGCATCCAATTTCAGACTGACAAATCTTGGGCAAAAGAGGTATATGTTACTTCAGAGCAGAGCATCAAAGTTATTCCTGAAGACAACCAACTTTTCATTGTACCACTGGTAATGAGTTTTTGCCAAATTCTTAACACAATAGTGTTGGGAGGTTATGAAATTTGTCCTCGGTTTCTGCTTGGTTTTTTAAAAAGAGATGACTCCAGTTTCGGTTTTCGTTTTTTTATGAAAATTTTACCAAGCATTAAACACTATAAACATTTGGGTTTTTTCCCAAATATTAGTTTTAATGAATGTTCAATGTGCAAGTACCACTCCCTCTCCCTAAATTATGAGAATTATACATAGTTCAGTACAGTGAACCATTAACCTATTAGACAATGAAGATTGTACTCTGAGTTCTGGATATACTGTTGAATGGAATTGGCAGGTGCCTCCCCACCCCCCTCCCCCCACCAAGAGGAACATGCTGTGGTAGCAATGCACACCACAGGTGAACAAGCTGCTCAGGGTGTAATGTTGTAAAATGTCAGCTCCCTCCCCCTCCCCCCCCACCCCCCCCAAAAAAAAAAAATAAAAAAATAAATGCCTGTGTTTGGGGTAACCGGACCAACCCTAAAATGTTATACCGACCCTAAATATTTTTATCAAGTAAAAGTCGGTCATTTAGGTCATTGTAACCCTATTTTTCATCTGACTTCAATTGTGAATTTGAAACCTATTTTGAAGTTCAAGCTTTTGAAATTACACACAAAAATGAAATATATTGGCCTGTATAAATGTGGAGCAAGTGGCAGGTTCCAGTTTAGCAAAAGAAACAGCATTTGATAAACTGATCATTTTACAAATACAGTGTTTCACCATTGGTGTTGAAGTAAAGGTCATGAATATAAATAAATACTGTGTAGATTTTTGTGTATTGATACTGAAAGCCCCATAAACACAGCAACATCACAAAAGAGACTGATGACCATACAAATGCCACACACAATTCTGTATTAGACAGCAATGTATTCCTCGCTTAACACTTAACCTGTAACATGTTTTTTACTTTTGTTATATTAATAAGTCATGGATGTCATAATACAGGTATGAATTGATTTTGAAATAAATTTAAGAGTGAATACAATAAGAAACAAGAGGGGGTACCCGCCCCAGGGCATACCCCTGTGGTGCATACTGCCAAACAATGACAAGAGAAGAAATGAACCATGATACTGTGAAAGCTTTTCCCATAAACAATCTTCATTCTAAATTTCACTGAGAGACGCTAAACCCAAACCAGAGATATGAGGCGAACAGACAAAAAATTAGCTATTTTACCAGGCAAACAGCAAAAGTATTGTCTTTGTTTTAAAACAAGGTAATTGTGAAGGCCGGAAACACCTGTTACTAAAGTCTCATGACAATCTGACCATCCACATAAGAGATTAGAATAAAGACATAATGCCACTTGTGGGGAGATGATTTGCATGTATTTTCTTTGTTTTTCTGCCGGGACATAACTCACCTGAAAGCCTTTCCCATAAACAATCTTCATTCCAAATTTCATTGAAACCTGATAACCCAAACCTTATAGAACAAAGACACAATACAAAATGTGGGGAGGTGATTTGCATTATTTTCTTTGTTTTACTGCAGGGACAGGACTCATTTGAAAGCCTTTCCCATAAACAATCTTCATTCCAAATTTCATTGAAATCTTATAACCCAAACCTGAAATATGAGGCGAACAGACAAAAAATTTGCTATTTTATGAGGCAAACAGCGAATTTTCAAAATTAAAAAGGGGGATAAGTCTAAAAAGTAAGAAATATTATTCGCACCTCATTTGAAAGGCTTTCCCATAAACAATTTTCATTCCAAATTTCATTGAGATCCAATACCCCAAACCTAAGATATGAGGCGAACAGACAAAAAATAGCCTAAGGGCTAAAACTCACAGAAAAAATATTCCAACAGCAAAACGGCTGATGTTGCTTAAAGATCTCATGATAATGAACATCCATATCAAATTTCATCAAAATCTAGGCAATGATGTTGAAGTTATAATGTGAACAGACATGCGAGTGCAGACGGACAGATGTATGGATGGACACACGGATGGATGCATTGAAGCACAGACAGGCGCAATCCAGTATACCCGGTACCCCACTTTTTAAAAAAATAGTGGGGGTATAATTATAAATAAAAGGATCGTTCCAACTTCTGTGGCCTTTTGTTAACCATTTATCTAAAGCACACAACATAAAAATTTGTTGAAAAAAAAAAATTTCAGCAAAACCATATCATGTGTCCCCTTATTGGCCCAAGCATGTTAAGCGAGTTACAACATGGGTCACATGATATAGTTTTGTTAACAGTTTGAAATTTTGTTTTCAACTGCTCAATTTGTGAATTGACTGATACGGGCAATTCATTATGCAAAGGGTTAACCCTTCACCCAACATGAATAGAAGGCAACACAGCATACATGAACTATACTTTCTGGAAACATCGTAATAACTCTTTGCCAAGCATTCAGCACTTGGCCGTCATCAGGATGCTACAGATAACACATCTAAACCATCACGGCTTTGTCTCAAAACAACACATTTACTTTGGAGTGTTTTGTTTTGTAAATGTGTTGTTATATGTTTGTAAAAGTGCTGCTTTGAGACAAAGCTGTGATGGTGTAGCTGTGTTATCTATAGCGTCCTGATGAAGGCCTAGTGCCGCAAGCTTGCCGAAGAGTTATTACAATGTTAAATAAAAGTTTTATTGTCCCTCTAATCTATACTTTTTTATTTTCTTCTCAAAACCCTAGTTTATGACCCTTCATTGCAACAACCTTAACAAGCTTGTTTCAATGATGGTTCATGTAAGCTGTGTTTTTGAGGTAAATCTGAATGGTGATTTTTCTGAACAGCACTGCCTGCTTCTGGCCATTACATCAGAAAAGGATCAACTTAGAGCTCGATTAACTTGTTTAGTGTAGAATTATTTTTCAAAGGTGATTTGAAACATGGGTATTTTTTTCAAACATACATGGCTCCCAGTAAGAGTAGCCTTAAATAAGCAAGATTTTGTTCATGGATAATTGTTTTGTTACAATTTATTGGAGAGTGTCATTAGACACTCTCCAATAAATTGCAACTAAACAATTTTATACAAAAATATTTTCTTCTACTGCTGAGCAAACATCAAGCTAATGCATAAAATGTAAAGCCACTAAAGTGGCTTCCAGCACTTTTCAATTCATTAGGTAAAGGGCTAATGGTATAAGACTTTTCAGTCGTTATGTAATAAAATTTCCAAGAAAAGAATCACAAAGAAGTTGTAGCATTTTCTGACCCTACTAACAAACCATTTCAACACGTATTTTAGTACGAAAAATATAATCTATTTTGCTCTAAACCTATGGACAAACTTTATTAACCCTTTACCTAATGCACATGATATTAAAATTTGTTATTTTAATTATTTTTTTTAACATTTTTTATCAAAACCATATCATGTGACCTCTTCACCGGAAGAAGCAGACACCAGTGAGCAGAAGATTAAGGTCTGGTAAATGGTTTGGTGTTTGGAAGTTATATGAAATTAACAAGGTTATTCAATTGGGAAATATGCAGTTAAGGGGCTTTACTGTACAGAAAGGTTTAACCCTTTACCAAACATGAAAAACAGACGACATTTGTAAAAAAAATTCTTGAATAACTAATTTTTTTCATTTTTGTCTCAAAAACATAAGTTATGACCCCTCGTTGGAACGAGATTGATGAGCTCGTTCTCATGAGGGGTCATAACCTATGTTTTTGAGACAAAAAATGAAAATTAACTGGCGATTTTTTGGACTAGCACTGGCTGGTTTTGGCTGTTATGTTGGGTAAAAGGGTTAAGACAAGATATTACAACCACTGACACTAAATTGATTTAAATCACTCAACCTCAAAGTAATGCTATCAACAACAAATAATTACGGATTACCTTCATCTGCCTGAGTTTCTTGCTGTTCTTCACTTTCATTTGTTTGATCTGTTTTGGTTAATGCTTCATTTTCTTCCTCTAACTCTTCTGCAGTTTGCAAATGGATGTTTGTAACCCGACCTGCTTTCCATTTGGGGACAATACTGGCTGTGGGTTCTTCATCTTCTGTTTTATCATCATTAGCCTTCAAAACAAAATGCAGCGGGTTAAAACATTACCCAAAGCACATGATATCCAAATTTATTATTTTAATTATTGTTTTTTTTTTCAATTTTTTCTAAAAATTTAATCAAAACCATATCATTCGACCCCCTCATTGGAATGAGCTTGTTCCAATAAGTGGTCACATGAAATGGTTTTGTTGAAATTTTTTATAAAATAATTTTTTTTCAACTGCTTAATTTGTAACTTACAGTGTCAGATGTGGCCAATTGGTTAGGTAAAGGGTTAAGGCAAATCCATTCAGACTTAGTAATGTTACCTCAAAGATAATATGAACTGCATCCACCGAATATATGAAGCCTTTAATTTGTTGCACCTACACTTCAGAATAAAGCCCAAATATTGCATTCCAGCACTCTACCAATTAACCCTATACTCAACACACACAAAATTAAAATGTTATTTTACCAAATAACCTACACATAACTAAAATGAATGAAATATATGCCCCTGTTAGAAATAAACACATGGTGCATTTTCACTCCTGGAAGCACAAATTTTATATATATGCTTTTTACTCTAAACAATTGGTCAATTGTATCCCAAGCCTCTGTACCACAACCAACCACTATATACAAAATTCTGTTTATAGTATGACGATCCCCACAGTTCAGTTTTCTATTCAATACAAATATTAGTGCACCCCTGCATGGATATGATATAGTTGTTCTGCATTCATGTCACACTGTGTTGCCAAACAAGTAAACAAACGTGGCAAAAATTTACTTTCTGAGTTTAAAAAGCCACATATGCTCACGTTTTATCTGCGAAGGAAAATGATAAATTTAAGTGGCAAGTTTAATTATGAAAAAGTCTGTGGATTCAGACTGTAATGTCAGCCTGGAGAATCTTGTGTAAGAATAGTAAATATAGCAAATGATCCACTGTACCCCTATGCCCGGTCTCCCTTACTTTCATTAAATGAAAATGAAAGTACTAAACAAATGGTTTCCACCTGTTTCATTTATTTTTGTTTTAACCCTTTACCTAACATAACAGCCAAAAATGGCCAGGAAATTGACCAAAATAAGGCTACCACAGTGTAAAATATCTTACAAATGTCCCTATGAAACCATACAAATAATAATATCATCAGGACCGGCTCCATGAGCCAGTTCTAATGATATCCATATTTGTATGGTTTTCTTGAAAAATTGTGTGAATTTTTTTCGAAAAAATGTGAGATTTAATTTATTTTTTAAAAAAGCAGTGTTAGGTAAAGGGTTAAAGAAGTATATTGAGCTACGTTTCAAGTTTGTTCCAATGGTCAATGAGCTGGAAGTTAAAATTTAAAGAACTTTAGTGCATGAATAGAATTCTTATACTTTTACAACTTGAAAATCTGATGTCTTCATTACAGTATCAAAATTATATCAAAACAAAACAACGATGGACAAGAATATTCCTACAGTTTAGATAACAATAAAAACATTTTGAATGGGAGATTATAATACTTACTTGTTCAACAGGTATATATTCACCATGTTGTTCACATCCAATATCAAACACATATTTCCCTTTTCCAGTGGGCTGAAACAGAAAATGTGGTCCTTATATAGAAACATGAAATTCTCAATCAAGCCAGAAAATAAGCAGACTGTCATCTGCAAAATGAGGTCGCCAGAGGGTGAATTTAGTGATGCTACCCTGCATAGCAGGGTAGCATCACTAAATTTACCCTCTGTGAACCTCAATCTGAATCAGGGTCTCAAAACTAAACAGAAAGAGGTACCCAGAGGACAAATTGGCCCACTGTATGAGATAGCATCATCAAATTCACCCTCTGGAGACCTCATTCTGCAAATGTCAAACTGCTTATTTTCAGGCCTGTTCTCAATTCATCAGCACTTTCCCTTACAAATTAGCTGCATTCCACCCATTAATTTATAAAGCAGTTGACAAAAAATTTCAACAAAATAATATCATGTGACTCTTAACTGGAATGAGCTTATTCTGATGTTTCTGGGATCACATGCTGATGTTTCTGAAATTTTACAAAAAATGGGGGGGGGGGGGGGGGGGGGGGGGGGGCAGGGGGGGGATTTTGCAAGACATTAGGTTGAATTTTTCTACATCATCATTTTGGTACCCATACTAGCTATTTTGAACCCTACTTTCCATCCTGTTTTAGACACCCACCACCCTGAAACATCTGATTTCAAGAGTTTGCTGATCTATAGACAGAAAAGCTATGAAGCACCATCTTAGACTTTGAATCATATCATTTTGTGATGGTCCGTCCCATCTTTGGAAGACCAAATTTATTCTGTTTTGCTAAATGTAAAATTTAACCCTTTACCTAACACGAAAAGCAGACGACACTTGCAAACAGAATTCTTGAATAACTATTTCATTTTTTTCATTTTTTTGCATCAAAAACAAAGCTTAGGACCCCTCAATGGAACAAGCTCAATGGCCTCTTTCCAATGAGGGGTCATAAGCTACATTTTTGAGACAAAATATGGAAAAAATAATGAAAATTGAATGTTAATTCTTTTTGTGAATAGAGCTGGGGGATTTTGACCATTATGTTGGGTAAAGGATTAAAGAATATATGCAATGTGCACAGCGTCATATATGAATTTATCATATGACCGTTTTGTGCACATTTGATATTTTGTTTTCATATTAATCAGTGATAAATAAAGCCTTCCGTCAATTTCATTGGTCAATTTCAAAACTAGACAATTTGATTGGCTGAACAAAATACAACTGGGCCACATTTTCATAATTTGCATAATGAGAGTTGGGAGCTTTCATTGATCAATTTCAAAACTGGACAATCTGATTGGCTAAACAAAATACAACTGGGTCACATTTGCATAATTTCAGTAGGGAGAATTTACTAGCTGGTGCTAACTCAATAAATAATCCAGGGCCAAACACACATTTTGCCCGTTTGACACCTGAGCTACACATTAAAACCATCCCAGCATCGCCTCCGAGCTACTGACACCGGAGGAGGTCTTCCACTATAAAGCCAGATGATCATAAGGAAAAAACCCGCCTCCCCCCCCCCTTGATTCTGGAGCCTGATTCTTAGCCCAAAATCCCACTTCTGTAGTTAAAGTAATGGTATTACCCACACTATAGTAGTGATATTCGTCAACAGATAAAGCATGAAGTTCACTAACTCTTCAAGTGGATGCAAAGGCTAAAAGAAATGCCGTTTTATAGGTCAAGAATTTGAACTCTACAATGTCCAATGGCTCAAACAGAGCTTCTTTAAGCTTCAACAGAATCCAAGCCAAATTCCACTTAGGAATATAATCTGAGGGTTCTAGGTCTATTAACAGAGAAATTTCTAACCAGTTTGGATAATGAAGCATTAGATCCAATTGCGAAGTTATCATGATGAGCATAAGTGTCTGATAACATAGACCTATAGCCCTTAATAGTGACAGGCTGCAGTTTGAGATCGTCAAACAAGTAGACCATAAAGTTTGCAATATCTGTTATGGACGGATCATACACGTCTATCGACTGATCCTTTCACCAACGGAAGAAAACCTTCCACTTCGCTGTGTACTTCAACGAAGAGGAGGACCTCCTGAAGTTAGAAATTGCGTCCACTGCTCATCCTGTAAATTGCTAGCCGTGCAAGAAGGCCCTCATAATGGAAATATGTGAAGATTTAGACCTTCCGGGTTGTGATGCAGTGCACGTGACTTCCCCTGATAAAGAAGGTCCTCTCGCGGAGGAAGCTTCCGGGGAATGTCCCATAACAGAAACCTGATAAGATTGATCCATAGTTTCTGTGACGACAGAGGTGCTACTAGAAGAAATTTGCAACAAGACTGTTTGATTTTTAACAGAATCTGCTGAATCAATGGGGTTGGAGGATACGCATATCTTATCATTCCGTCCCATGAGATTGACAGAGCGTCTACTGCGTATGCTCGATGATCTGGACATGGCGACACATATGTCTGTAACTGATTGTTCAGATGAGTCACGAACAGATCTATCATGGGTCGATTCCACTGGTAGCAAATCTGTTTGAATACATGCTTGTTGAGCATCCACTCCGATGGCAACAGGCAACCTTTCCGAGATAGTGAGTCTGCTATTACGTTCAGACAACCTAGTATATGATGGACAAAGAGATGAACATGATGAATCATGACACACAGGAGAATTTTTTCCGTTAGTTTGCAAAACAGAATCAAATGAGTGCCGCCCTGGTTCTTGATATACTCTACGACTGTCGAGTTGTCCGACAATATCTGAACATGAGCGTCTGCTAGAATGTGAATCCAATGTTGTAGCGCTAACCATATTGACATCATCTCCTTGATGTTTATGTGTTTTTCTAGGAACCAAGGGTCCCAAAGACCCTGACACTTCAAGTCTGTCGGGATCAGGGTCGCGCACCAACCCATTTGACTCTCATCCGTCATAATTGTGAAAGCCGGATCTGGCAGTTGCAGCAGAACTCCCTGAGTTAACCATTGAATATCTGCCCAAATCAGGACCTTTTGTTATACTAGGTCAGTTAAAACAATACTGGTCTCGAGCGAATGCGTCTTCACACTCCAGTTCCGAGTAAAGAATATCTGGAGGGGACGTGTGTGCAGGTAGCCCATCGGAATAAGATCTGCAGCCGCCCCACACAGCCCCATCAGTCGCATGAATTCCCTCGCTGTTAATGCATCTGAGTGTAGACAAAAGCGATTATAACAACTGACGAATTTCGTGCTGGGTAACAGCAGACGAATCAGATTGTTGTGAGTCTCGAAGCTCATTCCCAAGTGAATGAACGACTTGGACAGGGATAGACTTTTTCTCATTTATGATGAAGCCGAGATGTCAGAGCAATAGAAGCAGACTCTGAACATCGTTCTGAAGAATAATTTTGTTGCCTTATCTCTGAAGAATGTCATCCAAGTAAGCCGACTTTACCGCAGACGAATGAGCTCGGAAGTGAGACATTACCGAGTTCATTATTCGAGTGAAAGGCCAGGGAGCCAGGTTCAGACCGAAGCACATCGCTCGGAACTGATACACTTTCCCTTGTATGGCGAACCCTAGGTACTTTCTGAATGCCGGATGTACCAGGGCATGAAAGTATGCATCCTTTAGATCTATGCTTTCCGCATAGTCGCTCACTCGAATGCTCGCTCTTAATGACCGAATGGTCTCCATGTAGAACTTCGGAGTCACGATAAGTTTGTTTATCCAGCTCAATTCTATTACTGGTCGGGAACGAACCGTCTGGCTTCAGTACGAGGAACAGGTAACTGTAGAAACCCTGAGAATTTTGATTCTCAGCGACCTCTGCTGCTTCCTTTAATAAGAGAGCTTGTACCTCCGCTAGGAGAGACTCTCTTTTTGTAAGGATTTGAGGGAAGATTTGTCCAGGGCGGACATCTTGTTAGTAGTGGCTTTGTTCGGAATGGTAGCTGTTGACCATCCGAGACTACACTTCTCTCCCACTGGTCTTCCGTAATTGTTACCCAGTTTTTCACGAAGCTTGATAACCTTCTGCCAACTGGCAAGCAATAGAGGTCCTGACCCTCACCTGTACGACCTGCGAGGCTTACAGGAGGAGAAACCACATCCTCCTTGTGAAGAGCCTCGTAGACCGGTAGTCTCCATCAGACCTATGCCCCTTTCCCGAGTCGCTGTATTGACGACCTCCAGAGTAACTATAGAAGGGTTTCCTATACCCTTTTGACGATTTCTGTCTGGAACGTCCTCCTTTACTCTTTTCTGCTGACATGGGTCAATGAGACGCCGACTTAAGAAGCAGAGTATTAGACGCTTTCTTAGTAGCCTGGTCATAAACCAGAGAAAGCTTGTCGTCAAATATAGTATGTCCGGAGCGCCTCGGAGAGTTTTTCACCTTGTCATCTATCAAAGATGACGACGCAAGGGCACCATCACGTCTGATTAACTCCAAATTAGCCACTGTTAAGACGGAGTTATATGTGGTAAACATAATTGCCCTGGAAAGAACTCTTAAAGAGGTATGAACGTCCTCAAATTCATTCCCATTGGGGCGTTGCGCCACAGCTCTTGAAAGGTGATCTGCGTAAGACATAGCATCCAAATTCACTCTATTTGAAGAAATTGCCACCTCAGTTGTGTCCGAGCGAACTGTGAATGACCCAGGCAAGGATACCTCTTGATCCTCGGTCTGCTCATCCAAACACAGAACTCTCTGTACATCTTCCCTGACCATTTTAAAAGAACGTGGTCCAAGAAACGGTAAATTTATGGAAGATGATAAGAAACCTCCTCTCTTCTTCCCACTGGAGAGCTTAAATATGGCATCGTCTAAATGGCCAAAGGCCTGCAACACCTGCCTAGACTGAACCGGAAAAGATAGATCCTCCTCCTCTGTCCAGATAAAGTCTGCGTCCAACGATGCCAGCGGTTTCTTTCTAGTTGTCGCAGCATTCTGATTCACTGGAACAAATTCAGGGTAGTATTGATGGATTAAATCCATTGCAACCATGTGTTGTTCTGAAAGGGAAGGGTAATCTTCTTCCATATCCCTTTCACCATACGAGAGAATCAGTTGTGAATCTTGGTCTCCTGCATCTGAATGAACAGATGACTGGACCGACTCAGCACTGTCAGACAGCTCATCTTCTGAGACTGCCATAGGCTGCTCTTGCACTTGCTGCGATCAGCTGCGCAATCTGCGACAGCAAGTCCATTATGGAGGCCTGAGGAGCAGCGGTCTTCTGTTTCTTCACCACTTGCTCCTGAGACGGTGTGTCAGAGATGGCTCTTTTCTCCGGACGTCACGATAAACAAGGCCTCGTCTCCCTAGCTACCGGATGGTCCGACTTCGCAGATGATGAATGGTCCCTTCTTGGCGATGCAGGCTGGATATCCGAAGTCGGGTAGCTAGGGTGCAGTCGCGTGCTTGGTAGATGACAATGTAGAAGCCGTAACTGCAGCCGAGGCCGGCTGCGATCTATGTGGAGTGTCCTGTTCAGAAGGAGTGGACATATGCTCCGACTCACACAAGTTTTTAATCACAACATCTGGCTCCAGATGCTGCTGGGAAAGAGAGGGACCTCTCTCGCTCGCAGTCCTCTCAGACCTCACCGAGCTTCCCACAGTACTTGCAGGCTTCTTCATCTGTTCCGCCGTCATTGGGTGAGCATGTTTAAGTTTTAAGGTGCTTGCTCTGCTCTACCCAATCCACTTCTTTCGACCACAACGAACACACCCGACATCACGGTACCCACGGACGGAGTGACCACTTCACCGGTCGAGCTAGCTGCAGACAAGGGACTAAAACCACCGGCTAGTGGTGTTATCCCCTAATATTCATGAGCACCTCTGCCAACTAGCTCTGTTTGCTCATCAGAGTGCGACAATGGTAGCACACTTTCTCTAGGCATCACATAACCATCACCATGTTCTTGTTCCTCTGAAAAAGAAACTGAGAAACTTGATTGAGACTTTGCAGCAAGAGGATCGGCATTGGCCTCTCACGCTAACAACGTTCCGTGATACCCGCATCCAACGTTTGTCATCCCATCCAACACATGTAGGACAAGAATTAGTGGGAGTACATCAACTACAAGCAAGGCAACAAGCATGTAAATCCGAGAAAGACTTCCTCGCTTTGCATTTTGAGCAGTAAGCTTTCATAATTAATCAAAACAAAGCTGTCAGTACTCCCACCAACTCCACAATAAATATATAATAAAGATACATAATAAGTCCCATTCAAATTAGAAATCGAAAAATTAATTTCAAAAAATTTTCCGAAAAAATTTTGACAGGAGTCCAAGTTCCCAAAAGAAACAGACAAGCCCAAGGGTATCCCGACAGAGCCTTATTGTGGACAAAATTAAAAAAATAATTGCTACACTACCTACCGGAATAACATAATATGTATCTTACAACAATCCTACAGTAATATAAATAGGAAACTACATATATTTATAAGACGTTGCCAATGTAAACAACGTCACAAGAAAAACCAGAAACAAGACCCCAGGCAATGAATAAACAAGGTCCGAAGTCAGTAACAGATTTTAAACTATCTGATGTATAGCAAGATCTTCAGATGAAGAAAAAACAATATATCGGATATAAGATGCATGACCCAAAATGCCTAAGGGTGAGGACGTAACCATGGGGATATACAGAATAAACATTCTGTATAACATGTCAAACTCCCAAGAAATTTTAGAAAAATTTTCAATAATATAAGCCAAAAAGCTTGGGAGTTTAACAGGAGGGCTTCAAGGAAGGATAGGGAAGGAACACTTAACAAACAGTGGATAAATCATTAGCAAGAATGATGATGTCAGGCCCATGTCCTGAAATTGGGAAACATGAAATAATTTTGATAAAAATTATAAAGTTACAGCCCTGAATGTTTCCAACCACCGTTGTCCACTTCCATCATCCAATTATGTCCTTGGATCCACCAATTCTACCATTGATTTGTGTCTGGCATCATTAAAACTTAGATTTAAAAGCACAGATGTCAGTTTGTTGTTACTGACTGGAGGGTTAAACAAGAATGATGGTTGGCACCAATTTCGGTATCTTCCTGGATACTGCGCATGCGCAGTTTGCAAAAGGATGGAGGACCAGACAGGACATCCAATTTTCGGTTATGCATGCAAATTTGGGGGATTGGGGGGCAAAATTTGTGTTCTGCCCTGGATTATTTTTTGAGTTAGCACCGGCTAGACTGGGCTACTGGTTGTTCTATAAAAACATTCCTCTCAATTATTGGCACCCACCCCACAGTATGACTTATTTAAGATTAATTTTCTTGAAATTCCAGTCTCTGGGGGTTAATTTTCAGGATAATAGCTAAATTGTTGCTTTTCTTAAGAAATCATAATAAACAACAAAAATGGTCAAATACCAATGAAAAAAGGCTTAATGAAAAAAAATGCATGATGGGGAAAATATGTGTAATCAGGTTCTTGGAATCCCAACATTGGTAATGTATCGTTTGTTCCCCTGTACTTGATTCAGGTAACCTAAATATATATGTATCGCAACTATGCAAATATACGAATTGTTGTATCGCAGCCACGATCTTGCTCCTATGGGCAATGTTCTGATGAATTGAGATGAATCCTTAGGAACAATAATGAGGCTGTGTTGCAGCAATACAGATACAAATCAGTTGCAATTAAAGCCTAATCATGGCATGGGCTAGCATGCTGCAGGACAGTATGGCATCCATAATGCAGGAAAAAACTAGTCATCTATAGTGAACAATAGATGAACTCTTTGCATGCTGCTAGCACCCCATGACAGCAATAATCTTTCCACCAGAATAGAATTTCTTGTCCTTTTTAATGACACTTTCAACTAGGGCTGCAATGATTAATCATGATATGTTTGAACCATGATAGATTGCTCATGATTCAATATGTATCGTTGTTCACTATGTATCGGAATTCAGTAAATATAAATAACATCAAGCAAAAACACATCTTGGATATTGAAAACTGGTTCAGAGAAACCCTGTTTTTGCATACCAACATTGATAGTGAAAAATATGCCATTAACCCTTTACCCAACGAATCGGCTGAATCTGCCATGTAATATGCAACTTTAGCAGTTGAAAAAATATTATTTTTCAAAAATTTTCGACAAAACCATATCATGTGACCCCTCATTGGAATGAGCCAGTTGATGAAATTTTTTTAAAAATTTAAAAAAATGATATTTAAAATAATAAATTTTCATATCTTCTACGTTGGGTAAAGGGTTAAAGGGATTATTCAGTCAACCAAAATTTGGTGAATTCCATCTAGCTAAATATTTATTCCATTAACCCTTTACCCAACGCAGACGATATCAAAATTTATTATTTTAAATATAATTTTTTTTAATTTTTCAAAAAATTTCAACAAAACCATATCATGTGACCCCTGGTTGGAACGAGCTCGACGAGCTCATTCCAACAGGGGGGGGGGGATCACATGATATGGTTTTGTTGAAATGTTTTGAAAAATATTATTTTTTCAACTGCTGAATTTACATTTTACGCGGGTGGATGTGGGCGATTCGTTGGGAGAAGGGTTAATCCATTGTATCTTGTTTGACAGAGGTCACAGAGTTTTGTCAAACAAGATATAAGGGATTAAATGTTTAGAACCTATTTTCTGAGAGGAAAAAAGCACTCGAAAATGGGTCATAAAATCAAAACCTTAAATTGCTTAATGTCATAGGTTGTCACACTGAGAAGTTATCTATTGTTTAAAGAGTGCATCCTAATTTGTAATAGAAGTAAGCTACTGGAAGTGAATAGATGCAGTTCCCAAAATAGCCGTCATCTGTAGTTCCATGCAATAGAGATCATGTGTATCATAATAAATATCATGTCGTGTACACTGAATTGTGATACATATATCATTAGGGAAGCATATAGTGGGGATCACACCATAGACCTTTTGGTCTGAAGTCCAATGCCACAATCACTGAGTCACTGCACTCCCAAAGAATAGGATTAACCCTGCCTCTAATTAACAAAATATATCCCTATAAATTGGGTCAATCATTTAACCCTTTACCCAACAAATCGCCCGCATCCGCCCGTGTAATATGCAAATTCAGTAGTTGAAAAAATATTATTTTTCAAAAAATTTCAACAAAACCATATCATGTGACCCCTCGTTGGAACGAGCTCATCGAGCTCGTTCCAACGAGGGTTCACATGATATGGTTTTGTTGAAATTTTTTGAAAAATTTCAAAAAGTTAAAAAATTTATAGTAATTTATATATTTTTTATACTTACCAATGACCCAGACTTAGCTGGTGCTAACTCTAACAAAACCAGGGCCAAACACAAATTTTGCCCCCCAATCCCCAAAATTTGCATCCAAAACCAAAAGAAATCATGTCCTATAGGACCTCCATACTTCACCCCTACTGCGCATGCGCAGTGTCAAGGACGTCCCGAAATTGGCGCCAATTATCATTCTTACTGGCAGTGCCTGGTCAACGCTATGTACTCAGCGGGGAGGCAAGGGTTCCCAACTCCTGGGAGGGCCATCCCCTTCTGGGTCA
The DNA here is from genome assembly GCA_031216915.1 of Pictodentalium vernedei. Lineage (NCBI taxonomy): Eukaryota > Metazoa > Mollusca > Scaphopoda > Dentaliida > Dentaliidae > Pictodentalium > Pictodentalium vernedei. Next base: position 124,220,300 of record CM062288.1, read on the forward strand.
TTGGTAAGTATAAAAAATATATAAATTACTATAAATTTTTTAACATTTTTATACTGTACCAATGACCCAGACTTAGCTGAATAGTAAAAAGGCTGGAGGGCCTAGGACATAGAGGAAAATCCAATAAGCTCAACTATACAATAAAGAGGTAACCCCTTAAGGAGAAAAGGAGGATTAGGCTTTACATGTATCTTTCTTATTTAATATTAAATTAGAAAGATACAATACCCTTTATAATTGAGCACAATAACATTCATGTTCTCTATTAACATCCAGTATAACCCTTATACTAATTATTTTTAAAGTAAGCCAATAAATAAAGTAGTCCAGAGAATTGAGACTCTTTATAATCTTTTAAAAGTGTCCGAGTATTGTATATTAAAGCCCGTTTGACACTTGACATATACAAATGCTTCACACCAAGCTACACATTAAAAATATGACATGAATGAATTTTAACATTAATATTACACTTTAAAACCATCCCGGAAGCGACTCAGAAATACTGACTTTGGAGGAGGCATTCCCTTGCTTTTCACTATAAAGCAAGTGACCTAAGGGAACACCCGCCCCCCCCCCCCCTTCCCCTTGCCCTGGGTCAAATAGCCCAGAGCGAAGAGGGCAGCCGGACGGAGTCACTGCCGGAACAGAAAGCCTGCATAACTATAGCTGCAACTGATTAGTGGACGACATTCTGAGCAACAGATAACGGACATAAACAATGCAGGTCTCCAGAAATGGACTCAATATTTCTGAGATAAAAATTTGTGAATGTGGATGGCTGAGACCAATAAGCAGCCTTCATTAAGTCTGTAATAGCAATACTATTAGCATAAGCCCAGGAAGTAGCAAGAGCTCTTACTTCATGAGCGGAAATCTTAAGCACAGACTACTGAGAAGAAGATAAACTCTCATAAGCAGTACAGATAGTTAATTGAATCCATCTAGCAATAGAATGGACCGAAATGTCCCTTCTATTAGGCATCAAAGACAGAAAGAAACGTTTCCGTCCCTTTCTGATAAACTGAGATCTCTGTGTATAGATACGTAATGCTCTAACAGGACAGAGTAAAGGCCTACGCCCGTCTGAAGACGGAAGAGCCTTAATAACAATAGGTTCCGGATATTTATTAGGAGCCTGATTCTTAGCTAAAAAACCCACATTAGTAGTGAAGGTGATAGTGTTCCCGACACTACGATAGTGAGAATCATCCACCGACAGTGCATGAAGCTCACTGACTCTTCTAGCAGAAGAGAAAGCTAAGAGAAAAGCTGTCTTATAAGATAAGAATTTGAAATCTACTGTCCCAAGAGGTTCAAATGGCTTTTCCTTCAATTTAAGAAGAACCCAAGCTAAATTCCATTTAGGAATTAATCTAAGAGTTCTGGGTCTATTTATCGAGAAGTTTCTAACCAACTTAGATAAAGAGACATTAGATCCAATTTGTAAACTATCATGATGTGCATAGGTATCAGATAACATAGACCTATAACCCTTAATAGTAACAGGCTGCAGTTTGACTTCGTCAAACAAGTATACTAGAAAGTTTGCAATGTCTGGTATAGAGGGATCGAAAATATCTACAGAATGATCCCTACACCAACGACGAAAAACCTTCCACTTAGCCGCATAGTTTAGCGAAGAGGAGGTCCTCCTACAGTTAGAAATCGCGTCCACTGCTCGTCCTGTAAAGTGCTTGCCATGCAAGAAGGACCGCACAACGGAAAAATGTGAAGGTTGAGACCTTGCGGGTTGTGATGGAGTTGACACAATTTCCCCTGCGAAAGAAGATCCTCCCGTGGAGGAAGCTTTCGCGGTAGGTCCCACAACAGACACCTGAGTAGATTTATCCACGGTCTCTGTGGCGACAGAGATGCTACCAACAGAATCTTGCATTGAGATTGTTTTATCTTTAGCAATACTTGCTGAATTAACGGCGCTGGAGGATACGCATATCCTATCATTCCGTCCCAAGGGATCAACAGAGCATCTACTGCAAATGCTCTTGGATCCGGACACGGAGACACATACGTCTGCAACTGATTGTTGAGATGTGTCGCAAATAAGTCTATCATTGGCCGTTCCCATTGGTAGCAAATCTGATTGAATACTTGTTTGTTGAGAGTCCACTCCGACGGCAACAAGCGACCCTTTGGTGAAAGGGAGTCTGCTAGCACATTCAGACGACCCGGTATGTGACGGACCGAAAGAAGAACCTGATGTTCTAGCGCAAACAGAAGGATTTTTTCCGTTAGATTGAACAACGGAACTGAATGAGTGCCTCCCTGATTCTGTATATATGCCACTACTGTCGTATTGTCGGATAGGATTTCGACATGAGCATTGTGAATAATGTCCATCCAATGACGTAACGCAAGCCAAATTGACATCATTTCCTTGATGTTTATGTGCTTGCCCAGGAATTGCGGATCCCAAAGACCCTGGCATCTCGAATCCGTTGGGATCAATGATGCACCCCAACCTGTTTGACTGGCATCCGTCATAATGGTAAAACTCGGATCCGGCAACTGCAGCGGAACTCCTTGAGTTAACCACTGAATGTTTGCCCAAGTCTGAATCTCTTGTTTCACTTGATCTGACAAGAGAACGTCTACGTCGAGCGAATGAATTTTCACCCTCCAGTTCTGAGTCAAGAAAATTTGGAGAGGACGCGTGCATAACCGCCCCATCGGAATGAGATCCGCAGCGGCTCCGCACAGACCTATCAGTCTCATAAATTCTCTCACTGTGACTTTGTCTGCGTGCAGACAATAGCGAGCGTAACAACTGACTAATTTCGCTCTGATTAACGGCAGACGAACGAGATTGTTGTGCGTCTCGAAGCTCATTCCCAGATGTGTGAATGACTTGGACGGCACCAGATCCGACTTCTCCTCATTTACTATAAAACCGAGACGTCGGAGCAATAGAAGTAGATTCTGAACATCGTTCTGAAGCGTTAACTCGTTGCCGTACCTCTGAAGAATGTCGTCCAGGTAGGCCGACGTTACCGCAGACGAATGAGCTCGGAAATAGATCATTACCGAGTTCATTACCCGAGTGAAAGCCCAGGGTGCTAGATTCAGTCCGAAGCACATCGCCCGGAATTGATACACCACTCCTAGGACTGCGAAGCGTAGATACTTTCTGAATGTCGGATGTACCATGACGTGAAAGTACGCATCTTTGAGATCTATGCTTGTTGCATAATCGTTCACCCGAATACTCGCTCTGACCGACCGAATCGTCTCCATATAAAACTTCGGAGCGACGATCAGCTTGTTTATCCAGCTCAAATCTATGACTGGACGGAATGAGCCGTCTGGTTTCGGAACCAGAAACAGATGGCTGTAGAATCCCGGAGTCTCCTGGTTTTCTACGACCTCTACCGCGTTCTTCATTAAAAGAAACTGCACCTCTGATAATAGAGAGTCTCTTTTTTGCGGATTTGACGGAAGTTGAGTCCACTTTGGACTTCGAGTTAATGGAGGCTTTCGTTTGAAGGATATCTTTAGACCTTCCGAAGTCACTCCTCTCACCCAAGGGTCGTCCGTAATCGACGCCCATTCTTGTGAAAAGCTCGACAACCTTCCGCCAACCGGTACGCGATAGAGGTTTAAGCCATCACCTCCTGGACCTGCGAGGCCTGCGGTAGGAGAAACCACATCCTCCACGACCCGCACCTCGTCCCGCCGACCTCGGGGCGTCCGACCGGTTGTCCCGGCCCGAAGGACGTCCCGAACGAGAGTCGCTACCCTGACGGTCTCTCGAATAAGACCAAGAGGACCCACTGGAACCTCTATAGGAACCTCTCTTGGGCGCATTAGACCCAGAAGAGCCTGTCTTATTCTTGTCTGCCAGTATCCGACTTCTTAGAAGCAGATTTGAACAACAGAGAATCCGAAGCTTTCTTTGTAATTTTATCATAAATAGCAGAAAGCTTGCCGTCAAAGAGAAGTTCTCCGGAGACCGAAGCGACTCTGAGAGAGTTCTTCACCTTAGTATCCACGAGTGTAGATGTAGCTAGGGCTGCGTCACGTCTAACCAACTCCAGGTTTGCCACTGAAAGGGCGGAGTTACACGTGGAATAAGCTACTGCCCTTGAAAGAAGTCTTAAAGAGGATTGTATATCCTGAAATTCTTTCCCTTGAAGGCGCAGTGATAACGCCTTAGTAAGGTGATCTGCGTAAGATAAGGCATCTAAATTGGCTCTGTTAGACGAAATAGCTGTTTCCAACACCGCGGTTGGAATAGAAGCCGACGACGGTAATGATAGCTCTAAGTCTTCCGCCTCGTCGTCCATACGCAGAGGAACTCTCAGAATACCCTGTCCTGGCGTGTCGAATTTATTCCTTGCATTAATGAAAGGCAGGTTGAGAGTATTGGCGGACAAGAAACCTGCTTTCCCCGTTTTGGAAGCAAGTTTAAATATAGCGTCGTTCAATAATTCAAATGTTCTTGCAACATTATTGGACTGCGACGGAAACTCGGGAGCGACGTCCCTGAACCGCTCAAAAAATTCAGAGTCCAATGACGCTATAATCCTCTTGTCTGGAACCGCAGCAGTCTGGCCCGACGGAACAACTTGAGGGAGAAAGTGCCGGATGAAGTCCACGGCAGCTTTATGTTGTTCCGAAAGGGATAGCTCCAAATCATCCGTATCCCTTTCACCATCCGGTCGGACCTCATGATGCTCCCGGTCGTCCGCCCCCGATGCTTCGGTGGAGCGTACCGACCCAGCACCGTCTGATAATTCCCGATCCGACACCGTTTCTGTCGGCTGCTGGGATGCTGCGATAAGTTGTGCTATCTGCACAAGTATGTCCGGCGTCGAGACCTGCGGAGGCGCAGTCTTTCGCTGCTTCGCCGAGGGCAGCTCCGCATCAGATGGCTCCCGCATACTTTTTCTATGTGAACGTCCGGAGTCCATCGGCCTCGTGTCCCCGGCTGCCGGATGGTGTGACCTGGTCGCCGAAGAATCCCTGATCGGCGAAGCTGGTAAGATATCGGCGGTCACGCAGCCAAGGTGCGGTCGTGTGCGCTGACGAGAAGAAGAAGCCTGAGCAGTCTCCGCGGACTGCCTATACAATGGAGCGTCCCGAGCGTCGGACGTATGCTCCGCTTGCGACACATTTTGTACCACAACATCTGGTCCCAGATGTTGTTGTACGAGAGAGGGGCCTCTCTCGCTTGCGGCCCGGCTGGACCTGGACGAGCTAGGAACCGGACTCAAAGGCTTCCTCCGATCTCGCCTACTATCCGCCGTCACTGGGTGTGCACATTGAATGTTTATAGTGCTCGCATCACCCAACATTTCCGCCTGGACCGCATCGGACGAACCCGGCTGCCGAACCATTCGGTGAATGGACGCTACACCGGGCGAGCTAGCGGACGACATTTGTTTAATCTCCATGAGCACTTTTGCCGCTAGCTCTGTATTCATTTGTGATGACGGAAGCGCACTTGCAGAAGATAACATGGAAACATCACCCTGTTCTTGTTCCTCTGAAATAGAAACTGAGAAAGTAGAGTGCCCTTGCGGAGAAAGAGCCGGCATAGCCCTTTCTCCAGTAACAACATACCGTGACACACGTTTCCAATGTTTGTCATCCCAATACTGACATATAGAACAGGGATTAGTGCGAGAACACTGACTACAATTAATACAATGATCATGAAAGTCAGAGGAAGATTTCTTCCCATTACAATTTGAACAATATCCTTTCATTGTGAAAAGTCAACAACAAGTCCTAGTTACTCGCACAAACCCCTGACACAAAGATACATAATAACATGATCCATTAATAATGAAAAAACAATTGCAAATCAAAATAATTTTGAAAAAATATTTTTTCAGCGAAGCCCAAGTTTCTGAAAAGTAACGTTGAGCCCCGATGGATCCGATGGCTAAGTGTGGTCAAAAATTTTAAATTTATATTAAATAATTAATGAGACACTTACGGATAATAGAAATGTATCTTATAGTGAGATAAACTACACCAAAGGCAAACAACCCCCCTCAAAAAAGGCTGTTGCCAATGTAAACAAACAGTGTAAAACACTAGAAAACATGACTCCAGGCACTGAAAAAACTGGCCCGAAATCAGTCATCAAAATTACACTCTATCTGATGCAAGACAGAGACTCCCAGGGGAGAATCTGCAGAACATCAGATGGAAGATGCAGAACACAACGTTTATACACCCATGGGTGAAAACGTAACTATGGGGAAAATAACAGAAAACATTCTGTAACCAAGCAACTCTCCCAAGAGAATTTTAGAAATGAACTTTCTCAAAAATATGCCAAAAGCATGGGAGAATTGCAAGGGGGGACTTAGAAGGCCAGGGGAGAGGAAACACTGAATAAGCAGTGCAACATTTTAGCAAGAATGACAACAAGAGGCCCATGCCTCGAAAATAGGTAACTTAACATAATTTCATAAAAAATTTTAAGTACAGCCCTGATTATTTTTTGTCACTCCTTTTCCCTCTCCTCCTTCTATATCCTCCTTAGAATCACCATTTCTCCAAAAATTACGTGTCTGGCATCCTTTAAACTGAGATTTACAAGCACAAAGATCAGTGAGATGTTGACTGATGAAGGGCCAAACAGAGAATGATAATTGGTGCCAATTTCGGGACGTCCTTGACACTGCGCATGCGCAGTAGGGGCGAAGTATGGAGGTCCTATAGGACATGATTTCTTTTGGTTTTGGATGCAAATTTTGGGGATTGGGGGGCAAAATTTGTGTTTGGCCCTGGTTTTGTTAGAGTTAGCACCAGCTAAGTCTGGGTCATTGGTACAGTATAAAAATATTATATTTAAAATAATAAATTTTGATATTGTCTGCGTTGGGGAAAGGGTTAACGAATGATCTGCACTTTATTTATTTGAATTTTTTCAGAAAATCTAGTCATGGCTGCTTCAAAGCAATCATGACTAGTTTTTATAAAAATATTGAAGAAAAATCTCTGCAGATAAAGAGTTAATAGGAATGTTTAATCAACTATACTGCTGGATGGATTACAAATTCAAAGACTTACTTTATCATCTTTGAATACTCCCACAAATTTATGGTTTGCATGAATCAATTCACCGTGGCCTTCTCGATTACCATTCACCCATGTTCCTACATATTTAGTACCAGTTGCATTGTACACATATACACCCCGTCCATGCCTCACATGATTCTGCCACTCTCCTTCAAATGTATCTCCATTTATGTAGTAATATTTCCCAAATCCACATCGTTGATCTTCAGCCCAACTTCCTGAAATAGTGATAATAATGATTGTACTGATACTTCAAAATTTACTGAGAATAATTAAATGCTGAACAATAAAATCCTGTTCATTGAATATAAATATTGTAAAAAGAAATTATGCAATCTCCATGTACGGGAATATTCAATTAAACATAATTTGGTGTATTCCGTACAATCTAGTGATAAACTGTATTTTCAATTTCTCATATCTTGTTTGATAGTGCTGAGAGAATTCAGTCAAACATATCCTACAAATCGCAACTAGCTGACCAATCCGATGACATCAAATCACTGGGATATCTTTCACTAAATGGCCAAAAAGTTAAAAAATTTATAGTAATTTATATATTTTTTATACTTACCAATGACCCAGACTTAGCTGGTGCTAACTCCACAAAAACCAGGGCCAAACACAAATTTTGCCCCCCAATCCCCAAAATTTGCATCCAAAACAAAAAGAAATCATGTCCTAAAGGACCTCCATAGTACGACTCTACTGCGCATGCGCAGTGACGCAGTCGTCCCGAAATTGGCGCCAAATATCATTCTTACTGGCAGTGCCTGGTCAGCGCTATGTACTCAGCGGGGAGGCAAGAGTTCCCAACTCAGGGAGGGCCATCCCCGTCTGGGTCATTGGTAAGTATAAAAAATATATAAATTACTATAAATTTTTTAACATTTTTATACTGTACCAATGACCCAGACTTAGCTGAATAGTAAACAGGCTGGAGGGCCTAGGACATAGAGGAAAATCCAATAAGCTCAATTATAAAATAAAGAGGTAACCCCTTAAGGAGAAAAGGAGTATTAGGCTTTACATGTATCTTTCTTATTTAATATTTAAATTAGAAAGATACACTACCCTTAATAATTGAGCACAATAACATTCATGTTCTCTATTAACATCCAGTATAACCCTTATACTAATTATTTTTAAAGCAAGCCAATAAATAAAGTAGTCCAGAGAATTGAGACTCTTTATAATCATTTAAAAGTGTCCGAGTATTGTATATTAAAGCCCGTTTGACACTTGACATATACAAATGCTTCACACCGAGCTACACTTTAAAAATAAGACATGAATGAAATTAAACATTAATATTACACTTTAAAACCATCCCGGAAGCGACTCAGAAATACTGTCTTGGAGGAGGCATTTCCTTGCTTTTCACTATAAAGCAGGTGACCTAAGGGAACACCCGCCCCCCCCCTTCCCCTTGCCCTGGGTCAAATAGCCCAGAGCGAAGAGGGCAGCCGGACGGAGTCACTGCCGGAACAGAAAGCCTGCATAACTATAGTTGCAACTGTTTAGTGGACGACATTCTGAGCAACAGATAACGGACCTAAACAATGCAGGTCTCCAGAAATGGACTCAATATTTCTGAGATAAAAATTAGTAAATGTGGATGGCTGAGACCAATAAGCAGCCTTCATTAAATCTGTAATAGCAACACTATTAGCATAAGCCCAGGAAGTAGAAAGAGCTCTTACTTCATGAGCAGAAATCTTAAGCACAGACTGCTGAGAAGAAGATAAATCTTCATACGCAGTACGGATAGTTAACTGAATCCATCTAGCAATAGAATGGACTGAAATGTCCTTTCTATTAGGCATCAAAGACAGAAAGAAACGTTTCCGTCCCTTTCTGATGAACTGAGATCTCTGTTTATAGATACGTAGTGCTCTAACAGGACAGAGTAAAGGCCTACGCCCGTCTGAAGACGGAAGAGCCTTAATAACAATAGGTTCCGGATATTTATTAGGAGCCTGATTCTTAGCTAAAAAACCCACATTAGTAGTGAAGGTGATAGTGTTCCCAACACTACGATAATGAGAATCATCCACCGATAGTGCATGAAGCTCACTGACTCTTCTGGCAGAAGAGAAAGCTAAGAGAAAAGCTGTCTTATAAGATAAGAATTTGAAATCTACTGTCCCAAGAGGTTCAAATGGCTTTTCCTTCAATTTAAGGAGAACCCAAGCTAAATTCCACTTAGGAATTAATCTAAGAGTTCTGGGTCTATTTATCGAAAAGTTTCTAACCAATTTCGATAAAGAGACATTAGATCCAATTTGTAAACTATCATGATGTGCATAGGTATCAGATAACATAGATCTATAACCCTTTATAGTAACAGGTTGCAGTTTGATTTCGTCAAACAAGTATACTAGAAAGTTAGCAATGTCTGGTATAGAGGGATCAAATATATCAACAGAATGATCCCTACACCAACGACGGAAAACCCTCCACTTAGCTGCATAGTTTAGCGAAGAGGAGGTCCTCCTACAGTTAGAAATCGCGTCCACTGCTCGTCCTGTAAAGTGCTTGCCATGCAAGAAAGACCGCACAACGGAAAAACGTGAAGGTTGAGACCTTGCGGGTTGTGATGTAGTTGGCGCGATTTCCCCTGCCAAAGAAGATCCTCTCGTGGAGGGAGCTTCCGCGGTAGGTCCCACAACAGACACCTGAGTAGATTTATCCACGGTCTCTGTGGCGACAGAGATGCTACCAACAGAATCTTGCATTGAGATTGTTTTATCTTTAGCAATACTTGTTGAATTAACGGCGCTGGAGGATACGCATATCCTATCATTCCGTCCCAAGGGATCGATAGAGCGTCTACTGCAAATGCTCTTGGATCCAGACACGGGGACACATACGTCTGCAACTGATTGTTGAGATGTGTCGCAAATAAGTCTATCATTGGCCGTTCCCATTGGTAGCAAATCTGATTGAATACTTGTTTGTTGAGAGTCCACTCCGACGGCAACAAGCGACCCTTTCGTGAAAGGGAGTCTGCTAGCACATTCAGACGACCCGGTATGTGACGGACCGAAAGAAGAACGTGATGTTCCAACGCAAACAGAAGGATTCTTTCCGTTAGATTGAACAACGGAACTGAATGAGTGCCTCCCTGATTCCGTATATACGCCACTACTGTCGTATTGTCGGATAGGATTTGGACATGAGCATCGTGAATAATGTCCATCCAGTGACGTAACGCAAGCCAGATTGACATCATTTCCTTGATGTTTATGTGCTTGCACAGGAATTGCGGATCCCAAAGACCCTGGCATCTCGAATCCGTTGGGATTAACGATGCACCCCAACCTGTTTGACTGGCATCCGTCATAATGGTAAAACTCGGATCCGGCAACTGCAGCGGAACTCCTTGAGTTAACCACTGAATGTTTGCCCAAGACTGAATCTCTTGTTTCACTTGATCTGACAAGAGAACGTCTACATCGAGCGAATGAATTTTCACACTCCAATTCTGAGTCAGGAAAATTTGAAGAGGCCGTGTGCATAGCCGTCCCATCGGAATGAGATCCGCGGCGGCTCCGCACAGACCTATCAGTCTCATAAATTCTCTCGCCGTGACTTTGTCTGTATTCAGACAATAGCGAGCGTAACAACTGACTAATTTCGCTCTGGTTAACGGCAGACGAACGAGATTGTTGTGCGTCTCGAAGCTCATTCCCAGATGAGTGAATGACTTGGACGGCACCAGATCCGACTTCTCCTCGTTTACTATGAAACCGAGACGTCGGAGCAATAGAAGAAGATTCTGAACATCGTTCTGAAGCGTTAACTCGTTGCCGTACCTCTGAAGAATGTCGTCCAGGTAGGCCGACGTTACCGCAGACGAATGAGCTCGGAAGTAGATCATTACCGAGTTCATTACCCGAGTGAAAGCCCAGGGTGCTAGATTCAATCCGAAGCACATGGCCCGGAACTGATACACCACTCCTAGGACTGCGAAGCGTAGATACTTTCGGAATGTCGGATGTACCATGACGTGAAAGTACGCATCTTTGAGATCTATGCTCGTTGCATAATCGTTCACCCGAATACTCGCTCTGACCGATCGAATCGTCTCCATATAAAACTTCGGAGCGATGATCAGCTTGTTTATCCAGCTCAAATCTATGACTGGACGGAACGAGCCGTCTGGTTTCGGAACCAGAAACAGATGGCTGTAGAATCCCAGCGATTCCTGGTTTTCTACGACCTCTACCGCGTTCTTCATTAAAAGAGACTGCACCTCTGATAGCAGAGCGTCTCTTTTCTGAGGGTTTGACGGAAGATGAGTCCACTTTGGACTTCGAGTTAATGGAGGCTTTCGTTTGAAGGATATCTTTAGACCTTCCGAAGTCACTCCTCTCACCCACGGGTCGTCCGTAATCGACGCCCACTCTTGAGAAAAACTTGACAACCTTCCGCCAACCGGAACGCGATAGAGGTTTGAGCCATCACCTCCTGGATCTGCGAGGCCTGCGGTAGGAGAAACCACGTCTTCCACGACCCGCACCTCGCCTCATCAACCTCGGGGCGTCCGACCGATTGTCCCGGCCTGAAGGACGTCCCGAACGAGAGTCACTATCCTGACGGTCTCTCGAATAAGAGCTAGAGGACGCACCGGAACCTCTATAGGAACCTCTCTTGGGCGGATAAGACCCAGAAGTGCCCGCCTTATTCGTGTCTGCTGTATCCGACCTTTTAGGAGCGGATCTAAACAACAGAGAATCACTAGCTTTCTTTTTAATATTATCATAAATAGCGGAAAGCTTGCCGTCAAAGAGAAGATCTCCTGAGACCGAAGCGACTCTAAGAGAGTTCTTCACCTTAGAATCCACTAGTGTGGATGTAGACAGGGCTGCGTCACGTCTAACCAACTCCAGATTTGCCACTGAAAGGGCGGAGTTACACGTGGAATAAGCTACTGCCCTTGAAAGAAGTCTTAAGGAGGATTGTATATCCTGAAACTCTTCCCCTTGAAGACGCAGTGATAACGCCTTAGTAAGGTGATCTGCGTAAGATAAGGCATCTAAATTGGCTCTGTTAGACGCAATAGCTGTTTCCAACACTGCGGTTGGAATAGAAGCTGACGACGGTAATGATAGCTCTAAGTCTTCCGCCTCGTCGTCCATACGCAGAGGAACTCTCGGTATACCCTGACCTGCCGTGTCGAATTTATTCCTTGCATTAATGAAAGGCAGGTTGAGAGTATTTGCGGACAAGAAGCCTGCTTTCCCCGTCCTGGAAGCAAGTTTAAAAATAGCGTTGTTCAATAATTCAAATGTTCTTGCCACATTATTGGACTGCGACGGAAACTCGGGAGCGATGTCCCTGAACCGCTCGAAAAAATCAGAGTCCAATGACGCTATAATTCTCCTGTCCGGAAGCGCAGCAGTCTGGCCCGACGGAACAACTTGAGGAAGAAAGTGCCGGATGAAGTCCACGGCAGCTTTGTGTTGTTCCGAAAGGGATAGCTCCAATTCATCCGTATCCCTTTCACCATCCGGTCGGACCTCCCGATGTTCCCGGTCGTCCGCCCCCGATGCTTCGGCGGAGCGTACCGACCCAGCGCCATCGGATAATTCTCGATCCGACACCGTTTCTGTCGGCTGCTGGGATGCTGCGATAAGCTGTGCTATCTGCACTAGAATGTCCGATGTCGAGACCTGCGGAGGAGCGGTCTTTCGCTGCTTCGCCGAGGGCAGCTCCGCATCAGATGGCTCCCGCATACTTTTCCTATGCGAACGTCCGGAGTCCATCGGTCTCGAATCCCTGGCTGCCGGATGGTGTGACCTGGTCGCCGAAGAATCCTTCATCGGCGAAGCTGGCAAAATATCGGAGGTCACGCAGCCAAGGTGCGGTCGTGTGCGCCGACGAGAAGAGGAAGCCTTAACAGTCTCTGCGGACTGCTTATACAACGGAGCGTCCCGAGCGACGGACGTATGCTCCGCTAAAGACACATTTTGTACCACAACATCTGGTCCCAGATGTTGTTGTACGAGAGAGGGGCCTCTCTCGCTCGCGGCCCGGCTGGACCTGGACGAGCTAGGAACCGGACTAAAAGGCTTCCTCTGTTCTCGTTCACTATCCGCCGTCACTGGGTGTGCATCTATTATTTTTATAGTGCTCGCATCACCCAAAATTTCCTCTTGGACCGCATCGGACGAACCCGGCTGCCGAACCATTCGGTGAATGGACGCTACACCGGGCGAGCTGGCGGACGACATTTGTCTAATCTCCATGAGCACTTTTGCCGCTAGCTCTGTATTTAATTGTGACGACGGACGCACACTTGAAGAAGATAACATGGAAACATCACCCTGTTCTGGTTCCTCTGAAATAGAAACTGAGAGAGTAGAGTGACCTTGTGGAGAAAGAGCCGGCATCGCTCTTTCTCCAGAAACAACATATCGTGACACACGTTTCCAATGTTTCTCATCCCAATGTTCACAAACAGGACAGGGATTAATGCGAGAACACTGACTACAATTAATGCAATAATCATGAAAGTCAGAGGAAGATTTCTTCCTATTACAATTTGAACAAGTTCCCTTCATTGTGAAAGAACAACAATAAGTCCTAGTTACTCGCAAAAACCCCTGACACAAAGATACATAATAACATGATCCATTAATAAATGAAAAAACAATTGCAAAACAAAATAATTTTGAAAAAATATTTTTTCAGAGAAGCCCAAGTTGCTGAAAAGTAACATTGAGCCCCGATGGATCCGATGGCAAAGTGTGGTCAAAAATTTTAAAATTATATAAAATAATTAATGAGACACTTTCGGATAATATAAATGTATCTTATAATGAGATAAACTACCTCAAAGGCAAACAGCCCCCCCTCAAAAAAGGCTGTTGCCAATGAAAACAAACAGTGTAAACACAGAAGAAAACATGACTCCAGGCACTGAAAAAACTGGCCCGGAATCAGTCATCAATTACACTCTATCTGATGCAAAACAGAGACTCCCAGGGGAGAATCTGCAGAACATCAGATGGAAGATGCAGAACACAAACGTTATACACCCATGGGTGAAAACGTAACTATGGGGAAAATAACAGAAAACATTCTGTAACCAAGCAACTCTCCCAGGGAATTTTTAGAAATGAAACTTCTCAAAAATATGCCAAAAGCATGGGAGAATTGCAAGGGGGGACTTTAAAAGGTTAGGGGAGAGGAAACACTGAATAAGCAGTGCAACAATTAGCAAGAATGACAACAAGAGGCGTTTGCCTCGAAAATAGGCAACTTAACATAATTTCAACAAAAAATTTTAAGTACAGCCCTGATTATTTTTTGCCACTTCTTTTTTCCTCTCCTCCTTCTATCCTCCTTAGAATCACATTTTCTCCAAGAATTACGTGTCTGGCATCCTTTAAACTGAGATTTACAAGCACAAAGATCAGTGAGATGTTGACTGATGAAGGGCCAAACAGAGAATGTTATTTGGCGCCAATTTCGGGACGACTGCGTCACTGCGCATGCGCAGTAGAGTCGTACTATGGAGGTCCTTTAGGACATGATTTCTTTTTGTTTTGGATGCAAATTTTGGGGATTGAGGGGCAAAATTTGTGTTTGGCCCTGGTTTTTGTGGAGTTAGCACCAGCTAAGTCTGGGTCATTGGTACAGTATAAAAATATCAAAAGGTACAAGAATATCGACATTAAAGAAATAGTAGGGCTCAGCAAATCTTCAAGATTATTTAATGATTGACGTGCAAGTTATGTAACTTATATTAACGCCTTTCCTTGGCCCAATGGCACAGGTATGTGGGATGACCTTTGTAGCGGGAACTTCATGGCCTCACTCTTCTCGAATACTATGAAGGAATCATTAGCCTGCATGGAGAGTGTCTCTCTGCACAGAGGACAGACATTTTACATCCCCATCCGATAGGATGGTACGCAGTGAGAGCATCAACCCAACAATTGATGCTTCGGACACCTCGAGAACTTTCCCAAACCGAGGATCGATTCTGGACCTCTGACATGAGAGATCAGCGCACTTATCCACTCGGCCACCAGTTTCTTCCAAGATTCGATTCAGTTTTCAATCTTTCACTAATTCAATTCAAAATCATCACAGGTATTTGAAAAAAAATTGGACCATGGCAAATTTTGAAACTTCTGTACATTTGTTGGCCAGTGTTTCATGTTTGTTCACCGCCAGGTAAGATTACAGGGTGTGAACTTCAATGTTGTAGGGAAGTACATGCATGAAAGTCACCTACAAATTGATTCCTCATGGAGCTACCTGTTGAAGTGATGTGAAACCTTCGCCAACCAATCATTGAGGTGAGAAATTGTGAGAATGTCATTATTCAATTCAATCACAGAATCATGGAAGTTCAAACCAAAAACATCCAGTTCCTGAATGCTGGAAAGCTATATGTAGCACTATGTAGACAATCGTTCCAAACAGACCATTACCACAATGACCTTTAGGTTGTAGGATTTCCTACAATTCTCTATAGTCGGTTTTCTGTGGATGACAACTCATCCTGCAGTTTTCTTAGGAAGAAGATTAATAAATGATGGTACTGAGGAAAACATCTACTTGTGTGTGTGGTTCAGAGGTACAAAACAGTCTAGTACACATACTGATACTTGACACATAAGGGTGAGAGAGACCACTATTTCAGCGGAGCCCATTTAATTTGATATCTCTTAAGTTCTTAACTGAATAACCTTGTTAATTAATTTCCCCAACACAAAACCATTTACCATACCTTCAGTACAAATTTGACCTATTAATTGAATACAGGTTATAGAGTAAACTCCTGTTAATTGAATAAAAAATCTTGTTACCTGTCAAGAAATTACCCTGACTCTACTCTTTGTTTATAGACCTATTTGACCTCTGTACATCCAATACAGGCATTTAATCTATTATATCTTGTTTAACAGAACTCATGGAGCTCTGTCAAACAAGACATAATAGAATAAATGCTAAGTTTATCCTTGGAATACAGGAAAGTGGCACAATCCCTGATAATTGAATACTCCTGTTAATTGAATAAATTTCATTGGTAAAGTGGCTATTCAATTAACAGGGTTCCACTGTATAGCAGCAATAGTATTTTAAAGTGGATTTGATTCTTGATTCAATTCATTTAAAACTTTTTGCCTGATTTGAGTCAAGCACAAAATCATTGAATCTCCATGCTCTACAAAATAGCAATGTGGATAACTATGAATACATCTCCTGATGTCAAGAAACAAGAAAAAGACATCTTAGGATTTAAGCTGAGAAGCTCCATGAACTGAAGTTATGAAAACCACAGTTCTACAAATTTATAGTAGAGAAATAAAACTTTCAATCAGAAAAAGAAACCAAAAAGGACTAGTACTGTTAGACTGCTGCCTATGATACCCTGTGCTACCTCTTTTGAATCATCTGCATCCTTTCTTTGGTTACATGCAAAATCCCAAAACACTGGTGCCAAAAAGGGACTAGAACAACTCACGACACACCCTGGTCACCTCTGGCATTTCAAAATCATTTGTTCAATGCAGGTCCAACAAGAGCTGGACTTTCATCCGGTGCATACCCCCACGTGGTGTACCGCCTAGTGTGGTCATACCCATGACCAACAAATATTATTTATGAATATTCTCGTACGGACTGACGGAAGGATGCACAGATGGATGGACGCAATCCAGTATACCCCCCCCCCCCCTTCCATTTTCTTCGAAAGTTTTCAACAATTTCCAACAATTTCTAAGTCAAAAGGTATGGTACATTGTTTGGTGTTTGGAAGTTTTATGCAATGAGGCAGAAGCCTTTGTCATAGGCAATCTGCATGCCATATTTCACTGAAATCCGATAACCCCAATCCAGTATCCCCCCCCCCCCCCCCACGTCCCATTTTCTTCGAAAGTTTTAAACAATTTCTAAGTCAAAAGGTATGGTAAATTGTTTGGTGTTTGGAAGTTTTATGCAATGAGGCAGAAGCCTTTGTAATAGGCAAACTGTATGCCATATTTCACTGAAATCCGATAACCCATACCTGAGATACGGGCTGAACAGACAAATAATGTCTATTTCCTACAATTTCTAAGTCAAAAAAGGGGGATAACTCTAAAAAGGAGAATGTGAGAAATATCGTTGAATCCTTTTTTTAAAGCCTATACCATAAGCAGTGTTCATGGCAAATTTCATTGCAATAGAATATTCGACACCCGAGATACAGGCTGAACAGACAAAATTTGGCTCGGAGGGACATAATTTCTAAGTGAACAAGTAATAAAAAAAAAAAATAAATAACTAGTGCGGGCATACCTATGACCAACAAATATTATAAAAAATAATAATTTACTTAAGTTATGAATAGTCTCGGACGGACTCACACACGGACAGACAGATGGACGGACGGACAGACGCATGTAATCCAGTATACCCCCATTTTCTTCGAAAGTGGGGGTATAATAAAAATTTTAAAATTTAATTATAGAAACTTGTGGTGAAAACATAATAAATATGGCAAGGGGCACAAAAGGCTTCCAGGTTTTCTGGAATAGAGGAGATAAAAATACCTAAAATTTAACTCCAGTTACAGAGCAGAGAGAACATAACTCAAAAAATCCACATGCAAAGTTCAACCTGATGGATCTACTGTTTTAACTCAAGAGGTCCACTGCAGCCAGTGATGTAGGAAGTATTTCAAACTTGGTGGAGGGGACAGGGAATGCATGGCCATATAAGGGTAAGCCTGAAAATAAGCAGACTGTCATTTGCATAAGGGGTAATATTACCAAATTTACCTGCTGTGAACCTGTCTGAATCATGGTCTCAGGCCTAAACACAAAGAGGTACCAAGAGGATAAACTGGGGGACTCTAGCTCACTATATGGGTCAGCATCAACAATTTCATCCTCTAGGGACCTCATTCTGCAAATGACAGATTGCTTATTTTCAGGCTTGTTACCAGACATAAGGGCAACCACACACTCATATATATATCAGTTGTGGCCCATGTGCCTCAGTCGCATGATAGGAATACAAAACAAAAAGCTTGGTTTTGGACAAATGTTTATCTCCATTAAGAAAAATTCCCAATTTTTTCCCCATATTTAACAAATTTTCTCACCAGACTGAAACATTATTTTTGCAAGATTGTGAAATTTGTTAAATATATATGAAATCATACATTTTAACAGTTTTTGAGTCAAAACAAGTTTGTTTCCTCTTCAGGGTTCAACCTGCTAATTTCATTATTTGTTGACAAGATAATTTGTTCTGTGAAGAAAAGTTAAAAAATTTATAGTAATTTATATATTTTTTATACTTACCAATGACCCAGACATAGCTGGTGCTAACTCTTAAAATATAGGGCCAAACACAAATTTTGCCCCCCAATCCCCAAAATTTGCATCTAAAACCAAAGAAAACATGTCCTGAATGGCCCTCCACACTTCACCTCTACTGCGCATGCGCAGTGACAAGGACGTTCCGAAATTGGCGCCATTAATCATTCTAATAACCAGTGCCTGGTAAGCGCTATGTACTCAGCGGGGAGGTAAGAGTTCCCAACTCCTGGGAGGGCCATCCCCATCTGGGTCATTGGTAAGTATAAACAAGAGGCCCCACGTGGCCTTAATCGCTCACCTGACAAAGTGACTCTAAGAAGTATTTTAGGTCACCTTCACCATGTCATGCCTCATCAACATTAACTGGTTGAGTGATAGATTTTGTTTGAAGTTCAACATTTGTTACCTAAAATTAGTTTTATTTAAAATCATTGGTGTGTGGCCAATCTCCAATGATTTTTAATAAAGCAAATTTATCTCTGCAGACAAACTGGTTTAGCATGAAGCACAAACAAGGAATGTGAAGAGATAGCCTTGGACATCTCTCCCCAACTGTGGATATCTTCCATGTGCTACATGTATATATTTGCATGCAAGAAAACAAAAATTTTCACAAATTTTATTTTTTTTTATCATCATTGGAACAAGCTCAAACAGCTTATTCCAATAGGGGTATGGGAAGATCAGGTATATTTTTGAGACAGAAATGTGAATATATAAATAATGGTGTTTTTTGTGAATGATGCTGGAGAATTTTGCGTAAAGATATGGTAAATGGTTTGTTCTAGATACAGAATGATGCAAAAGTATTTAAATTTGATTAGGCAAGTTGTTCCTATAATGCATTTAAAAATTGAAGTAACTGTTTTTTTGCTGACGAACTTTTAGGTGTGTGTGTCTGTGTTTGTGTGTGTGTGTGTGTGTTTGTGTGTGTGTGTTTGTGGGGGGGGGGGGGGGGGGTAAGAGTGTTCTTGCAAACAAAATTCCTGAAGAAATGGAAAATTTTATTTTTTGTGTGAAAGACATAGTGCGTGAATGTTGATTGGAACAAGCTTAGAGAGCTCATTTTAATGTGAAGTCATAAAGCTGTGTTTTACGTACGAAATTCTGGAATAACTAAAAAAATTGCTTTTTTGACTCAAAAAGCATGGTGTGCGACCTCTCATTGGAATGAGCTCAAAAAGCTCATTCCAGTGGGGTATTTACAAGCGATAAGTACATGTATGTTTAAGAGACAAAAATTAAAATTTGAATAGCGATTTTTGCGAAGAATGCTGACAAGTTTTGGCAGTTATGCTGGTAAAAAGGTAAGATATGCAAAGTGGTTGTTTTTTAGAGGCGACATTTAATTAAGGGGAATTAACCCTTGATTACTGAGGTAACTTCTAAAAGTACTGAAATTTCATGAAGCAATGTGAATAACAGACAACAGTTGCCTAAAAATTTCATGAATAACTAAAATTTTTATTCCTTTGTCTCGAAAACATGGCATATGACCTTTGTTGGAATGAGCTGAATGCGTGTGTTCCAATGAGGGGTCATAAAATTTGAATGAAGATTTGTGTGAATAATGCATTAGTACTGCTAGATTTGGGTAAACGGTTCACCCTGGATACCACCCCTTCTATAGTAGATCTTTTCTGCAAATTTTGTCTAAGATTCTATCAACTTTACAAATAAATACGTTCATGAATCACAATCAGATCCACCCTACAATGTTGCATACCAAATATCAAAAGATTCTGCCTGCTGGATCTGGAGAAGAAGATTTTTTAAGAAATATGCCTGAAACGCACTAAGTTCAAATTTGGGCTCCTATACTGAGCCCAAATATAAACCCAGGGGGCCGATTTGAACAAACTTGAATCAGATCCACCCCACAATGTTGCTTACCAAATATGAAAAGATTCTGCCTGCTGGATCTGGAGAAGAAGATTTTTTAAGAAATTTGCATGAAATGCACTAAGTTCAAATTCGAGCTTCTATAGTGAGCCCAAATATGAATCTAGGAAGCCGATTTGAACAAACTTGAATCAGATCCACCCCACAATGTTGCATACCAAATATCAAAAGATTCTGCCTTCTGGATCTGGAGAAGAAGATTTTTTAAGAAATTTGCCTAAATGCACTAAGTTCGAAATCGGGCTCCTATACTGAGCCCAAATATGAACCCAGGGGGCCGATTTGAACAAACTTGAATCAGATCCACCCTACAATGTTGCATACCAAATATCAAAAGATTCTGCCTGCTGGATCTGGAGAAGAAGATTTTTCAAGAAATTTGCCTGAAATGCACTAAGTTCGAAATCAGGCTCCTATACTGAGCCCAAATATGAATCCAGGGGGCCGATTTGAACAATCTTGAATCAGATCCACACCACAATGTTGCTTACCAAATATGAAAACATTCTGCCTGCTGGATCTGGAGAAGAAGATTTTTGAAGAAATTTGCCTGAAATGCACTAAGTTTGAATTCGGGCTTCTATAGTAAGCCCAAATATGTATCCAGGGGGCCGATTTGAACAAACTTGAATCAGATCTACCCCGCAACATTGCATACCAAATATCAAAAGATTCTGCCTGCTGGATCTGGAGAAGAAGATTTTTTAAGAAATTTGCCTGAAATGCACTAAGTTCGAATTCGAGCTCCTATAGTGAGCCCAAATATGAATCTAGGGAGCCGATTTGAACAAACTTGAATCAGATCCACCCTACAATGTTGCATACCAAATATCAAAAGATTCTGCCTGCTGGATCTGGAGAAGAAGATTTTCAAAGAAATTTGCCTGAAATGCAGTAAGTTCAAATTTGGGCTCCTATACTGAACCCAAATATAAACCCAGGGGGCCGATTTGAACAAACTTGAATCAGATCCACCCCACAATGTTGCATACCAAATATCAAAAGATTCTGCCTGCTGGATCTGGAGAAGAAGATTTTTTAAGAAATTTGCCTGAAATGCACTAAGTTCGAAATCGGGCTCCTATACTGAGCCCAAATATGAACCCAGGGGGCCGATTTGAACAAACTTGAATCAGATCCACCCTACAATGTTGCATACCAAATATCAAAAGATTCTGCCTGCTGGATCTGGAGAAGAAGATTTTTTAATGTTTTTCCCATTGCCTACAGTGTTAAAAAGTGCTGACTCAGCACTTTTTCAAAGTCCCGAAACTGTACCCTATGATAAAACCGATGGCAATTTTTTTTTACCAATCCTTTCTGTTGGTCCTAAGGAAGCTGCACACCAAATAAAAATTCTCAGTGCCGTGCAGTTTTGGAGATATGGGCGTTTTAAATTTTTTCTATTTTTAGCTCCTGCGGTTCCCACGGGGCTGCGGGAAAATTTTTTTTTGCATAAATCAAGTACTCATGACCCAAT
This sequence comes from Pictodentalium vernedei, assembly GCA_031216915.1. Classification (NCBI taxonomy): domain Eukaryota; kingdom Metazoa; phylum Mollusca; class Scaphopoda; order Dentaliida; family Dentaliidae; genus Pictodentalium; species Pictodentalium vernedei. The sequence goes on from CM062288.1 coordinate 124,242,068, forward strand.
AAGCCCTCACATAAAATTTGGTTCAAATCAGCCTCTCGGTTTGGAAAATAGAAATTTTGGGCGGGGCAAAAAATTTTGCCCCTCTCATAACAACGTCAAGTATAGCCCCACAAACTTCTCTTGAACAAATCTGAGTCTACACCTCAAAAGGAAGCTGCACACCAAATATCAAGTCTCTGCTACTGCTGGTTCATGAGAAGAAGATTTACAAAGATTTTGGTGCCCCTTGGGGGTGTGGCACCACCCAGGAGGAGGGGCAACTTCATTTGAACAAATCTGAATTGGCATTAGGTAATAAACATTTAGCCAACATTTGAATAAAATTGGGCTAGTGGTTTAGGAGGAGAAGTCGATAATGTAAAGTTAACGCCGGACGGACGACGACGGACGACGGACGACGGACGCCGGACGACGGACGACGGACGCCGGACGACGGACGACGGACAGAAAGTGATTAGTTAAGCTCCCCTTGAGCTTCGCTCAGGTGAGCTAAAAATATATAAATTACTATAAATTTTTTAACATTTTTATACTGTACCAATGACCCAGACATAGCTGAATAGTAAAAAGGCTGGAGGGCCAAGGACATAGAGCAAGATGGAATACGCTCAATAATATAAAATAGAGTCATCCCCTGTAGGGAAAAAGAAGTATTAGGCCTTACATGTATCTTTCTTATTTATGATAAATTAGAAAGATACAACACCTTCCAAAATTGAGCATCATACATCCATGTACTCTATTAATATCTAGTATAATCCTTATACTAATAATTTTTAAAGTAAGCCAATAAATAAAGTAAGTCTAGAGAATAGAGACTCTTTATACTCCTTAAAAGTGTCTGAGGATTGCATAATCATGTCCGTTGACACGTGCTATATTCAAAAGCTATACTTTAAAAACTAAGACTTGAATGAATTTTTAAAACATAAACTTCTCACTAAACAACCATCCCAATAACAGCTCAGAATTACTAACTCCGGAGGAGGTATCCCCTTGTTTTCATAGTAAAACAGGTGACCCAAGGGAACACCCTCCCCCCCCCCCCCTTTTCTTGCCCTGGGTCAAATAGCCCAGAGCGAAGAGGGCAGCAGAACGGAGTCACTGCCGAAACAGACAGCCTACCTAGCTATAGTAGCAACTGTTAAGTGAATGACATTCTGAGCAGTAGATAATAGACCTAACAATAGAGGCCTCCAGAAATGGACTCAATATTTCTGAGATAAAAAATTCATGAATGTGGATGGCTGAGCGCAATGAGCAGCCTTCAAAAATCTATAATAGTGACACTATTAATGTAAGCCCAAGATGTAGAAGAACTCTTACTTCATGAACCGAAATCTCAAACACAACTGCCGAGTCAAAGATATACCATAAGCAGTATCGATAGTTAATTGAATCCATTAGCAATAGAATGGAGCATAATGTCCTTCTAATAGGCATCAAAGACAGAAGAAGTTTACGCCCGTAGTAATAAACAGATATCTGTTTATAAATACATAAACTCTAACCGGACAGAGTAAAGGCCTATGCCCGTACGAAGACGGAAGGACCTTAATAACAATAGGTTCCGGATATTAGGAGCCTAACTCTTATGCAAAAATCCAACCTAAATAGTAAAGGAAGTAGTGATTCCGAAACTACGAAAGTGAAAATCACCCACCGATGGTGCATGAAACTCACTGACTCTTCAGTAAAAGAGAAGCCAACAGAATTACTGTCTAAAAGGTCAGAATTTGAAAACTACTGTCTCCAGAGGCTCAAATGATTACTTAGCTAAATAAGAACCGAAGTTAAATTCCATATAGGAATTTAATCTAATGATTCTAAGTCTATTTATCAAAAAGTTACTAACTGACTTAGATAAAGAGACATAAGACTCAATTGTAAACTATCATAGAGTGCATAGGTATGAGGTAACATAAACCTATAACCTTAATAATAACAGGCTGCAGTAGATCTTGTCAAACAAGTATACTAAAAAGTTGCAATGAGTAGTATGGAGGGATCAACAATATAAACATAGTGATCCCTACACCAATGACGGAAGAGCCTCCACTTTAGCCGCATAGAATAGCGAAGAAGAGGATCTCCTATAGTAAGAAATTGCTTCCAAAGCTCGCCCAGTACAATGCTTACAATGCAATACAGACCACACAACGGAATACGTGAAGGTTGCGACCTTGCGGGTTGTGATAAAGATGACACGATTTTACCCAGCAAAAAAAGATCCTCTCATTAAGGAAGATTTCGCGTTAAGTCCCACAGTAGACATCAGAGTAAATTTACCCACGGTCTCTGTGAAGACAGAGATGCTATCAACAGAAATGTATTGTGGTTGTTTATCTTAGCAATACCTGCTGAAACAACAGCGCCGGAGGATACGCATATCCTATCATTCCGTCCTATTAGATCAATAGAGCGTTAACAACATTAGCTCAGAGATCCGGACAAGCAAACACATACGTCTGCAAATGATTAGCAAGCTGTGTCGTAAATAAATTATCATTGGGCGCTCCCATTGATAGCAAATTTGAATGAATACTTGTTTGTTGAGAGTCCATTCTGACGGCAACAAGAGACCCATAAGTGAACGGGAGTCCGGTAAAACAATCAGACGACCCGGAATATGACGGACCGAAACAGAACTTGGTGTACTATAACAAACAGAAGGATTCTTTCCATTAAATTGAATAACGGAAATGAATGAGTGCCTCCCTGGTTCCGGAGATACGCCACTACTGTCGAATTAACGGACAGGATTTGGACATGCGTTTCTGAATAATGTTCATCCAATGACATAAAGCAAGCCTAAAAAACATTATTCCGCGGAAGATAAGTGCTTGCTTAGAGACTGCGGAACCCTTCGAATCCGTTGGGATCAATATTACATCCCAACCTGTTTGACTGGCAACCGTCATAATTATAACACTCGGATCCGGCAACTGCAGTGGCACTCTCTGAGTCAACCACCGAATGTTTGCCCCAGTCTGAATCTCTTGCAACACTAGATAGACAAGAGAACGTGTAAATCGAGCAATTCATGGATTGCTGAAAAGTTGCCGTCGAAGAGAAGCTTCTCCGAGAACGAAGCGACTCTGAGAGAGTTCTCTACCTTACTATCCATGCACGTGGATGTAGCTAGGGCTGCGTCACGTCTAACCAACTCCAATCAGCCACTGAAGGGCGGAGATATACGTGAACAAACTACTGCCCTCAAAAGAAATCACATTGAGGATAATATCCCGTAATTCTTTTCTTGAAGACGTAATGATAACGCCTCAGTAAGGTGGATTACGTATGATAAAGCATCTAAGTTAAGTCTACTAGACATCATTGTCGTTTCCAACATTGTGGTTGGAAAAGACATAGACGGCGAAAAAGAATATTTCCAGTCTTTAACCACGCCGTCTAGACGCATATGAACTCTCGGTATGCCCTGCTCTGCCAAAATAAATTATTCGTATAAATGATAAAAAGGCAGAAATGAGCATTGCGGACAAGAAACTAAACTATCATGCTTGGTAGCAGGCTTATATGCATATATAGCGTTGATAAATAATATACATGTTCTAATGACATTATTGGACTGTGTCGGTAAGTCAGGGACAATGTCCCTGAACCGATCCAAAATTCCGTGTCCAATGATGCTATAAGTCTCTTATCCAACATCGCAGCAATGTAGTCCGAAATAACAATCACTGGAAGATAATGCCAGAAGATATGAATGGCAGCTTCCAATGCTACGAAAGGGAAAACTCGAAATCTTTCGAATCCCTTTCGCCATCCTGTCGGACCCTATAAAGCGTTCGGTCGTCCGTACCTGATGCAACCGCGGACCGCACCGACCCAGCGCCGTCAGATAATTACTGATTCGACTAAGAAACTGTCGATTGCTGGGATGCTGCAAAAAAACTGTGCTAACTCGGATAGCACGTCCGTCACTGAGGCCTGTGGAGAAGCGGTCCTACAATGCATTGCCGCTGGAAGCTCCGTGATCGTTACCCCGTGCATACTACTAATATGCGAGCGAACGGAATGTATAGGCCTCGTGTCCCTTGGCTACCGGATGGCGTGACCTATTCGCCGTGGAATCACTGAATGACGAAACTGATCGGATACTCGAGGTCACGTAGCCAATGTGCGGTCGTGTGCCCTGCTGTGAGGATGAGGAAGCATTATCGACAGTCTCTCGGACTGTCAATATAACGGAGCGTCCCGTCCGACAGACATATGCTCCGAATGTAAAATATCTGAACCACAACATGCGGTCCCCTATGTTGTTGGACGAGAGAGGGACCTCTCTCGCTCACAGCCCGGACGGACCTGGACAAGCCAGGAACCGGACTAACAGGCTTCCTCCGATCTGTCCTCAATCCGCCGTCGCTGGGTGAGTACTAAAGTAATTATAATGCTCGCATCACCAAAATCTCCTTCCTAGACCGCAACGGACGAACCCGGCAGCCGAACCATTCGATGAATGTACGCTACACCGGGTGAGCTAGCGAATGTCATTCCCTCAATCCTACAAGGGACCTCTTAGGCGATAGACATATTCCATGAGCACTTATTGCCGCTAGCTCTTCATTAACTATGACGACAGAGGCACACTTTTGAAAGACATCTCCGTAACTTTGCGAACAAGAAACCAGAAATGCTTGGTAATAGCAAGCATATAATAATAATATATATAGCGTCGTTCAATAATTCGAAAGTTTGTGTGACATTATTGGACTATGTCGGAACTGAGGGACGATGTCCCTGAACCGAACCAAAAATTTCTAAGTCCACCGACGCTATCAGTTTCTTATCCGGCATCCCAGCATTCTGGTCCGACGAAAGAAGCTGTAGAAGATCAAGTCAGATGACATACACAACAGCATATGTTGTTCCGAAAAGGGAAAGCTCGAAATCCTCCAAATCCCTTTCGGTATCCCGTCGGACCGGATGAAATTTTCGGCCGTCCGTACCCGCTTCCGCGGAGCGTCCCGACCCAGCATCGTCGGATAAAAAATATGCGACAGATTCAGTTGATGCTGGGATGCTGCGATAAGCTGTGCTATTTAGGAAAGCACGTCCGTTCCCGAGGCCTGTGCAGTAGCGGTCTTACGATGCATTGCCACCGGAAGCTCCGTGTACAGTGACTCCTGCACACTTTCCTATGCGAACGTCCGGAGTCTGCAGGCCTCGTGTCCCTGGCTACGGGATGGTGTGACCTGGTCGCTGATGATTCTCTGACTGGCGAAGCTGACTGGATATCCGAGGTCACGTAGCCAAGAGCGGTCGTGTGCGCTACCATGAGAATGAGGAAGCCTTATTGACAGTCTACTCCGGACTGCCTATATGTCGGAGCATCCCGAGCGACGGACGTATGCTCCGAATGCGAAACATTTTGTACCACAACATCTGGGGCCAGATGTTGTTGTACGAGAGAGGGGCCTCTCTCGCTCGCCGACCGGATGGACCAGAACGAGCTATGAACCGGACTAAAAGGCTTCCTCCGTTCTCCCTCTAATCCGCTGTCACTGGGTGTGCATTTGGTTGATTTATAGTGCTCGCATCACCCCAAAACTCCTTCTAGACCGCAACGGACGAACCTGGCTGCCGAACCATTCGATGAATGGACGCTACACCTGGCGAGCTAGCGGACGTCAAAGGCCGTCGAACCTACTAGGGTCCTCTTAGGCAATTGGCGTATTTACATGAGCACTTTTCCGCTAGCCCTTCATTAATTGTGACGACGGAGGCACACTGTTGGAAGACATCACAGATACATCACCCTAATCTTGATCGTCTGAAATAGAAATTGATAAAGTAGAGTGACCCTGCGGGGAAAGGACCGAAGTGTCCAATTCCCCACTAACATACCGTGACATACGCTTCCCATGTTGTCATCGAAATCATACGATACAGAACAGGAGCTAATACAAGTACACTGACCACATATAGAATGATTATAAAAGTCAGAGGAAGACTTCCTCTTATTACAATTGATCAAAATCCTTTCAATGAGAAAAGAAAACAAGTCCTGGTACTCGCACCAACCCCTGGCAATCAAAATACATAATAATAATATTATCCATTAATATAGAAAAAATAATTGAAATCAAAATATTTTGAAAAAATATTTTTTCAGAAAAGCCCAAGTTTCTGAAAAGTAACGTTGAGACCCAATGGATCCCAAGCCTAAGTGTGGACAAAAATTTTAAAAATATTTTAAACAATTTATTCAACACTTACGAACAATAATAATGTATCTAGTTATGATTAAAATAACATCAAGATATTATTTTCAAGAAATCCCCCCCTCACACAGAGGGCTGTTCCAAATGTAAACAATGAGTGTAAAAACACTAAAATAAGACTCCAGGCACCCAGGCCCGGAATCAGTTACCAAAAATACACTATCTGATGCAAAACAGAGACTTCCAGGGAAGAAACTGCAGAACATCAGATGGTAGATGCAGAACACAACGCCTAACCACCCGTAGGTGAAGACGTAAACATGGGGAAAAGAACAGAATTCATTCTGTTATTCAGCTAAAACTCCCAAGAAATTTTAGTAATAATAATTACAGAAACTATGCCAAAAGCATGGGAGAATAGCAAGAGGGGACTTAAAGGAAAGGGGGAGAGGAAAACACTGAAAAATCAGTGTAACTAAATAACCAGAATGACAACAAAATGGCTGCTGCCTTGAAAATAGGTAACTTAACATAATTTCATTAAAAAATTTTAAGTTACAGCCCTGATAACATTCTGTCACACATTTTTCCTCTCCTCCTTCTCTATCCTCCTTAGAATCACCATTTCACTAATATTTATGTGTCTGGCATCATTTAAACTGAGATTTACAAGCACAAAGATCAGTCAGATGTTAACTGATGAAGGGCCAAACTTAAAATGATTAATGGCACCAATTTCGGAACGTCCTTGTCACTGCGCATGCGCAGTAGAGGTGAAGTGTGGAGGGCCATTCAGAACATGTTTTCTTTGGTTTTAGATGCAAATTTTGGGGATTGGGGGGCAAAATTTGTGTTTGGCCCTATATTTTAAGAGTTAGCACCAGCTATGTCTGGGTCATTGGTACAGTATAAAAATATAAGAAAGCATCTATTGTGATGTTGTAATGGTGCTTATAGAATATAGAGTGGACTCAATAAACCAGACTTGTTCTCACCAACCAAACCACACTCACTTCAAAATCAACTACTAGTAAGCAGCTTGGTGGAAAACTAATGAAAATACAATTTTGCAAATATGCTTTATCAAACAAAAATTCCATATTTGTCCCATATGTTCTTTAAACACAACAAATATATTTTGTATCAATTCTTATTTTTCAAGAAATATCCATGGAAACAATCGATTATATCTTCTCAATGGAAAAGGCTCACAAAGCCTCCAAGGAAGAATCAAAATCAATATTATGGAAAGAAAAACTAATAAATTATTAGAGCATTAAAACTATTTTCAGAAATTTGATTTCAGGCCTTAAAGATTGGTACAATTTGGAGACATCACTGAACTGCCAAAGTGGTGTATCTTTTGTGTAATAATGACAACCTGAAATGACATTTTTATTACTTCTCTGGGCTGTTTTGCTACCTCAGATATCTATCAACACTATAGGTCTAATTACAACTTCCATCAATTTTTGCAATAACAGAACATGCGCCCTAACATAAATTCTCTGGCTAAGTGTTTGAAGTTACATTATAAGTACCTTGGCCATTGTTTCTAGGCAAGTCTTGGCTGCCTATGTAGGTAGCCAAGACTTACCTAGAGACATCACAACTGAAAAGCCACAGGATATAGACTGTTAGTATGCACCAAGAATGTATAAAAATCTCAAGGCTTTTCAAGGCGAAGACAGTTTTTATGAAACTGGACATAAAAGCATAAAAACAAATCATACCATGTGTTATCCCTTCTAATTTGCAAATTTCTTATCCATCTCAGCAGTTTGTCAAACACAGGATGTGCTCCTCTGCAATCAGTTACTGTAGAGGGTGACATATTTATAAATATCTAATAATACATTCAAAAAGTTAGTCTACCTTCATACTTGGAGCCATCAGGATATATAAATGTTCCCTGACCATGTTTTTTATTTTTGTCATACTCTCCTATATATCTGGCACCATTTTTAAATCTGCAAGTAACAGAAAACATTTGAGTTACATGTATGTGTAAATCTTCATCATGGTGGCTCAGTGGTAGACTGTTGGACATCTATACTAGAGGTCCCGAGTTCGATCTCCGTCCGGGATGGCCCGCATTGTGTCCTTGGGCAAGGCACTTTATGCCGGTTGCCTACATGGGGGCACAATGAAACTGTGTACTAAGGTGTACAGCACGTCAATGGTGCACATGTCTTCAACCACTGTAACCCTGCTTGAGCGGAGCTTGAACAGAGTTAGAATGTTGAGGAGCTGATAATTGCTGGTCGATGCTCGGTGGTTCTCTCTGGGTACCCAGCTTCCTCCACCCGTAAAACTGCCACGGTCACTATTAGCCATTGTGCCTAAGTATGTGACCTTAAACACCAATAAATAAATAAATGAATATACATTTAAGTATTCTGAATTTAAGTAAATTACTGAAGGAAAGTAGCATTTGCGATATTTCCCCATATACATTTACATAATAACAGCTTGGCTGGACTTAAATAAATTTGAAACATCTGTGGTTTGATGTACTAGAACAATATCTTGCTGCATTTTATTATACCTTTGATCGATACATAAAAATCGGCACGCTCATTGTTCTTCCCTGTAATGCGGTGAATTCGTTCATATGGTCAGGACATCATTTCGTGTTGTCAGTTCAATGCACCAATTTGATCCGTTGGTTACTGATATTTTTTCTAAATCTTCCATTTCGAGATTATACTACTATCAAGACTCGAAATAAGTGGTGGGACAAGGACAATGACTGACACTAAACTTACTTTGACCCACAAACTTTGAAATCCATAGGACATTTTGAGCGATGTAAAATTCTGCTCAATTTTAGAATCTGAGTTTAAAAAACACTGGTAAATTGCTATAAACTTAGCCCTTTGAACACTGGTGGTATCTTCCATGTCAGTTGAGATGCAGCAATTAGAAGGGTTCATATTCATTATTTGGGGGTAGACCAATTAATATTTTCAATGTGCAGCCATGAGGCTTCACATTGAAAATATTGATTGGTCTAACGCACCCTTAAACAAGAGCTCACGTATCGCTGAAGCAATACAATGTCCCCTACCGGACTAATGAGCATTAATAATTATACAAATGTTATAACCTAGATGTGATCAGCATGAATTCCGATGAAGCGTTTTCAAAAAAAGTCTGGAAAACTGATATTTTGGCGCTATTCCATATTTCCAAGGGCCATAACTCACACAAGAATAATGCAATCAGCATGAAACTCAAACTTGATCTGTAAGTCAATCGGTCCATAGTAGGTTACCAAGAATGAAATCATTCAGTTGAAGCATTTCCAAAACAAGTCCAGAAAACTAAAGTATGACTGACAGACTGACTTACAGACTGGCGGATGGACAGAGTGCAAATGAAACTTGATCTGTAAGTCATCGTTCTATAGTAGGTTACCAAAAATAAAATCATTCCGTTGAAGCGTTTCCAAAAAAGTCCGGAAAGTTAAAAAATTTATAGTAATTTATATATTTTTTATACTTACCAATGACCCAGACATAGCTGGTGCTAATTCTCAAAAATCTAGGGCCAAACACAAATTTTGCCCCCCAATCCCCAAAATTTGCATCTAAAACCAAAAAAATCATGCCCTAAATGGTCCTCCATACTTTCCCTCCACTGCACATGCGCAGTGTCAAGGAGGTCTCGAAATTGGTGCCAATTATCATTCTTACAAGCAGTGCCTGGTCAGCGCCATGTACTAAGCGGGGAGGTATGAGTTCCCAACTCCTGGGAGGGCCTTCCCCGTCTGGGTCATTGGTAAGTATAAAAAATATATAAATTACTATAAATTTTTTAACATTTTTATACTGTACCAATGACCCAGACATAGCTCAATAGTAAAAAGGCTGGAGGGCCTAGGACATAGAGGAAAATCCAATATTAAAGCTCAACTATATATAATAGAGTCATCCCCTCGAGGAGAAAAGGAGGATTAGGCTTTACATGTATCTTTCTTATTTATGATAAATTAGAAAGACACAACACCCTCCATAATTGAGCATAATAACATTCATGTTCTCTATTAACATCCAGTATAACCCTTTATACTAATTATTTTTAAAGTAAGCCAATAAATAAAGTTAGTCCAGAGAATTGAGACTCTTTATACTCTTTAAAAGTGTCCGAGGATTGTATATTAACGCCCGTTTGACACGTGACATATACAAATGCTTCACACCGAGCTACACTTTAAAAATATGACATGAATGAATTTTAAACATTAACTTTACACTTTAAAACCATCCCGGTAACGACTCAGAATTACTGACTCCGGAGGAGGAATCCCCTTGCTTTTCACTATAAAGCAGGTGAACTAAGGGAACACCCTCCCCCCCTCCCCCCCTTCCCCTTGCCCTGGGTCAAATAGCCCAGAGCGAAGAGGGCAGCAGGACGGAGTCACTGCTGGAACAGAAAGCCTGCATAACTATAGTTGCAACTGTTTAGTGGACGACATTCTGAGCAACAGATAACGGACCTAAACAATGCAGGTCTCCAGAAATGGACTCAATATTTCGGAGATAAAAATTTGTGAATGTGGATGGCTGAGACCTTCATTAAATCTGTAATAGCAACACTATTTGCGTAAGCCCAAGATGTAGAAAGAGCTCTTACTTCATGAGCCGAAATCTTAAGCACAGACTGCTAAGTTGAAGATAGATTATCGTAAGCAGTACGGACAGTTAATTGAATCCATCTAGCAATAGAATGGACCGTAATGGCCTTTCTATTAGGCATCAGAGACAGAAAGAAGCGTTTTCGCCCCTTTCTGATAAACTGAGATCTTCGTTTATAAATACGTAAAGCTCTAACTGGACAGAGTAAAGGCCTATGCCCGTCTGAAGACGGAAGGGCCTTAATAACAATAGGTTCCGGATATTTATTAGGAGCCTGATTCTTAGCCAAAAATCCCACATTAGTAGTAAAGGTAATAGTGTTCCCGACACTACGATAGTGAGAATCGTCCACAGATAGTGCATGAAGCTCACTGACTCTTCTCGCAGAAGAGAAAGCTAAGAGAAATGCTGTCTTATAAGACAAGAATTTGAAATCTACTGTCTCACGAGGCTCAAATGGCTTTTCTTTTAGTTTAAGAAGAACCCAAGCTAAATTCCATTTAGGAATTAATCTAAGGGTTCTAGGTCTATTTATCGAGAATTTTCTAACTAATTTAGATAAAGAGACATTAGATCCAATTTGTAAACTATCATGATGTGCATAGGTATCAGATAACATAGACCTATAACCTTTAATAGTAACAGGCTGCAGTTTGAACTCGTCAAACAAGTATACTAGAAAGTTCGCAATGTCTGGTATGGAGGGATCAAAAATATCAACAGAATGATCCCTACACCAACGACAAAAGACCTTCCACTTAGCCACATAGTTTAGCGAAGAGGAGGTCCTCCTACAGTTAGAAATCGCGTCCACTGCTCGTCCTGTAAAATGCTTGCCGTGCAAGAAGGACCGCACAATGGAAATACGTGAAGGTTGAGACCTTGCGGGTTGTGATGTAGTTGACGCGATTTCCCCTGGGAAAGAAGATCCTCTCGTGGAGGAAGTTTTTGCGGTAAGTCCCACAGCAGACATCTGAGGAGATTTATCCACGGTCTCTGTGGAGACAGAGATGCTACCAATAGAATTTTGCATTGAGATTGTTTTATCTTTAGCAATATCTGCTGAATCAACGGCGCTGGAGGATATGCATATCCTATTATTCCGTCCCACGAGATCGATAGAGTGTCTACTGCATATGCTCAGGGATCCGGACATGGAGACACATACGTCTGCAACTGATTGTTGAGTTGTGTCGCAAATAAGTCTATCATTGCCCGCTCCCATTGGTAGCAAATCTGATTGAATACCTGTTTGTTGAGAGTCCATTCTGACGGCAACAAGCGACCCTTCCGTGAAAGGGAGTCTGCTAATACATTCAGACGACCCGGAATATGATGGACCGAAAGTAGAACTTGGTGTTCTAGAACAAACAGAAGGATTCTTTCCGTTAAATTGAATAACGGAACGGAATGAGTGCCTCCCTGGTTCTGAATATACGCTACTACTGTCGTATTGTCGGACAGGATTTGGACATGTGCTTTCTGAATAATGTTCATCCAATGACGTAGCGCAAGCCAAATTGACATCATTTCCTTGATGTTTATGTGCTTGGCTAGGAACTGCGGATCCCAAAGACCCTGGCACTTCGAATCCGTTGGGATCAATGTTGCACCCCAACCTGTTTGACTGGCATCCGTCATAATCGTAAAACTCGGATCCGGCAACTGCAGTGGGACTCCCTGAGTCAACCACTGAATGTTTGCCCAAGTCTGAATCTCTTGTTTCACTTGATTTGACAAGGGAACGTCTATATCGAGCGAATGAATCTTTACACTCCAATTCTGAGTCAAGAAAATTTGGAGAGGACGAGTGCGTAACCGCCCCATCGGAATGAGATCCACAGCGGCTCCGCACAGACCTATCAATCTCATGAACTCTCTCGCTGTGACTTTGTCTGAGTGAAGACAACAGAGAGCGTAACAACTGATTAATTTTGCTCTGGTTAACGGCAGACGAATGAGATTGTTGTGCGTCTCGAAGCTCATTCCCAGATGAGTGAATGACTTGGACGGCACCAGATCCGACTTCTCCTTGTTTATTTTAAAACCGAGACGTAGGAGTAATAGAAGCAGATTCTGCACATCGTTCTGAAGCGTTAACTCGTTGCCGTACCTCTGAAGAATGTCGTCCAGGTAGGCCGACGTTACCGCAGACAAATGAGCTTGGAAATATATCATTACCGAGTTCATTATTCAAGTGAAAGCCCAGGGCGCTAGGTTCAAACCGAAGCAAATCGCTCGGAACTGATATACAACTCCTAGGACTGCGAAGCGTAGATACTTTCTGAATGTCGGATGTACCATGACGTGAAAGTACACATTCTTGAGATCTATGCTTGTAGCATAGTCATTCACCAGAATACTCGCTCTGACTGATCGAATTGTCTCCATAAAGAACTTCGGACCGACGATCAGCTTGTTTATCCAGCTCAGATCTATGACTGGACGGAACGAGCTGTCTGGTTTTGGAACCAGAAACAGATGGCTGTAGAAACCCGGTGATTCCTGGTCTTCTACGACCTCTACCGCATTCTTCTTCAGAAGAGACTGTACTTCTGATAAAAGAGCGTCTCTTTTCTGCGGATTCGACGGAAGCTGAGTCCATTTTGGACTTCGAGTTAATGGAGGCTTTCGTTTGAAGGATATTCTTAGTCCTTCCGAAATCACCCCTCGAACCCAGGGGTCGTCCGTAATTGATGCCCACTTGTTTATAAAACTCAATAATCTTCCGCCTACCGGAACACGATAGAGGTTCAAACCATCACCTCCTGGACCCGCGAGGCTTGCGGAAGGAGAAACTACGTCCTCCACGACCCAAACCTCGCCCTGTCGACCTAGGGACGTCTGACCGGTAATCTCGGCCAGAAGAACGTCCCGCACGAGAGTCGCTGCCTTGACGGTCTCTAGAATAAGACATAGAGAATGCATAGGAACCTCTATAGGAACTTCTCTTGGGCGTACTTGTCCCAGAAGTGCCTGTGTTACTCTTTTTTGCTGTATCCGGCTTTTTGGAAGCGGATTTGAAAAGCAGAGAATCCGAAGCTTTCTTAGTTATCTTATCATAGATTGCTGAAAGCTTGCCGTCGAAGAGAAGCTCTCCGGAGACCGAAGCGACTCTGAGAGAGTTCTTCACCTTACCATCCACGCGCGTGGATGTAGCTAGGGCTGTGTCATGTCTAACCAACTCCAGGTTTGCCACTGAAAGGGCGGAGTTATACGTGGAATAAGCTACTGCCCTTGAAAGAAGTCTTAATGAGGATTGTATATCCTGGAATTCTTTCCCTTGAAGACGTAATGATAATGCCTTAGTAAGGTGATCTGCGTATGATAAGGCGTCTAAGTTAACTCTGTTAGACATTATTGTCATTTCCAACGTCGTGATTGGAATTGACATAGACGACGGTATAGACAATTCCAAGTCTTCAGCCTCATCGTCTAGACGCAGTGGAACTCTCGGTATGCCCTGTCCTGCCGTTTCGAATTTATTCCTTGAATTGATGAAAGGCAGATTTAGGGCATTTGCGGATAAGAAACCAGACTTGCCCGTTTTGGTAGCAAGCTTATAAATAGCGTCGTTCAATAATTCAAATGTACTTGTGACCTTATTGGACTATGTCGGAAACTCAGGGACGATGTCCCTGAACCGATCAAAAAATTCTGTGTCCAATGACGCTATCAGTCTCTTATGCGGCATCGCAGCATTCTGGTCCGACGGAACAACCTCTGGAAGGTAATGCCGGATAAAATCTACAGCAGCTTTATGTTGTTCCGAAAGGGAAAGCTCCGAATCCTCCGAATCCCTTTCGCCATCCTGTCGGACCCTATGAAGTTCTCGGTCGTCCGTACCCGATGCTTCGGCGGAGCGTACCGACCCAGCGTCGTCGGATAATTCCTGATCTGACAGAGATTCTGTCGTTTGCTGGGATGCTGCGATAAGTTGTGCTATTTGGGATAGCACGTCCGTCACTGAGGCCTGTGGAGTAGCGGTCTTACGATGCTTTGCCGCTGGAAGCTCCGTGTACGTTGACTCCTGCATACTTCTTTTATGTGAACGTCCGGAGTCTACAGGCCTCATGTCCCTGGCTACCAGATGGCGTGACCTGGTCGCCGTGGAATCCCTGATCGGCGAAGCTGGCTGGATATCCATGGTCACGTAGCCAAGTTGCGGTCGTGTGCGCTGCCGTGAGGATGAGGAAGCCATCGACAGTCCCTCCGGACTGTCTATATAACGGAGCGTCCCGAGCGGCGGACGTATGCTCCGATTGCGAAACGTTTTGTACCACAACATCTGGTCCCAGATGTTGTTGTACGAGAGAGGGACCTCTCTCGCTCGCAGCCCGGATGAACCTGGACGAGCTAGGAACCGGACTAATAGGCTTCCTCCGTTCTCTCCTCTGATCCGTCGTCACTGGGTGTGCACTTTGTCTTATTATAGTGCTTGCATCACCCAAATCTCCTTCCTGGACCGCAACGGACGAACCTGGCTGCCGAGCCATTCGATGAATTTTCGCTACACCGGGCGAGCTAGTGGACGCCAATGCCGTTGATCCTACTAGGGACCTCTTAGGCAATTGACGTATTTCCATGAGCACTTTTGCCGCTAGCTCTTCATTTAACTGTGACGACGGAGGCACACTTTTGGAAGATATCACGGAAACATCACCCTGTTCTTGTTTCTCTGAAATAGAGATTGATAAACTAGAGTTACCCTGCGGAGAAAGGACCGGCATGGCCTTTTTCCCGCTAACAACATACCATGACACACGTTTCCAATGTTTGTCATCCCAATTGACACATACTGAACAGGAGTTAGTGCGAGTACACTGACTACAATTAATACAATGATTATGAAAGTCAGAGGAAGATTTCCTCTTATTACAATTTGAACAATATCCTTTCATTGTGAAAAGAACACAAAAAGTCCTAGTACTCACACCAACCCCTGAAAACAAAGATACATAATAACATGATCCATTAATATAGAAAAAATAATTGAAATCAAAAAAAAAATTTTTGAAAAAATATTTTTTCAGAAAAGTCCAAGTTTCTGAAAGTAACGTTGAGCCCCAATGGATCCCAAAAAGCCTAAGTGTGGACAAAAATGTTTAAAATATTACAAAAAAATTAATGCAACACTTACGTATAACAATAATGTATCTTGTTATGATTAAGCTAATACAAAGACAAGAAACCGTTGTCAATGTAAACAAGAAGTGTATTAACACCAGAAACATGACTCCAGGCACTGATAACCATGCCCCGAAATCAGTTACCAATAACACATTATCTGATGCAAAACAGAGACTTCCAGGGAAGAAACTGCAGAACATCAGATAGTAGATGCAGAACACTATGCCTAAACACCCATGGGTGAGGACGTAAACAAAAGCATGGGAGAATAGCAAGGGGGGACTTAAAGGAAAGGGAGAGAGGAAACACTGAACAAGCAATGTAACTTTATAGTAAGAATGACAACAACAGGCCCATGCCTCGAAATTAGGCAACATAACATAATTTCGTAAAAAAAATTTTAAGTTACAGCCCTGATTATTTCCTGCCACTCATTTTTCCTCTCCTCCTTCTATTTCCTCTTTAGATCCACCATTTTTCTAATATTTATGTGTCTGGCATCATTTAAACTGAGATTTACAAGCACAAATATCAGTCAGATGTGAACTGATGAAGGGCCAAACAAAGAATGATAATTGGCGCCAATTTCGAGACCTCCTTGACACTGCGCATGCGCAGTGGAGGGAAAGTATGGAGGACCATTTAGGACATGATTTTTTCGGTTTTAGATGCAAATTTTGGGGATTGGGGGGCAAAATTTGTGTTTGGCCCTAGATTTTTGAGAATTAGCACCAGCTATGTCTGGATCATTGGTACAGTATAAAAATACTGATATTTTGGCGCTTTTCCATATTTCCAAGGGCCATAACTCACACAAGAATAAGGCAATCAGCATGAAACTCAAACTTGATCTGTAAGTCATCGTTCTATAGTAGGTTACCAAAAATGAAATCATTTCGTTGAAGCGTTTCCAAAATAAGTCCGGAAAACTGATATTTTGGCACTTTTCCATATTTCCAAGGGCTATTACTCACACATGAATAATGAAATCAGCATGAAACTCAAACTTGATCTGTAAGTCATAGTTCTATAGTAGGTTACCAAAATGAAATCATTCCATTGAAGCGTTTCCAAAAAAAGTCCAGAAAACTAAAGTATGACTGACAGACTGACTGACGGATGGACAGAGTGCAAATGAAACTTGATCTGTAAGTCATCGTTCTATAGTAGGTTACCGAAAATGAAATCATTCTGTTCAAGAGATTCAAAAAAAAGTCTGGAAAACTGATATTTTGTAGCTTTTCCATATTTCCAAGGGCCATAACTCACACAAGAATAAGGCAATCAGCATGAAACTCAAATTTGATCTGTAAGTCATCGTTCTATAGTAGGTTACCAAAAATGAAATCATTCCGTTGAAGCGTTTCCCAAAAAAGTCCGGAAAACTGATATTTTGGCGCTTTTCCACATTTCCAAGGGCCATAACTCACACAAGAATAATGCAATCAGCATGAAACTCAAACTTGATCTGTAAGTTATCATTCTACAGTAGTTTACCAAAATGAAACCAATCATTCCGTTGAAGCGTCTCCAAAAAAGTCCGGAAAACTGATATTTTGGTGCTTTTCCATATTTCCAAGGGCTGTAACTCACACAAGAATAATGCAATCAGCAAGAAACTCAAACCTTATCTGTAAGTCATCGTTCTATAGTTGTTTACCAAAAATGAAATCATTCCATTGAAGCATTTCCAAAAAACTCCGGAAAACTAAGTGTGACTAACAGACTGACAGATGGACAGAGTGCAAACCTATAGTCCCCTCAGGTGATGCCGGTAGGGGACTAATTAGCAGACATCCTACTTAATGCGAGTATGGCATACCATGTCCCTGGGCCAGCAAAGTGGCTTCTTGTGTTCAAAGGTTCAAAGGGTTAAATTCCATTGCAAATTAACAAGTCATTTTCTCATTCAGTAGTCACCATATGTCAATTTACAATGTGTAAAGCAATATGCTGAAAATAACCTGCACTAAATTAAAATGACCTGTACCAACTACTTGGGGCAGGACATTTTGACCTGCACTAGAAAAATAATTATTTGGGAGCCTTGACTACTATCTGTTGAATTGATTAATTTTCAAAGTTGATTCCACAGCATCATCTCCCATACGTTCAATGATTACTTATCCATGGGTGTTTATTCAGGCAATCCATACAACTTGTTTGTTTGTTTATTGGGGTATAATTACACTTTCAACAGCCAGAGTCATAGCATGACAGACAATTTTATGGGTGAAGGAAGATGAAGAATCCAGAGAGACCAACCAAGCAGCGATGAGCAACTGTCAGACTCTCCAACTTACTAACCAAGCACAGAGTTAGCAGTAGTACACAGCCCCCATCAGGCCCCCATGTTGGCAATCAGAATTAATGTTTTGCCCAAGGACACAGTACACATGGCACAGTTCAGGATTGCACCATCAACCATTCAGTTTTATGTCCAATCCTCTCTTTCTCTCTCTATAACCAATCAGCCACCATGCTCGCATGTGCACAAGATATTTATTTATTGGTGTGTAAGGTCACTTTCAGCATCTTTGGTTTGCACAAAATGACCTTATATTTGCCTCTCATAATTTAATACTCTGGGTTTGTTGTTTGGTAACTGATTGAGAGTCACAACAGCTTTTTTGTTAACCTTTTACTCAATGCATATGCTATCAAAATTTGTTATTTTATTATATTTTTTTTCTCAAATTTTTCACAAAGTTTCAACAGAACCATATCATGTGATCCCTCATTAGAAGAACTCATCGTGCTCATTCCAATGAGGGATCACATGATGTGGGTTGGTTGAAATTCTTTGAAAAATAACTTTCTTTCAACTGCCCAGATTGTAAGTTATGTGGGCGGATGCAGCCGATTCATTTGGTAAATGATTAAGCAGGCCGATGAATTTGAGATGCACTTCTAAAGGGTTAGTTGCGTGCATTGTTAACCCAGTGCCTTGTAAAATCCATTTTTGTAAAGTAATATAATAAACATGTAATGCTACAATGATATGCCTCCTTCACAATAAGATATGCATCACAATTCAGTCTCCATGATACAATATGTATCATGATACACATGATCTCCCACGGCATACAACTAAAACTATCAAATACTTTAAATGTTATGCATTTGTTTCCAGTAGATTCAATTTGACACAATTTTAGAATACATACTTTAGGCGATGTGTAACTTCTCAATGTGATATTCCAATGGCATTCAGCAATTTCAGACTTCAGTATTAGTTAGATTTTATGACCCATTTGCCTGTGCTTTTTCCCTTAGAAATATGTTCTATTTATTCCCTTATATCTTATATATATTATAATGGATTAATCAAATATATATTTAGCAAAATAGAAGAAATTGCCAAGTTGTGGTTGATTTATTTATTTATTGATGTTTAACTCTTTGCATGCTACTGGTGGACATTCCCACCCAGGACAGAATTTCTCTTACCACTAAAATATGTATAATTTGGGTACAAATTTCCCCCCTGTAAACTGAATGGACTTTGCACCAATGCTTTCTTGAGGTATATTTAAAATCTAGTCATGGCTGCTTCACAGCAGCAGTGGCATAGCCAAGGAAGAGAGGGGGCACATGCACCCCCAAATTTCAGTCATGTCCCCCCCCCCCCCACACACACCAAGGTGATGTGGCCTAATTATTGATGCCTTTCACAAAATTATGAACACTAACAGACTCAAGAGTTAAGGAAATTACATTTTTTGTCTCGAATTTCAAAATTTTTCCTGGGGGAGGCCCCTCTCTCCAGGCCTGGAAATAAGTCGCGAACGGTCATTCAGGTTACGGGGAGGTTACGATGATTTAAAAAACTGTAACCTCCCAACTGTTCGCGATCAAATTTTTCCACGAACGGAACAAAGAAAGATGATCATCACTTCACTGTTGTGTCAAGCACCTCAACTTGAAACAGTGATCAAACACCTGACAAAATTCTATCATAAACTTTATGGTCCAGACCCATCACCTGAAAGGGCTTTCTATGGGGAATGCTACTGACAAATGCAAAGAAATTTATTCAATTAATCATTTGAAATGGCTCTTTTCTCATTTCAATTCTGTGAATGGCAAGCTGCTCCGTGTCAATGGTCTGTGGTCTAAGTGTGATAGTTAGCTCCCTTGATATGCCTGAATGTGATGTTTCACCAATGTTGAAACAAATTTTCAATGATCATACACAGTTGCCCAGGGTTAATTATAATATTGGAATTATGTCATGGAAACATTTCACACATTTGCAAGTGGCACCACCATCCTACTCAAAAAATGACAAAGCTGAACAGGTCTGGTTGCATCATTGTAGGTAAGCTATGCACAGAGAATATTTTCCAACCTATTTATTTTTGGCATTGGGCAATTTTTTTAATTTTTCGATACTTTTGGATATCAAAAAAAAAAAAAAATTTTGTGTCTGGAAATTTAAATGAAATTAGAGGTGTGAGACATCAAGAAAAATATATAAATTTTCTCTGTGTCTCTTCTACATTAAAGAATAACTTCCATCATTATATGACCATAGGAACACAAAGAAAGGCATGGTAATAAAACATAACAGGATAAGGCTGTTATTTCTGGTTTTAATGTGCCCAAATTAGGGCAAAACAGTGTGTCCAAAATAAATGAATTTAAATGCATGAACTGGATTGAGGGGATCAAAGCAAAGAGGATGAGGTGGTCTGCAGGTAAGAGTTTTGAGGAGTATCTTGATGGCACCTCTGGGGGATGGGATGGGGGCGGCACTGCTATCTAAGGGGAAAAATTTGGAATGAGAGTGAAAAGGAGTACCAAATGTGTAATTTAGGAGTAATGGAAACCCTGAAACACTTTCTCTTTGCAGGTACAAAATATCAATCAGACAGAATAAGGTTCAATGGGAGTATAATGGGGAAGCTGAATGGGAGAATGAAGGATGTGTGGATATTTGGTAACACAAAGGAGAGTTAGTATGCTTATCAGAGAAATTAGGACTGTGTATGGGATATTAATTATCAAACAGCAATTCCGGGTGTTGAAAAGAGAGAAAAGGCATGAGGATAGGGTGGCATTTGGGAGCACAGGTCAATCAAGGCATTCTCACCTGGGAACCGGTGACAAATCAGTGACTGGCCAAAGTGTATTAGTATTATTATTATTATTATTAGTTGTTTCTGGGCAAGTCTTGGTTGTCCTTATGAGCAGCCAAAACTTATCTAAAAACAACTGCAAAGCCACAGCATATGGACTGTATGAAAAAAGGAAGAAATATCCAGGCCTTTAAAGGTCAAGAAATTTGTTTACAAATGTCCCCTGCTTTTCATGTTAGGTGAAAGGTTAATGGATCCCAGTCCTTATAACAGCTAATGTATTCATAACAATTGCATTCATAGTCTGGGGTTCTGCTCACAGGGGTGATTGGCAATCGGGTGTGCCCTACACATTTTTATTTCTGCCCACCACTTTAGACAAAAAAAGGTCTCTTGCAACCACAACTAATTCTCCCCAATGTCACATTTAGCATCATAGAACCTATTGGCGGAGGAAGTCTTTTGTCACCTATGAATTGGGACTATTTATTTATTTATTTATTGGTGTTTAAGGTCACATACTTATGCACAATGGCTAATCGTGACCGTGACAGTTTTACAGGTGGAGGAAGCCGGAGTACCCAGAGAGAACCACCGAGCAACAACGAGCAGCTGACAGCTCTCCAACATCGTAACTCTGAACTCTGCACCGCAGCACAGGCAGGGTTAGATTGGTTGAAGACATGCGCACCATCGACATGCAGTACGCCTCAGCACACAGCATCAATGTGCCCCCATGTAGGCAATCGGGGTGAAGTATGAATTGGGACTTAAAATGTTTTATGCTGAACCCTGATAGTCTATGTATAATGTAATAGAACTGTCAAAAAGATTTTCTCTTTCTCGACCATCAATGACGCCAGTGACAGAAATGGCTTTTTGGAAAGCTCTCATGGAATACTTTTCAGAAATTAACCCTTTACTCAACGTAATGGTCAAAACTGGCCAGTGCTATTCACAAAAATCGGCAATTAATTTTCATTATTTTTTTCATTTTTTGTCTCAAAAACATAGATTATGATCCCTCAATGGAATGATCTTGATGAGCTCGTTCCAATGAGGGGTCATAACCTATGTTTTTGAGACAAAAAAATAGTTATTCAAGAATTTTGTTTGCAAGTGTTGTCTGCTTTTCTGGTAAGGTAATGGGTTAATGCCAGGGGTCTGTTTTCATCAGTGAAGAAAAAACACCAACAATTTTAAGTTTTTACCATGCTCAATCTCCCAACATTTTCCTCCATGGGCACTGTAAGTTTATACAATTTTATACAGTTAGTGTGTTGTGCAATGAAAAATCATTCTTAAAGTAGATCTACTGGGCTATAAAATTTGGCATGTGATAACACTGTCCCAAAATAAAAACATGTAATGCATGAACAATTGAATTTAAAACTCTCTGACACTCAACCAACCTGTATGTTCCTTGCCCATTCCTCTTTCCATTTTCATATGAGCCTTCATATGTATCTCCATTCGGTAAAGTGGCTTTACCTTGGCCATGCCTTTCTTCCTTTTCATTTCGGTCACCGACATACTCCTGAAATAAAATAACTTATTTTTTTAAATCATTCTATCTATACATTTATACACTATATGAAAAAAATTAAGTCTAATTACAGCCTATATCTTAAACCTCGTCACTTTTCAAACGCAATCTACATATCCAGTTTTTTTTGTCCCCAAAAAGAAAAAAAATCTAAACTTTCAGTGCACACTTTGACATTTGGAAATTTGATTCATTTAATTCTCTCAATTTTTCAGTTACTCAAAATTTGATAAGCTATTCATTTTTAAATCGCTTCTGCAAAAGAAAGATGTGATTTTGCGTAAAAGTCATTTTCGGTAAATATTTTACATATCGGTAGTTACTCATATTATTTTGGAATCAGGAACTTGGAAGGAAGATGAAAGTATTTGGCATCTTTTTAAAAAATGAAATTCATGTCCTTTTAACCCTTTACCTAACATGAAAAGCAGGCGACACTTGCCAAAAAAAATTATTGAAAAACTAATTTTTTGTCTCAAAAATATAGGTTATGACCCCTCATTGGAACAAGCTTGTTCCAATGAGGGGTCATAACATATGTTTTTGATACAAAAATGAAATAATAATGAAAATTAATTGGCGATTTTTGAGAATAGCACTGGCCGGTTTTGGCCATTACGTTGGGTAAAGGGTTAAAAGTGAAGTAACTTCAAGTGAACAGCAATCTCTGATGACAGACCTGTTATGTCTGGTACATGAAATTGCTTTTAGTGAGATACAGTTGTAGAACTAATATCCACAACTTTTCAGTTCAATTCTTATTTAATGAGATTATGGTAATGCGCTTAACATTTACCTAACGAATCGGTGACATTCGTCTGTGTGTATGGAGCATAGTGGATCTGTGGTTACTTAAGTGGACTTCAAATCGAAGGGTCCACAGTTTGATCTCCACCAGAGGCAACTGTGTTGTGTCCTTGAGCAAGGCACTTAACCCTTTACCTAACATGAAATGCAGACGACACTTGCAAATAAAATACTTGAACGACTAATTTTTTTCATTTTTTATCACAAAAACATAGCTTATGACCCCTTATTGAAAAGAGCTGAACAAGCTCGTTGCAATGAGGGGTCATAAGCTATGTTTTTGTGGTAAAAAATGAAAAAATAATGAAAGTCAGATAGTATTTTTTGTGAATAGCGCTGGCCGGTTTTGGCCGTTATGTTGGGTAAAGGGTTAAATTCAGATTGCCCACGCGGGGGCATGGTGGCAAATGGTAAATCTTCATCACGGTGGCTCAGTGGTAGACTGTTGAACATCTATACTAGAGGTCCCGAGTTCGATCTCCGTCCGGGACGGCCCGCATTGTGTCCTTGGGCAAGGCACTTTATGCCGGTTGCCTACATGGGGGCACAATGAAACTGTGTACTAAGGCGTAATGCATGTCGATGGTGCACTTGTCTCCAACCATTACTAACCCTGCTTGTGTGGAGTTAGTACGTTGGGATGTCTGGTGACTACTTGCCATTGCTTGGTGGTTCTCCCTGGGTACGCTGGCTTCCTCCCTCCATACAACTGTCCTACATGAGGTGGCACTGGGCCACTGGCTGTCAAAAGGGTCATTGGAGACCGGCCAGTGATGATTTGCTGAGCTAATCTATCCACTTTTCTGGACTATTTAATGGTCTCTTCATAATGAAAGATGGTCTCCGTTTTAAAATTTCTGATAAAGTGTTTACTCATATAATTTATTTTGTTAACCCTTTACCTAATAACACTGACCACTTCCATCAGGGGTAAGGGCGGGAAAAAACTCGAACTAATCAAGATTATAATTTGTTCAATTTGAAGGAGAACTTTAGCGAATCATCTTGGTTGGCTCATGACTGTTCAAAAAGAAACTCGCACAGAACTCGACCCTACGCTCTCTCAGAGATAAGCCTGATGTCAGGGAAAGTCAGTCAGTGTCGTGGAAAGTTGGGCGGGGTGCATAAAAGAAGGCCCATGACTGCATGCCTCCCTCTGCTGTAAAGTATATCGCCGTTCACTGCAGGGGCTCAAACACTGACCACTGACCTATCACGGATTGACAAAGTTTCTATCACAGAGGCACACATTAAAACCCGGGTCATTTGACAAAGTAAGAAGATGCCGTTTTTTTTTCAATTTTAGTTATTTTATTATTTACACATAAATATAAAATTAAAATGAATAACAATTATAACCGGCGTTGATACAGCGTGAGATAAAAACGTACACTATAATGGTATCATGAGTTACTTTCCCTGAAAAAGTTTGATCGATGAAAGGTAATGAATGATAATAATCATTCCGATAATCTCTTCTCGTACACTAAGACACATCAAAATCTATATTTTAAAAAAAAAACTATGATTGGAACCCCCCGATGATTTTTTATTACTAAAAGTGCTAAATATGGCGAAAATGTAGTAAAATATGAGGGGATTCCGAGTGATTCCGGTCTTTAAAGGAGATTCCGGTTTATAGTAGTACCACCCCCACACACAGACACACAACACTATCCTTCAGGTTCTACAAGCTCCTCATACAGTGTACTGATAATGATGGCAATAGGTAAAAATTAGGTGGATGAAAAGAAGAAAGAAGAGTTGTTCAGAAAAATCATTATTGCAAACTAAAATTCTGAGTAATTATCTATGCTGTTTTCATCAGTTCACCTGCAACAGCATATCTATAAGTACAGTGGCCCCATTTGGTTACTCTCACCTGCCAAATAATGGTAGTGGGTAAAGAATAGTGAAGTCCTGTATTTTCAATAAAAATCAATAATAGTGATGACATTTTTACATCAGTGGCATCATGCCAACAGCACATGATGGGGGGGGGGGGGGGGGGGCAATATTTTCGGTGAACGCCTGGGAAGTGCCATTTCCGGCAATCTGGAAGGCATTTTTGCCTAAAGTTTTGGGCACGCTATGCGCCAACCAGTGGTGGCGCTCTGCTTAGATGGCGTTACCGATCCAGGCCCTCCCAGATTTTTTCCTAGCATGACATCACTGTTATTCGGCAGGTGAGAGTAAAATCTCTATGTATTTCCACAGGAGTATAACTTATGAGTGATTTGGAATAGGTCTTATCTTCGACTGAGTTGATTATCACTCATATGATCTGATGAAAGTATTTTTCCCATTTAATATTTCTGGAGCCAACTTTCAGTTCTTTTTTTCATCATTTATTTATATATTGGGGTTTAAATACACTTTCAAAAGCCAGGGTCACCTCATGCTGGACAGTTTTATGGGTGGAAGAAGACGGAGTACCCAGAGAGAACCACCAAGCAACAGCGAGCAACTGTCAAGCTCTCCAACATACAAACTCCACACAAGCAGGGTTAACATTGATCGAAGACAAGTGCATCATCGACATGCAGCATGCCTTAGCACACAATGCCCCCATGTGGGCAATGGGGTGAAGTGTCTTACCCAAAGACACAACGCTGTCGCCGCAGGTGGGATTCGAACTGAGGACCTCTTGCTTCCATTTTTTCATGGAAAGGGGAAAGTTGTTATAATGACTTAATATCTCACTTTAAAGAGTGAGCTAGGTCATTATAACGACCTAGAAAAACATTTCACCCATGCTGTAAATATGCCTCTGTAAGCGAGTGTTTTCTATGGAGTCAGTTATCAAGAAAGAATGAGGTTGATAAATTTCAACTCATGAATATCCAAAATACGTTTTTAAGTTGTTATAATGACCTACCGGTAGTTTACTCATTATAATGAGTTAGTAAGTCCTTGTAATGACTTTCCAAGCCATTATAAAGATTAAAGTTGTTATAATGACTTACTCATTATAACGAGTGAACTAAGGCCGGGGAAAATAATCAATTTGTTCTGATAACCCAACTATCCCTATTTTTCGCTGTGACATAATTATTTTTTATTTATCAGCTCCATTTAAGTGAATGTCATCATTGTAAAACTATCGATCTGTGTTACTGACTGTGTATGGAAAAGTGCATTTCTCTATTAGCTGAGAACGAGGTTGTGCAACTTTCGTGTCATTACAAAACATCAATAGTTTCCTGTCTATTGTCATCGAATTCAGGTGAATTTCTGAGATAGACCAGAATGGAAGCCATGTCAGCAGGGTCTTCATGATGTATACTGAAGACTACATATATACGGTAGCATGCGAACACATGAAAAGTAAAAAACTTAGAGCTGAAACATTTAAGGGGTTTTCTTGA
This sequence comes from Pictodentalium vernedei, assembly GCA_031216915.1. Classification (NCBI taxonomy): domain Eukaryota; kingdom Metazoa; phylum Mollusca; class Scaphopoda; order Dentaliida; family Dentaliidae; genus Pictodentalium; species Pictodentalium vernedei. Next base: position 124,268,825 of record CM062288.1, read on the forward strand.
TCGATTAATCATGTGGATTAACCTTGGTTAACCGATTAATTAATTTTTATTTATTTGTGTTTGGTCACATACTTATGCAGAATGGCTAATCGTGACCGTGACAGTTTTACGGGTGGAGGAAGCCAGTGTACTCGGAGAGAACCAACGAGCAACAACGAGCAGCTGTCAGCTCTCCAACATCGTAACTCTGAACCGTGGCACAGGCAGGGTTAGATTGGTTGAAAATGTGCATCATCGACGTGCAGTATGCCTCAGTACACATCGTCATCGTGTCCCCAACCGATTAATCAGTTTTCCAAATATATTACTCAAAGTTTGCTAAGCACCAAGTATATCGAACTACCTGTTTTACATTTTAGTTGAAATATTGTAATGAAAAGTGTATATATTTTTTATTTAATTATATCTTTAATGATTTAAGTACAGAAATTAAGATTTTATTTGTGTTTGACATTACTTTTTAGCTTTTGAATACGATAACCATGGAAAATGGATATTTTTGGTAAAAGTGGAAATTTTGTCAATTTGCCAAAAAGTTGATGGAGCGAACTGGTATGGGTTCAATATCGAGCATGAGACACATTACTGTTTATTAGAGCTTGACAATGCCTTCTCATGCTCCCAATCAGGTTCCTGGTGGTCCTTTGTGGGATGTTGTTCCATTCTTGGACCAGCGTGGCACCAAGCTCCTGGACACTTCTTGGCTGGACTGGACGGGCTGAAATTGCAAGCTGCAACTCATTCCAGACATGTTCAATTGGATTGAGGTCGGGAGATCTTGCTGGCCAGTCCATATGCTCAATCCCCTCCCTGTCGGTACTCCCCAACAGCATGGACAACATGAGGATGGGCATTATTGTCCATCAGAATGAATCACCCACTGCACCAGCATACAATGCAATCTGACGTGGACATCCAGGATCTCATCAATATACCACTGTGCAGTCAATGTACCACGTTCAAGGACACAGAGCTCTGTATGTCCATCCCTGCTGATGCCACCCCAGACCATAATTGACCCTCCACCATAGTGGTCATGCTCAGCAATGTTGGCTGCGTGGAATCGCTCTCCTCCATACCATAGAATGTCTATCTGTGTGGTCCAGACAGGACCTTGACTCATCTGTAAAAAGGATGGGTCGCCAATCTTCTCTGGTCCATCCAACGTGATCCATGGCCCATTCATATCGTGCCTGGCAGTGGTTCTGGGACAGCGGAATGCGAAGAATACATGGTCTTCTCGATCGGAGACCACATTCGTGCAACCTTGCCTGCATAGTCTGCGTCGAAACATTTACCCCAGATGCATTCTGAAGGTCACTGCGAAGCTGGGTTGCTGTGGCAAAGCGGTTCCTATGGGCCTGAATGATCAAAAATCGGTCTTCAGCTGCAGATGTTCCCCTGTCTCTGCCACCACCATGCCGTCTTACTGGTGTGCCATATTGCTGGAATCTTGCCTAGGCTCTGGTGATCACCACATGGTGCACACCAAGGGCTTCACCAACCTGACGATAGGTAGCCCCTTGCTCCACCGCCCCTACAACACACCAGATTTCTGCTCCAGACAAATGTCTTCTTACATTTGCATTTGCCATATTCAATCATTAAATCACAAGAGTTTGTGTTGAAATGAAGACTGAATACCCTACATGTCATGTACATGTAGACAGTACATGAAAACATCATGAAAATCAAGGGGTACATGCTTTCCATGACTGTCACGAAAAATCTGCCAGTCAAGAGAACTAATGAAAACACTGGGGACCATCTCAATACATTCCTCAATCATATCCACCAAAAATATCGCAAATATGCCACAAGCAAATTTCACAATGATGTGTCAAATATTTGGTGCTTAGCAAACTTTGAGTAGTATAGATATCTGAATAATTGCCATACCGTTGATGATTTACAGCATGAACCCTTTACCCAACGTAACAAACAAAACTGACTTGGCCTGTATACAAAAATGTCCATTCAAATTTATTATATTTTCAATTTTTGTCTCAAAAACATAGCTTATGACCCCCTCATTAGAACGAGCTCATTTCAATGAGGTGTTATAAGCTTTTGAGACAAAAATTGAATTTTTCTAGTAATTCATGAATATTTATTTTGCAAGTATCATCTTCTACCTGCAATGGTTAAAGGGTTAAGAATGATCTTTTCCAGCCACTGATCAAGTATGATGATCATGCAAGTAAACAAGTATGTCAGCAAGTAACTTGCATGCTTTTCTCTGTCTCATATAATTGATGTGAGTCAGTGTGACAAAGTTTGCCTGTTTTGGAGCAAGTTTGTTCCTTTGTTAACCCGCAAAATGCAGTAGATCAAAAGTAATCTTAATCGATCAATCGGTTAACCATTTCATCTCTAAAAATATCGCTCTTCAACATTTGGAGATGTCTTTTTATACTGAACTGATTGTTATGGTGATTCTTCTAAAGCCATCAAACCCAACAAAATGTCCGAAGTAGCACCTACAATGCTGGTTGGAGTACTACTCTTATGTACGAAATAATCATACACATACGATTATTACAGTTTTTTTTAAAAATCTTTTCCAGGCCTGGTATTTTCAGGAGATCATTTTATTCGCTCGCCTACTGCTTGCCTTAAAAAAATTGAGGAGGGCGAAAAATAGCCCTCCTAGCCTTAGAAAATATGATTACCACAACAGCCTATTCCTAAAACCCACAGATTTTCATATCTCTGCTATGTTAGTGATCTCTGCAATATGGCCATACTGCCCCTCCCACACCTCCGGGCCTTACCAAGGCCCGGAGGTGAGGGAGGGGCAGTGTTGTCATCTCACAGAGACTACCTGGTTAGCAGCACCAAATAAAATGTACAAAGCCCACAAGGCAAAATTCATTAATAGTACAACTTCATTTTGCCACTTTTAGCTTTTGTAAGCTTGAGAAGAGCTAAGCGCTCCCCTGGGCCATGCGACGAGAGCGATTTTTAGCCCTCCTGCATTTTTAAGAATGCCAGGCCTGCTTTTCCACCACATATAAGTCTTGTTTGGACCCTATGTTTATTAATTTTCTCTGGTTTGACCTGCTGGCCTATAATCAGGATGGACTATTTTGGACAAAATTCTTAAAATTTGGCCTTAAATGCGTGAAGTTGGAGTTTTGGATTCTGAAAATTTCGGGGGAATTTATTCAGGATGTGGCACATTCAAATGTTTAACCCTTTACCTAACATGAAACTATGTTTTTTTTTCTTTTTTGCCTTAAAAACATAGCTTATGACCCCTCATTGGAACGAGCTCAATGAGCTTGTTCCAATGAGAGGTCATACGCTATGGTTTTGAAGAAAAAAATTTTAAAAAATAATTAAAATTGAATGGCAATTTTTGTGAATAGCACTGCCCGATTTTGGCTGTTACATTTGGTAAATGGTTAAAAGAAAGTTTTGAAACCTCAGAATTAGGTTATTCTACCCGGTACTACTATTCCACTCCATACTATTATTTCATGTAACAAAATATTTCCACCCTTTACTATTATTCCAACCCATTCTATTATTTGGATCACAAGAGTAATATCCAGATTTACATGTTGTTGATCTTTATTATTCACTGTCGTGGGGTGACTGTTCTCAACACACCTGGCCCTGAACAATTACTCAGTTGAGACGAGTGTACCATCGCCTCCAATTACAGATACTTAACTATGTTAATTTTGAATTGGCATATTTTAGTTGAGTGGAAATCATTCTCCTAAATCATCATCTGTTGTTTCATTCAGAGATTTCTGTTGTTTGCGATGTCAAGTGGTAAGAAACTCCTAATTCTGAACTTTAACTGCAGACACTTCACTGCGAGTGAATCTCATTCCCGGGAAATGAAATGCTTGAAGTAACCAGGAGTGTTTCACATGGCCACAATCATTTATTTGACAGTGACCAAAGTACTGACATTATCAATGAAAGAATAAAATGGAAACAAAATTGAAAATCAATTATTCATGCTTTTCAGCATACCCGAGTCTCTTCATTCACTATTCAGCCAAATGATTATTCATTTTTTATTTATTGTGGTTTAATGCCATGTCAGTCCGATGATGGTGTGTAACTTGGATTGGGAAATAAAAACTGAAAAATAAAAACACATGCCAACTGACCTAACCTCATTTTTTTCGGCATGTTAGCGGAACAAATTAATTAGATTTCCCCAAGTCATTGTAATTACTGAGAAAAACATTTCACCCATGTCTTAAATACGCTCCGTACTTGAGTTCACCAACCTTTCTCATGGTCACCAGCGACACAAAAACAAGGGACTTCAAAGTTGGTTACAAAAATATTGTTTCATGTGAGCGATTACCGACTGAATCAAAGGTAAGACCTCTTCAAAATCACTCATAAATCAGCCTTCTGTGGATATTATTAAAGATTATAAATAAACGTGGCCAGTGTAAGTCTATGTGTTTACCAACATACTGTTGGAGGTGTGCAAGTAATGAGACTGTCTGATAAATTGATTGGGAAGCCTTAACTAAGTTGTAGGACCTGGAAGAAAGTGGGAGGAAGGGTAACAATATGAGAGCCATTTAGAGTATTACTTTAGAGTAGGTAGCACTTGAGAAAGAAAGAAAAAATAACAGAACTGTACCATTTTCGAACCAATTTATGATAATCGAATCACCACAAATCTTTTCGTAAATTGAACTTAATTGCTGGAATGTTTTGTTTTAAATGCCACAGTTTGAAACACGGTTATGTTCTTTCACATACTGAGTGAAATCGTTGGCCAGTTTTCTCTTCCGTGCATTGGATAACATGGATTTCAACTTGGAGGTGTTTTAAAATGAAATTAGGCGACAACAATGAGCGTTACTGACGTTCCAAGTAAAACCAGTACTAACCACTGGGAACGGATTAGCACATTAAATATTTTGTTTCTGGTGCAACAGGAGACACATCTGCTTGCTTATTCTGAACATTTTGTGTCGATGAGCCCCGGTGACCCGGGGGGGGGGGGGGGGGGGGGGGGGGGGGGGGGGGAGGGAGGTGCATCCTCAACTTTCATCCATGATTATCTAGTTGAAATAATAAGTAACAAGTAAATAAACATTTACAAATGAAACAATATATCTAATATTGTAATATTGCTACAAATTTCTGGAGAATGCCACAAGGCATAGACATGGTGTGTGTAAAAGAGAATTTGGGCCTCTGATCAACTTGACATGCCTTCCAGGGGCGTAGGAAGCATATTGGACTTGGGAGGGCATAAGCACATACCAATACAGCTGGAATTCACCACAATAGTGGCTTTTCCCTCCAATACTACATACGTTATACGTGGTTAAAACCCACAACTTTGTTCATAAATATTATATTATTACAATTTCCTGGAGAATGCCGTATGGCATTCTCAAGGAAATAATAATAATAATCTTTTATGAACAAAATATTTTGCATAAAATCTATCATTGGTACATATTTATTCATATTACCCATACATATCTCCATGGAGGAAAGTTGGAGGGGCATGTGTTCACCCCCCCCCCCCCCCCGCCCCCGCCCCCACCCCCTCCCTTGGTTCCTAACTCCTGATGCCTTCTCTCTCTGAACACCTGTATACACAGGGTGGTGGTATCAATGAGCCACTCATATGTTGAGGCATGCTTCAAACTCCACATATGGTGAGTTGTAGGACCTGGAAGAAAGCGGGAGGAAGGGTAAGAATATGAGGGCCATTTAGAGTATTACTTTAGAGTAGGTAGCACTTGAGAAAGAAAGAAAAAATAACAAATCAGCTTCTTTTCGGTTATTTGATTATTCAGAAAAAAATTAAACTGATGTGGAACATCAGAAGGCAGCAATTTTTTTTTGTCTAAACTATTAATGTAGTTATATTCCAATATTGCAATTCAGAGTCAAGAATATACCAGAATCACCAGTACAGACATTTTACCGATATCGAACCACTTTCAGACCATATCCAATTTCGTTTTGAAAATGTTCTCCACCAATAACTTTTTTATGCTGTTTCAATTCAGAAAAGTATCCCAAATCATGTGATAAAAAATGGAAATTATTCTGAATGTTATATTTTATGGATAAGGAAAGCGTTGGACCTACCCATTTTACCATTTTCGAACCAATTTATGATAATCGAATCACCACAAATCTTTTCGTAAATTGAACTTAATTGCTGGAATTTTTTGTTTTAAATGCCATAGTTTGAAACACGGTTATGTTCTTTCACATACTGAGTGAAATCGTTGGCCAGTTTTCTCTTCCATGCGTTGGATAACATGGATTTCAACTTGGGGGTGTTTTAAAACGAAATTAGGCGACAACAATGAGCGTTACTGACGTTCTAAGTAAATATTTGTGTAACCAGTACTAACCACTGGGAACGGATTAGCACATTAAATATTTTGTTTCTGGTGCAACAGGACACATCTGCTTGCTTATTCTGAATATTTTGTGTCGATGAGCCCCGGTGACATGTGGGGGGGGCAGGTGCATCCTCAACTTTCATCCATGATTATCCAGTTGAAATAATAAGTAACAAGTAAATAAACATTTACAAATACCGTTCACACTTTAGCTATGAAAAAATATATCTAATATTGTAATATTGATACAAATTCCTGGAGAATGCCACAAGGCATAGACATGGTGTGTGTAAAAGAGAATTTGGGCCTCTGATCAACTTGACATGCCTTCCAGGAGCGTAGGAAGCATATTGGATTTGGGAGGGCATTAGCACATACCAATACTGCTTCCACCACCCTGACGGCAGTGATCTGGATGACTTAAGAGCATCCCAGTCTGGCGTGTGTGTGAGGGGGGTGGGGGGTGAGGGTGTGTGTGAGGGGGGGGGGGGTGAGGGTGTGTGTGAGGGTGTGTGTGTGTGTGATGCCCAGGTCACGCTACCACTAATTTTAAATGTGACCATATAATATTGACCAAGATAACTGGCGTTTTGCCTATGACCCCCAACTCTTCCCTTGATCACAAGTGGAGAGGTGGTGGCATAGGTAATAGCAGGGTAACTTGATTACATTCAAAACAGTTTGGGGTTGTGTAGCCTGGGAATCACTCAAATCCCCACCCTATCCTCCCACTCCACCATTTACACAATTATTCTTCACCTTATGGAATTCTGCCTTTGCAACCAACCCCCACCCCACGTAATTTGTCAGTTTGACAGAGCTGTTGCAAACACTGACACAACATACTCCACAGAGTCACCCAGATACAGTTCACGTCTCTTTGATTTACACAGTTGTTCCAGTTGACCGAGAAAAGTTCGGAAAAAACAATCAATCTCGAGTTATTTCTTATTGATCAAGTGTGGATTTTGTCGATTCGAAATAGGTAAAAATACATGCAAGCAAAACTAAATTCATCGTGAAAAATAGAATGCAGATAAATATTTACTTTTCCTCCTGCTTAAAGGTGAATGAAATGGTGATGCTTTCAGCCAAAAAGTAAGTCTCGGTCCGATGGAATGACCCTGTTGTCGAAGAGTGAAAAAAATAGAATGGGGAATTCCCATACACGAAATTTGGAAACTAGACAGGGTGCTAATGATTTCCAACTAAATAACATAATATGCAGATGCCAGATAACACTGTAACTTTATCATTTAAAGAGTCAAATATTAATGAAACTTTTGATTCAAAGTTTTGTTACTTTGTGTTACCTTTCGATTTTTGCGACGTGATTAAAGCTGAAGTGACCCACATTTGGTAAAGATTCAATATCGGTAAAATGACTGTAAATAGAAGAATCACCCTAAAAATTATGATGAATCAATGTATACCTTTATTTTATCGCCTCTCCCTTTAAATTACAGTTCTATTTCATGATTGTGGGTTTTGTGGTGTCTGAAAGTCGCAAATATTAATTAGAATATTTTGAGGTGATTCTGGTATTTATGGGACGATTCTGTTTAAGAGAAATGACCTGAAAATTCCATTACGTTTATAAATTATATTAATAGCAAAGATAAAATGTTCATTTAATTATTTTCTTTAAAAGTCAAAATATAATGGGGCTTCATGCAGTGATTCCTGTACCTGGATTCCACTTTAGAGTGGAGGGGTCCGTCGTTTCACCCAATTACTATCCATTTACAACCAATAACCAATTATTGTTTGTTTTGTTTGGCAGGGAAGGTGAGGGAAATAGGGGGGGGGGGGGGGAAGGGAAACAAAAACAGCTTGAAAACGGGATTTATATTAAATTTATTTTAAAAAATGTATAACTTTAAACAAATAACATGTAAGCACAACTTGCAACATTGACTAATTGATTGATTTAACACAACACACATGTTAAATCTTTATGGTCAATCTTGTAAATTTCACTATAAAGTGAAAACTCATTCTAATCTCTGGAAAGACGACAATTATTTTTACACCAGTGATGAAAATCTAAAGCTCTCTTACAGTTTATAGCAAATTTTTCAAAATGCGTCTCATAAATTAGGCCCGAATCTCGCTCAATTGCTAACACTTCTCCCGTGTTCATATTTTGATAAATAAAGGATAACATATAGTTTGAATGAATGTACTCTGCACAAATGTAAGGAAATATGTGTTCTATCGAATGCAGTCAGTGATAAGGGTGAAAACTTGATATATATTTGTATTTTCGAATTTTGAGTTCCCATCAAAAGTTGATGGGGAATTTTACCACAGATTTGAATAGGAGGAACCTGAACATAGAGGGGTATGGTATTACTGTACCCAATACGTTCGGATCGCTGTACTGGTAATTGGGTGTAATTTGGTGAAATGACGGACTTGGAATGGAGAGTTGAGCCTGAGGTCTGAGTTGCAGAATCAATCGAATTATGTGGGGAAACACAAAAACTTAGATGGATAGCACCAGATGTCTGGGGCACAAAAAATAAAGAAGCCAGGCAGAGATACTGGAAACGGTTTCTGAAACATCAGAAGCCAGCTGACAACAAGAAAATGGTAAAGCAGTAATTTTGGTACCAAATGAGGGCAGGGAGCCTGGACAAGTTCACAGCTTATATTTCGATGAGAATCCTAGAATCGATTCACGCAACAAAACCACAGAGAATCCATGTAGATTCTCGTCTCACCTCTGCTAGGATTCGCATGGAAAAAAATTTAATAAATTTTAACTCATTACCTAACATAGCACTAGCAGCTGCAAATTAACCAATATAACTTATAAGCTAGGCTGACCTGACTTATCCTGACACTTTGTCAATAAAATTGTACAATTATGGCTGTCATTGGAACCAACTCAATAAGTCGGTTCCAATAACATCCACATTTGTAAGCTTTTATTTGTAAATATTGTTTATTTCTCAAAAATGATCATAATCAGTTTGTTTTAAAAATTAAAAGCTGTGTTGCCTGTTGGGTAATAAGTTTTTAATAACATGTGTTAGGTATCAGTTTTCAACAGGGGTTCAACAACGGTGACCTCATGGGATCCTGAACCACTCATAACAGGTATGGATTCTCACAACTCTTGCTAATTCCTACACTTCATTTAACAAATCACTATGCAATATTGAATTAATCTTTAAAAAATGAGGGTGATTCCGGTATTTATTGAAGACCCAAATTATTCAAGTATCTTTTAAAATAGAAAAAAACAAACATACGCCTAAATAGGTTCCCTGCTCTTCCTCCATTCCATCTGATTCATTGTCCGACATTTTGACGGGTTTTTCTCTCCTGGTCTATCTGGAATTGCAAAAAATAAACTTCAAATTGCCCCGTGGAACGTTAAACAGTGTTTGCAGTCAGTTACGATGGTCGACCATTATAAACATCGGTTGTCATGGGTAACGTTGACAACGTCACCTGTCAAGTTATCTCCCATTTGAGTCAATGAACAAGTTGGGACAAAATCAAGCACAAATCCGATTACTTGCTTTGCCTTTGTTGATGGCAATAGATCTTAGCTGTTCTCTGTAATGCCAACATCTGGAATAAACGCCTTTAATTTAAGCACATTCATGGTTAGTGCCGTGAGATCACGAAAAATTTACTTCCAAGTTACTAAAAATACACGAAGATATCAATGATATTTATATATTCCAAATAATTTATACACACATAAATATATATTTTTTGTTGAATAAGTATTGATTGATTGATTGAATGATATCGTTAACATAAAATTGATTGTTACTGGCAAAAAACAAACCAAACTAAAATTTTGGATTGATCAATTTCAGTTTTTCTTTTTAGAAATGTTGTTGTCGTACTGGTATTTCACTATTTGGATTGGCTGGCTATATTTTTTAAAACATGTTCTGATTTACCAAGGAGTTGGACTAGGAGGCGGTTCTCCTAAATACCAGAACCGCACTGAACCTCACAAAACCCCCAGAACCCCCCTCTAAATTACATTTGCACAGTGTTTTACGATGAAATATTTTATTTTATGCAATAATCGTTACAGGAAAGAAGAATAGAAGTAAATTCATTCGTATAGTTGCCTTTGTCTATTTAACTGAATTACTGCACAGAAAGCAGTGTGGAAAAGTGTTCGGGAATGGACAAATTGGTGAGGTGGTGGTGGTGTGGGGGGGGGGGGGGAGGTGACCAGGTCTTTGTAAGATTGTGACCTAGGGCCCCCTTCCTCTCCCGGCCCGGGAGGGAACCCACAGTCAGTCTTACAAAGACAAGAAAAGACCAACAGGGGGAGGACTACTTTTTTTTTGGGGGGGGGGGGGGGAGGGCAATGTCTACTTCAGGGGAAAATAACAAATTTGGGGAAAAATTGCCAATTTAGGGGGGGGGGGGTGACAGAGGGAAGTGTCTGACATTCAGACCATGTATGAAATTGGATGCTAAAAAGAAACTGAAAATAGAATATGTTCCCCGACATCGGCGTATCTGGTATTTAGGAGGACCCGTAGGAGGTCCTCTTGACTTATAACAAAAATCTATGCCTTCCCTGGTGGTCATTATTAGCCATCGTGCAGAAATATGTGACTTTTAAACACCAATAAATAAATAATAATATGCCTTCCCTGTCGAGAAATTAGGCTATTACGGCACTATAAGTGTTTAAATTGATTGATACCATTACCACGGCAACCAACTGACAAAGCTTATAAAAAGTATGGAATAGGCGGAGTCAATATGGAGGAAAGCTGACGTATCACTAGTAGCAAAGAGTCCAACTGTTATAAAAAAGAAGGGAAGTATTACTAGTAACTGAACCATTTTGAGGAAGCGCTATGCTGGCCTACTGATAGCACAAATCCTCCTGTCACCCTTCCAAAACTGCACAATTAGCCTGTCCTTTAAAAGCACAATTCCAATCAAATAGGCCTAAATAGATTTGTCATGACAACTTAGAAAGGTAAGGGCATCTACGGAGTCTCCCGGGTGACATGCAAAGAAACAAAATTCTGAATTCGAACGCACCAAACCTTCTCACTTTATGACTCCTTATGAAGCTGTAAGAAATAAAATTTGTTTTATTTCATGAGATGTTGGCCTCTACATATCTCTTGAACTTGATGAGACGGGAAGAGAGAAAAACAATGCCGGCAATGGAAAACACATACATTTAAGTAGCCTAACTTCTACGCCGTTGCAAAAAGGAGAAAAGGGAAGTGTGTGGAGAAGGACCACACGGGACATAGTAAGAGCAACCCAGAGCCCTGCAGACGTGTGTGTATGTAGGGGGTGGTAGTGGTGACAGGGGAGGGGGCGTTAAATTCTTGACATAGACGAGTACTAAAGACGCAACTGATGGTGATTTGGGGGCCATCGCGTGGAAAATATTGCCAAACTCGGACCATTCTCCTTGCTTTTTCTGCGCACACGATGGATAGCTGAATAGACGAGTAGGCTAATTGGAAAGATCACTGTAAACGAGCAAATATCTCCCCCCCCCCCCCCCCCAACACACACACATTTCACAAGTATGACTCTCGAGATTCTTGTAAATCCGAAGAGATAATGTATAGGGATTGGGTGTGGCTGTCGAACTACACACTGGCTACTCAGTTATCTGACGGCCTGAGAGACAACTGAGTGTCTTCCCTGTAATCCAACTTGTACCAACTCTTAATGTAATGCGACGCTTAATGTAATAAACTCTTAAATGTTCAGAATTTATCACATTTAGAGTCGTATTACATTAAGAGTTGGTACAAGCAACTCTTAATGTAATACGACGCTTAATGTTATAAACTCCTAACATTTAAAAGTTTATTACATTAAGCGTCATTCGTGGGAAAGTGTGCTGTATGTTACGCTTCTCGTCTCTAAAAACAAACGTGCTGCGCGCCCCAGCCCCCCACCCCACCCCCACGCACACACGCGGAAATAAAAAAAAAAACATTTATGTACATCTATAGATCCACACAGACCATTGTAACAAGCTTTTAACGTATCAAAACACAACACATAGAAGCTCTTCGTCGAAACGGATTCAGTGGACGGACGGACGGACGGACGGACGGACGGATGGGGAACACGAATATATTTCCATATGGTTTATTACATTAAGGGTCGTATTACATTAAGGGTTGGTACAAGCAACTCTAAATGTAATACGACTCTAAATGTAATAAACTCCGAACATTTAAGAGTTTATTACATTAAGCGTCGTATTACATTAAGAGTTGGTACAAGCAACTCTTAATGTAATATGACGCTTAATGTAATAAACTCCTAACATTTAAAAGTTTATTACATTAAGCGTCGTATTACATTAAGAGTTGGTACAAAGCACGTCTCCACAGCCGACACCTGATAAACTACGACCATCGACAGTCGCGGAGCCAGACCTGTAGAAGTGAGAGGGTTCTTTAAAATGATCAATATTGGTGGTGAGCGCGGAAGCGAATAACGTGGGAACTTGGAGACTTCGCGCAGAAAGGTTTGCAATATTTGGAGCCTTTTTCATGCATTTCACGCACAGGTAGGCAGTTAGATATACGAGTCACTGGTAAGTCCCATGGAAACGAGCGGCTAAAGATAATATATAAGAAGGGTGTGGCAGTTGGATTATAAAATAGACATTCAGTTATCAGACGGGGCAAGATATGGCTGAATGTCTACTCTGCATTTTTTCATCGGATTTACACGAATGCCGAGAGCCCTACATGTAAAAAGTGAGAAGGAAACGCCCCACCCATCTAGTTGTCCCTCATCCCTTACTTACATCTCTATTTCTTGCCACGCAGAGGCAAGGCTGCTTGAATAAAACGGCAGTAATTCGATTAATTCGGCTGTTGCGTCTAATTACTGCCCGGTCATGGTGCCCTACAACAGATCGATATTTGTATACTCCAACAATATGCGTGGTCGTCTTACTTTGTATCTCGACCTTACTATGTGTCCCCTTCTCACTGTGTATCGTCAGTCGCTTTACTGTATATCGTCTTACTGTGTATCCCTTTCAGTTCGATCGCACAAATTCAACTCGTTTCCACGAATTCAATTCGCGGGCACGAATTTCAGTTCATTCGCACGAATTGAGAATTCTTTTCTTTGCATGTCATCTGCAGGGCTCCTTATGCACCAGACGTGGCGAGATGAATTATTAACATTCACGCAGGGCAGTATTCCTACATCTTAAAATTGTAATCTCAGTTCCTAGGCATGTTGATTGCCCTGTTGGACGAAACTTACCAAACTACTCGTCCCCTGAGTTCCAATGTGTTCTATTCTATGTGCCTACTGGCACATAGAACACATTGGAACCAGTGGCGGCGCCAGAAATTTTTTTGTGGGGGGGGGGGGGGGGGCAACTATGGGGGGGGGGGGGGGGGCAGACTCCCATGAAGGGGGGGGGGGGGCAAATACGTAAAGGATCATATCATTACTTTGTTATGAGGTAGTCCAAACTTGGACCCAAAGTCCATAATATACTTTTTTGGTTTGGTACGTCCTGTGGACGTAAGTAGCTGATACATGCCGGTTCAACCATCATCGTACATGTACATGTACGTGTACGTGTACATGTACACCTCCATAGGATTTAGTGTTAAAATCGTGTACGTGTACAAGATTTTTAACGTTTTTAGGGTGCTTTAGATCCACTTTAAGTTCAAATTAACACTGAATTGAATCCTAGACTTTTGAAATTTTTCGTACAGTACATGTACCGTTTGATGTTTGAATCGGCAATGGATTTCTCCCATAGGATTCAGTGTTAAATTGCGAGCAAAAAAGCGTTTTGCCGATTCAAACATCATCCTCTCGCCGATTCTAACAATCCGCGTCCGCACACGATTTTAACGCTGAAAACCCCATGGAGGCGTAGACGGAGATCTACTCTGCGGATTTTAGGTCTGATGATGTTTGAATCGGCAAAACGTTTTTTTTGCTCGCAATTTAACACCGAATCCTATCCGCACACGATGTTAACGCTGAAAACCCCATGGAGGCGTAGACGGAGATCTACTCTGCGGATTTTGAGTCTGAAATCGACTCGCATGAAAGAGGTGATGCTTGAATCGGCAAACCCACTGTTGCGTTTCTCGAAGTGAGACTGGCGCACGTTATTGCGAGGTGATCTCAACGAGCACTTGATGGAAATGTTTTGAACGAAGAGTGTTGTCGGTGTGTTAGAAATTCGCAAACCCGCTGTCACGTTTTTGATTGATATATATAGGAGAGAAAAAAAATATATAAATAATAGTTATTTAGAAAAATGAATATATCAAATCGAATAGATAATAAAAAAATACGTAAATCATGAGCGATTCTCAGGATATTAGAGTAAGGTTTCTTTTTAAAATGCTGATGAGAGCCTACGCATGCTGCGTGAACGAACAACTAGGTCGTCTCTTGTTAGAATGATGCGTCGGATGTCGGGATCACCTAGACTTCGATCACGAGATTCATTCGTGTCTGTGGATGGAACGGGAAGATATGGTCGTCAAGTATTTCGAACCGGCGTTCGAACGCATTCAAATCAATGAAGTGATCGCGTTTTGGAAGAGATTACTCTACTGTAAGAATCGAAGCAAGCCCACAGATTCGGAAGAACAGAAATTGGCACGTAAAAGTCTGACTTTACGAGATAAGGGATGCATTATGAAATTATTGTTCAATGAAGCATGCGTCTAAGTTTCTCGTTGATATAAAATAAGGGAGAATAGAAAATAAAATAAATACACACATAAATTTTTTATCTAATATTAGAAAGAAAAAAACATAAAAATGAGAACCAGAAATAAATTGTATCCGACGTTAGTGGACGACGAGGATGAGAAGCCGATCGACGTTTAGCCGACGGCACCGTCGCTAGAAGAAAGAGAAAGAGGAGAGAGGAATTGCACCGATCAAATCAGTAGAATCCAAGAGTATCTAACTCGAGAGAGAGATTCTCGTCGTTCCCTCAAGAAGAAGTATTCGCGTTTTGTGAAATTCGTCAATGCGATCGACACGACACTCATCACGATTTCCATGGGTTTACACACGGCCGGCATCGGATTGTTGTTGACCGCGGTCGGCATTCCGATCGTGTTGACCATAGAAGGAGTGGCTCTTGCCGCCGGATTGTTTAGCACGCTCGGAAACTTTTTGAGTAGGAAATTATATCTGAAGGCGAGGAAACACGACAAGATTCGCGTCTTGGCCATCTCCAAGATCGACACGATATCCGAAATGATCTCTATGGCGTTGAAAGACGGTAGGATATCGGACGGTGAATACTTCGCGATATTGAGCGAGAAAACGAAATACGATGCCATGAAAGAAGCCGTGAGAATCAAGACTCGTCAGATCATCAAGGAAGAGATGAAGGATTCTCTCGTGGAAAAGGGGAGGAAAGAGGCCAGGGAGGAATTCAGTAAGATGATAGAACTCAAGAGCAGCGATTGAAAAAAAAATATATATATAATAAGAACAGAATTGATTCATTATTAAATTTATATATAAAATAAAAAAACGAAATTAATTTAAATAACTCTTAAAAAAATGTATTGCGTAAAGTGTAAGAGAGTTACCAAGACGAGTAATTCTCGAGAAGTGCGAACTAAAAACGACAGACAGATGCTTCGCAGAATTTGCGACGTGTGTGGTTCTGTCAAGACTAGATTCGTCAAAAAAAAGAACGCGAGCAAAGGTAAAGGCATCGTGAATAAAATGATCAATAATCTACCTTTCGAAATGCATCTGCCCGGTCACAGTTTCACGGGACCCGGAACAAAATTGAACAAGAGACTCAATGTCGATCTGACTCCCAAATCTTGGAGCAAACCTGTGAATAGGGTGGATGCGGCCACGTATGATCACGATCTGTGCTACGTCGAACATCCCGACACCAAGACTCGCAACGACGTCTGCGATAAAAATATGTTGGGGAAATTGAGAGGCATATCAAATCCGACCAGGAGAGAGAAGATGGAACGTTCGCTGGTCGGCAATCTGATCGGTGCGAAACGTCGATTCGGATGGGGCGTTAAAAAAAAAAAAGCGCATCTGAAAAGAAGAAGAAACGATTATTGACGAGCGAATTGGCCGAGGAGTTACACAAACCCATAGTGCGTAAATTTCGAAAGAGAAGGGTGTTCGTGAAGGGTCTGGATGATATTTGGTCTGCTGACTTGATCGACATGAGATCGTTTTCGAGGTGGAACGAGGGCGTCAAATATCTATTGACGGTCATCGACGTGTTTTCCAAATACGGTTGGATCAGAGCTTTGAAGAATAAATCGGGACCTTGCATCGCCGAGGCTCTGAAGAGCGTGTTCGACTCGTCTTCTCGAAAACTGAGTAAATTGTGGGTGGATAAGGGAAAGGAATTCTACAACAAGCACGTTCATTGATTGGTAGACCTCAACTCGATCGAAAACGAAGAGAAAGCCAGTGTGGTGGAACGTTGGAATCGAACGATGAAGGAAAAGATGCACAGATACTTCACGGCGAATTCGACCAAGAAATACATATATGCTCTGAACGGTCTGGTTAAAGATTACAACAACACCCAACACAGATCGATCAAGATGACTCCCGCGGAAGCTAGCGATCCTCGAAACGAAAAACGGGTCTACGCGAATCTATATCCTGAGAGATCTAAGATCAGGAAGAAGTCTAGAACGCCGAAATTTGCGGTCGGTGATCGAGTGAGAATTTACGCTTATAAGAAACACTTCGAAAAGGGTTATACTCCTCGATGGACCTCGGAAATCTTCGTGATAATCAAAATATTTCACACTGATCCGGTGACTTACGAAATCGAAGCTTTGGATGGAGAAGAGATCATCGGAAAGTTTTACGAACAACAATTACAGAAGACAAAGTTTTGATGAAGAAAACAAAATTTTTTTTATTTACTCTCTTTAACATTTTCTTGTTTACACACATATATATAAGAGAGAAAAATAATAATAAAAAATAATTAAAAACTATTTTTTAGATAGAGAAAGCAAGTTAATTAATAAACAAAAAAACTAAAAATCCTTTAAAATGACAAATATACTAGATATAGCACAAAGCATAGTGAAAGATGAAAGTATTCAAGAATATGAGGTTCATGAATATGAACCGGTAACCGGAACGAGTTTGAACAATGCAGGAGAGATAAGAATCAACGTTGAAACTCAAGATCTATTCGTACATCCTAGCGAAAGTTACATAGTGGTGCAGGGATGTCTCACCAAGGAAGATGGGAGTGACTACGCCGACGATGACACGGTTACTCTAGCCAATAATGGCATCATGCATCTATTCAGTAACATAAAATACATGCTATCCGGACAAGAGAAAGAATCTGTTTTTCATCCCGGTCAGGCCACCACGATGTTCGGACTGTTGACGTATCCTGATGATTTTTCGAAATCCAGAGGACTTAATCAGTTGTGGGTGAAAGACACCGTAGGCCCTGCTAGCGCAGGCGCCGCCTTGATATTCGACTACGTCGTCAAGACGTCCAGACCTAAAGGAACGTTCGTTCAGGATACCTTTGAAACACATCTTTGGATTTGCGGACGATTACAACAAGATCATGTACGGATTCAAACACAATCTGACGTTGATTTGAAAAGGAAACGACAACGCAATAGTGAGACTCACTGTGACTGATGCGGGTAAGATAACTCTACACAAGATATTGTGGTTCGTTCCGCATGTGGAGCCTTCGATCGTGGAGAAAGCGCGTCTCTACAAGATCATAGAATCCAAGAGTAAATTACCCGTGGGATTTAGAATGAGACAGTGCGACACGGCAAGCATTCCTCCCTCCACGAATCACTTCGATTGGAGATTGATGGTGAAATCTGCTTCCGAGAGACCGCGTTTCATCGTGGTTGCGTTTCAGACCGATAGGGACGGGTCTCAGGAAAAGAATGCGTCGCTGTTCGATCACTGCCATTTGAGAAACATGCAAGTGTTTCTGAACGCCACGAGATATCCAGCAATCGATTCAAATGCGTCGTTCGACAAGAACGATTTCTGCAGACTGTACGGCGACGCCGCTGATTTTAGAAAGAAGTATCACGGTCTAGACGAATTGATGAGCAACCCTAACATGTCTCCCAGCGAATACAAGTCGATGTATCCCATGTTCGTATTTGACGTCAGTAAACAGAGTGAACGACTCAAGAGTAGCATCTTAGACATTCAGATCAAGATGCAATTCGATAGGAACGTGCCGAGAAAAACCGAAGCCTTCACCCTGGTCCTGTCGGACAGAGAATTACAATTCGAATCTGACGGAAATAAGATGTCGATCATTCGATGAGAGACGAGTGTGAAAAAAAATAAAAAACAAAAAAAAATAAAAAGTAATGAGTAATTATTAAAAACAAAAAAACAAAAAAAAATAAATAAAGTAATGTGATCTAGAGAGATTGAACATCTTTCTGAATCTCATTACTTTTTTTTTTGTTTTTTTGTTTTTAATAATCACACATTATTTTTTTAATTCATTATTTTCCACGCGTTCACTGTTTGTTCAAAGGATCTAGTTCTATCAGTAGACTCACCATGGAAGTGGCGGCTTTGGGATTATTGGTTTTCGTAACGAAATTAATCCTGTCTCCGGCGTTCACTTTGAGAGGCATGCCGAACGTGCTAACATTCGCGTGTTGATTCTCAGTCTTTTCGACGCTGTATCTCTTATCGCTCTCTACACCATTCACCATGAGATTGACGACCGCTCTGTTATTCAAATCCGAGGAAGCCAGACTCATTCGAAGGATTTCACCTCCCAACGGCATGGGATATCCCACCTGACCATGTTTCGATCCGCTACCTCCATTTCCGAAAGACCACTCAGCTTTTCCCTCATCTAAGGTTCCGGCCTCTTCAGCCCACACAGTGATCAATTGTCTAGCATATTTAACTTTCTCCACCACCGAAATCAGGGTGCAGGCATCCGTCATGTTCACGGGATCCGGTAGATTCGTGAGCGCGTGTCCACCCATGTCTAGTTTACCTTCCATGATGTCACCCTTTCTCCAGACCGAGTTGTCGTCCACGTACTTTCTGCTGACCGCGCTGGAATCGAATTCGGGATCGTGACTGAGTCCAAATAAATTCTTACCGTTCATGTCGATACCACACTCCATGGTTCCGCCAGATTGTTTGTTCAGGTAGAGATCGTTCACTTGCGATTCTAGGTATTCTTGTGATTGTATCACGGCAGAATCTACGTAGCCCTTGTTGACCGCGGTTGACCGCATCCATGTCGTCGATCTTCGACAGATTCAATATCTTGTTGAATCCCGTTTTCAGATCCGATTTCATTTCTCGTCTGTCAGACTTTCTCTGTTCCAGATCTATGTAGTGTTTGGTCGCCACGTCCTTAGGATTTGTGGGAGTGGCCACATTCGTTATCTTGTTATAATTGGCGTTCAATTCTGAGTGCATCATTTTCTGAACGTATCTATTTCTCAGGTGTTCGCTGAATCTCGCGTGAGAGTCATCCGCGTATTTCTTGGTCGCGGCATCGGTGGGATCTATGGGATTCGCGACGTTCACCAAATGTTTGGATTTCAGATCGAGATCGTCGGTCATGGTTTTATCCACGTAATTATCTTGCAGGATTCGTTCGAAATCGGCGTTCCCCCTGTCGACATATTTTTTAGTCGCAGCATCTGCGAGATCTATCGGCTCGGGAAGATTGTAGAGCTTCTTATCGTTCATGTTCAAAGGTTCTTCTCGAGGTTCGTATCTCCGAATGTAACGTTCGTCCAAGTTGGCAACGTCGTAACCATTGTCGACTTCGAATGTCTTCCTCTTCTTTCTTGGGTTGACTTTTTCGTCGTCACTTCTACCAAATTTATCGACTGGCATGTTGTTGTGGGATTTTTTGTTTTTTAGAAAAATATGTTCAAACGCAGTTTATTAAAAATGAACTATGTTATTTTATTTTTCGTTTTTATTCGATTAAAATTTTTTTAAAATAATTTTTTATCTTTATATATACTATAAAAAAAAATCTCTCTCTAATGTAAATCATTGAGAATGTCTTGAAATCGATCTCCTTCAGACCATCTCTTGAGAACGTAGAGACACAGGTGACCGCAAAACACTTGATGTGGTGATTGCACTTGTTCCATGTTGTAACGAACCATCGATTTGTTGAAATAGTTCTTTATTTCTTTTGGCGGTGAGATTCCGTAGCTGTCGAAATAATAATTTTTCTTCTTCCCGTTCTTCATCCATGCCACCCAGTGAGTGCCTTCACCCGATGAATCGTCTAGATTTAAAATTCCGCATTCCGATTGTCGAGGTCTTCTCTTCGGCAAGGCATCTCTGGAAAACACTCCTAGAAAATCTTTGATTTTCAAATCTTTTGCCGCATTCAACAGATCGATGTTGGATAGGGGTTCGTTAGGTAAGACGACACCTTCTACGGATATCTTTATTTTCTTATTCATAAATGCGTATATATTTTTTTTATTTATTTTATTATAATTTACTAAAAATGACGTTATTTTTTTCTATTTTTTTCTTTTTCTTTTTAAACTAACACTCTCGATTTCTCTATCGATTTCTATAATTTTGAATTCGTCTAATTCCTCTTGATTTTCTGGAATCCAATCATCCACATTCATATCGTCTATAATTAGATCTAAAGTCCAATGTCCGAGTGCCAAAGTGCTTATTTTATCGTCTAATATGAATCTCTTATCATCGTCGGCCGTCAGCGAAATCTTGTTGACTATTTCGGTATACAAGTCGTGATTTTCGCTTCGAATTGATTTCATAGTCTTATACACCGGACCACTTCCTAACAGACAATCTTTATACTCTTGGAAAGAGATGTTTTTCTTCACCACGCACGCTTTAACTCCTTTGCACTTCTTGATCTCTTCATCATCTTCTAGATGATAAGCATACAATTTGGGTCTCAAGCCCACGAATTTGACGATCTGTTTACCGCTGCTCTCGTCCTTAAATTTACCCAACATCTTCTTGTTGTCGTTCGATTGAATGTTGGACGGGTGATCGACGGGATAATTGCTCGTGTCGAACCACTCGGCCACGTCCAGAGATATATCTCGGTAGACGTCTTTCGTCTCTATCTCGTAAACTAAACTGTCCGTGTCGGTGAACAGTAGTTTGGCTTTATCACCAAATTTTCGTTTGACGTAATCATAGTGAAACTCGTACATCAATCGCTTGCTGACATCTAAGATGATCGGTCCGAGATAATACGGTTTGTCAAACTTCAGGTGCGTCTTTTGCATGTGAACAGCTACTAGATTTTCGTCGAATATAGTTCGGTGTTTGTAATTGGGTTTTGCCACTAATGTTTTAGCTCTTTTCTCAGACGTGACGAGTCGAACGTCGGTTCTCTTCCTGATGTTTTCCATCGATTTACCATACACGCAGTTGTTCATGAGTTTGAAGAAATCTTTTTCGAAATCGTTCTCGGCTCGAATTCTGAGATTCGTGTTGAGATCGATGTATTTTTTCATTCAAGGCTCTTCGTCGAATTGAATGATGCGATGTATGTTGACTAATTTCATCCCGTAATCGACGTACTGTTTCAAATTCTCGCTGTAGATGACGTAGTTACGTTTGTTAAATAAATTGGGAATGAGTTTTTCCTCGTCTCCTTCGTTCGGTTCCTTTCGTTCGGGAGCTAGCGGATAATCGTTGTGTGGATCGTGTAATTCTTCCGGATAGTTCAAATCGACTTCTAAAATGCAAGGATAGTCTCTCCATTTTTGCATCTCTTCCGGTTCCTTCACCCATTCGAAATTTCCAATCGGTAAAGGATGACTCATAGCCCAACCGTACAGATTATTGGCGTCCCAATACTGTATGTATTTAGTAGACCATTTCGAATCGAAACCTTCTTTCATGTAGGGATTGTTAGCTTCAGAATATCTGTGAGAGATCATCGAGACGCCACCTCTCGCAGCCCTTTCGAACATGAGTAACATGTTCACGTCGGATAATAATTCCAATTGGACTTTGGTGGTCTTCAACAGAGCATCCCACGCTAGACCGGGTGCGGTGAAATACCAAGCGGGATCCAGATCGTAATTTCGACAACAGACGTCTCGAAAATTTTCGAACACGTCTGCCAAGAGTAGAACGTCGGTCTTCAGATAGAGATCGTGATAATCTCTCATGGTTTTCATATCGAATAATTTCCACACGTTTTTAGCGTGTTCGTAATTCTCGTCGGAAATGTCGGATTCGTATAATTTCGAATAAAAATCTTCTCTCGAAGGTAGTGCAGTGTCTTCGAATCTCTTTAGATCGTTCATGTAATCGTAAGGATAGACTCCTTTCCTCAACATGACGTCTACTCGTTCCCCAAAATGTTCACTCATGATTTTAAATTTATCCTTACTCATATTATCAACTAATTTTTCTAGAGCGGTCGACATGAATTTAAAACTGTCAATGAAACGTATGGCTCTACGAATGGGTTTCGTTTTTTCTTCCAAAGTCTCTCTGTCGATTACTCTTTTCTCCTCCATGACCTTCCATTTCGTGAAGGAAATGTATCTTTCTTCGCTGTTCGCGATGCAATTTAATTCTTCATGTGAGGTGCCAAGATTTTTCATGAAGAGATGACTGTTATAACCCGAGAGATTGTGAAACATCACCGGATAGAAAACGGCGTCTCGATATTTTAAATTACACTTGCTGTGAGCCGGACCGCGATACAGACCCGTGTAATGATCGTGGTCTCTGACCTTCCTATTTTCCTTTGAATTCTCGTCGAACGATTGTTTGCATATGTGACATTTGGTGGCTCTGTTATTTTCGTCCTGCTGCTCTCGCGTGATGATCATTTTTGCCGGAGTTTTGAATTTGTTGTATAACATTTGAAGTTTCCATTCTAACTCTTCCACGAACCTTTGAGCCACGTCGTTGTCTTCA
The DNA here is from genome assembly GCA_031216915.1 of Pictodentalium vernedei. Classification (NCBI taxonomy): domain Eukaryota; kingdom Metazoa; phylum Mollusca; class Scaphopoda; order Dentaliida; family Dentaliidae; genus Pictodentalium; species Pictodentalium vernedei. The sequence continues at coordinate 124,292,113 of CM062288.1, forward strand.
TACTGTTTCATGTAGGTGAAGGGACCCATGTCGTGTTGTGAGTCGAAAGCGCATTTCACGTAAATGCAATAGCCCGAAGGCATGTGTTTTTGATATCTTTCGACGTAACTTTGAAGAGCGTTGGGTTGACAGGAACTCATTTTCATGGTGAAACATTCGAAATCAGCGTACACGACGAATGGTACTTTTAACCTTCTATAGTGATTTTCAAACTTCACGATGGTGTTGGGTTTTGGCATTTCGATGGCGACACCTTGATTTTCATTGCAATATTCCTGATGTTTCGCCAACAAGTCTTCATTGTGAAACATGTTCATGCAGTTGCAACATAAACATACCTTATGTTCATGTTTATTATTTTGGTTGGACAGTAATCGGCTAGGATGTTTAACCCAACAATAATGATGATTGTCACCGTTCGAAATCAATAATAAAATAATCGTCTTTTCTCTTCCGAGATACGAAGTCTGTCTGAGAGGATAGATCGTTCATTTTTCCTCATTGTATCCCAGGATGTTCACCGCTACGGTGGGATTTTGAACCTCGAAACGTTCGATGTGTTTTAACCACGTTGGAAAAGTCAAGTTTTTAAGTAATAAAAATCTTTCCGTCTTTAATATAATAATCTGAAAATATTCACATCTCAACTGACTGTTAATTGAATTGGAGAAGTTTAAGAATACGTTTAAACAGTACATGACAAACCGGTTTCTGATTTAACGCATTTTGACAGTAGTTTTTACATTTTGTCAAAAGATTTCCATTCACATGTCAAAGGACCATTCACTCAGTCTCGAATTAAGAGAGAATCCCTTTGATGACTGTTTCAACACACAAAAGAAAACTAATTTTAACGCTGAGAACTTATTCATTTACAAACTCTCTCTCTGATTGCTATCATGAATATATTAAAAATTTTACCACTCAAAACCTAATTGAGCGGAAAATGCGTTTTAAACATTCCGCTAAGTGTTTGACTCTTTCGAACAATATTCCCCAAACTCAATTTCTATTCGTCTCATCAAGACAAAACACGAATATCTATTACAGATCGACTCTTTCGAACAATATCCTCCAAACTCAATTTCTATTCGTCTCATCAAGACAAAACACGAATGTCTATAATACAGACCATATTCATAATCGACTCTTTTTTAACAAAAACCTCATTCAGTCATAACGATAACATGTGTTAGTTTTACTTCAGGAAGACGTGACAGCGGGTTTGCGAATTTCTAACACACCGACAACACTCTTCGTTCGTTCAAAACATTTCCATCAAGTGCTCGTTGAGATCACCTCGGAATAACGTGCGCCAGTCTCACTTCGAGAAACGCAACAGTGGGTTTGCCGATTCAAACATCACCTCTTTCACGCGAGTCGATTTCAGACTCAAAATCCGCAGAGTAGATCTCCGTCTACGCCTCCATGGGGTTTTCAGCGTTAAAATCGTATGCGGACGCGGATTGTTAGAATCGACGAGAGGATGATGTTTGAATCGGCAAAACGCTTTTTTGCTCGCAATTTAACACTGAATCCTATGGGAGAAATCCATTGCCGATTCAAACATCAAACGGTACATGTACTGTACGAAAAATTTCAAAAGTCTAGGATTCAATTCAGTGTTAATTTGAACTTAAAGTGAATCTAAAGCACCCTAAAAACATTAAAAATCTTGTACACGTACACGATTTTAACACTAAATCCTATGGAGATGTACACGTACACGTACATGTACGATGATGGTTGAACCGGCATGTATCAGCTACTGACGTACCAAACCAAAAAATTATATTACGGACTTTGGGTCCAAGTTTCGACTAAATGTAATGGTAATTAGCGGTCCTCCTTTCAAAAAATCTTGGATCCGCGTCTGGTGGGTCTGTGCGTGAGAGAGAGAGAGAGAGATTTCAAATAATTGAACAGTGCAAGGGAGATAATGCCCGTCTGTCATAATGCGAAATCCATGAATTTTTTTAGACAAGGGATATGGATTTATTTATATTTATTGATGTTTAAGGTCACATATTTATGCTCAATGGCTAATCATGACCGTGACAGTTTTACGGGTGGAGGAAGCCGGAGTACCCGGAGAGAACCACCGAGCAACGACGAGCAGCTGCCAGCTCCCCAACATCGTAACTCCGCACTGCAGCACAGGCAGGGTTAGATTGGTTGAAGACAAGCGTACCATCGACGTGCTGTACGCCTTAGTACACGGCGTCATCGTGCCCCCATGCGGGCAATGGAGATGAAGTGTCTTGCCCAAGGACACAACGCGGTTGCCGCAGGTGGGATTTGAACCGAGGACCTCTCGGCTTGCAGCCAGCACCTCTACCTACTGAGCCACCGCGCTCCCAGGGATATGGATAGACATGCCTTTGTTGGCTCATAACTTAATTATAACTTATAAGTGTCTGCATCCGAGTCTTTAAATCTCTACTGCCTCGATGTGTTCATCAGCTAGCCTGAGGCTTTGGGCTAAGCGTGTATGGGAAATTATTGGGAATAAAAAAAGAGAGGGGTGTGTGTGTGTGTGAGAGAGAGAGTGACTGAATGTGTTTGTGTGTGAGGGTGGATGGAAATGCATGCGAGATGGTTGGGGGTGGGGGGGCAACGGTGGGGGAGGGGGGCAACGGGGGGGGGGGGCAAATCCTTCGTTTGGGGGGGCAAATCCCCCCCATGCCCCCCCGTAGCGCCGCCACTGATTGGAACTCAAGGGACGTACTGCCCAGCGATAGTTAAATAATCGCCTTATTTTTTTCAACAGCCCCCACCTCCTCAGAATTTACGCCCCTGTGTAAAACTATTTTAACCCTTTACCCAACATAACGGCTAAAACAGACTAGCGTTATTCTCAAAAATCGCCAATTATTTTTCATTATGTTTTCATTTTTTGTCTCAAAAACATAGGTTATGACCCCTCATTGAAACGAGCTCGTTCCAATGAGGGGTCATAACCTTTGTTTTTGAGACAAAAAATTAAAAACATTAGTTATTAAAGAATTTGGTTTTTTTTGCTCATGTCGTCTGCTATTCATGTTAGGTAAAGGGTTAAATAATTTAATTTCTTTTTCAGAGTGATTCATTCATATATTATCCAGAGTGTGTGGTTGGGGATTATTGTAGGGAAGAAACGAGTTTTTCGAAATTATAACTGTTTGCTTACCTCTTTTCATTGTATTCGGGTTTGTTTTCCGTAGTAGGTCTTTGAGTCTTTTGGAAAATGGACAAGTGATCAACTGATGTGCAGACTTTGTAAACAGTAATATGAGGTATGGTGTGACCGACCGATGGACAGCAGTGTGGGCGTGTGAGAACTGTTGGCATATATTACACTTGTTGTCAAGTTGTGGAAAAGTGTGTTGGGTTCGGCGGGAAATTTCGGAGTTGTTGGTATAGCCAGCCCCACCACCTCCCCCCACACACACACGATGAAAGTTAACTTTGATGGTGGGGTGGGAATGGGTGGAAGGTATCGTCGACTGAAAGGAGGGGAAACGTGGAGGGTGTACACAAGTGAAGAGAGAAGGATCAACGGGGAAGTTTGGAGGGTATACTGCCGAGGAAAGAGGTCAGAGTCGGCGTAAGGCTACAAAACGGTGCTTAGACTGAGAGGCAAAGGTGGGGATCATGTAACGGAGGATAGATAGGGGGGGGGGGTTATGATGGAGAAAATAGTTTCAGTGTTTTAATTAAAACAAATATCCAAACTGTCCCTCAATATTGGAGGTTCTGCGATAAAACCCAGTAGCTGTGTTCGAAACTTAGGTTATTTCATGGATGAAAATTTGGCCGCTGATGAACATATCAAACATGTCTCTCGCAGTGCATTTTTTCATCTTAGAAATATCAGCAAAATTCGATCCTTCATTCATACGCAGACGTCACAACAACTTGCCCTCGCCTTTGTTACCAGTCGCCTCGATTACTGCAACTCTCGTCTGATTGGCTCTAAAAAAATCTATTCTTGAAAAGTTACAACACATCCAAAATTGTGCTGCACGGGTCATAACCAGAACTCAAAAGTACTGCCATATAACACCAGTACTCTCTGAGTTACACTGGCTACCCGTTAAGCAAAGAATTCAATTTAAAATTGTCCTTTTGGTGTAAGTGTATCTCGAGATCTGCACCATCCTACCTGTCTGATCTGCACACCATCCACAAACCACCGAGGTCATTAAAGTCATCGGGTCAACTCAATCTGATTCAGCTCGTATCTAAATATACTAGTGCTGGTGATAGGGCCTTTGCGGTTGCTTGCGCGAGGCTTTGCAATTCTCTTCCAATCGACATAAAAAATAGTAAATCACTTGAATCATTCAAATCTGGTACTAAAACCTACATTTTTCGAAAGGCATTTCCTTCGGTGGTCTTTTAATTTTGGTCATAAACTGACCTTACCAGGTGCGTGGGTGTGACTGAGTCAGTGAGGATTGCCTCGTTACTCGTCAAGTTACACTCACATACTTGTTTTGGTAAAGTTGTAGTTTGTTTTGTTTTGGTTTTTTATTTTGTTTTAATTCAGTTCCCTTTTTCTTTTAGATTCTGTCGCTTTTCGCCACGATATAGCCTCGGTTGCTGATGTGGTGTTGGGCACCAATAAATGATAATAGTGATCCATGTATCAATGTTTCTGTGAGGGAATGTATGTGTATGTGTATATATGTATGTATGCAATTATTGTACAGCCATTGAGCACCGTGTGTGGATTCTAGGTTTTAAAATTATTATTATTAAAGAAGGGGGGGGGGGGGGGTCGGTCTAGGAGGAGAGAAACAGGAATTGGGAGAAGAAATGGCGTCAATATTGGACGGGGTAACTTCCTGGAAACAGGGGGTGGGGGTATAGGATGCAGGTAGCCGATAAGCTAGGGTCCGAGGAGAAGAAGTGAGAGGGAGACTAGGAGAAAAACGGCTGAAACGGGTTGGCATTGTACGAGGAATTGACAGTGTGTATTGTGGTCCCGACAGCTATAATCGGACGGGCATGTGTTTTCCTAGGGCGAAGGTGGAGGATTTGAGGGACAGCGTGGATGGCATAGTGGTGGGGTCAAATCAGATCCAGTGGTGATGGTTCGTGTGTGGACCAACGGCATCAGTCAGATGAAATCAGTAAAGCTGGTGGAGAAGTTGGATGGGCAAACAAGTGTTGATAAAGAATGGGCAGCAGAGCCATTTTTTGAGTCGAGCGGTGGTGGGGATGGGTTAGATGCAATAGGTAGCAAGTAGGGAAGAACACTTGCATGGGAGAGGGTGGGAGAATACCTGGGTGAAAATGTTCAAAATAGAGAAGTCAGTGAATCCCGGCATACTCTGAAAATGGAGTACAGCAACATCCAGGGTCTCCACAGAAAAATATCTGAAATAGTTGCATTAATCGAGGGTTGGGGGGGGGGGGGGGGGGCTTCATGTCATTGGCCTAAGCGGGACATGGTTAAGACATGCTTGACGAGTAGACCAAGCCACCCAAAACACTATTTTAATAAATACGTTTATGTATCACAATGAAACTTAGACAACGTATGTACCACCACCAGATGGTGTATTGTGCACAAAAAAATCATGACCAACCCACCAAAGGCGAAGTAACAGAGAGAGGTTAACCCTTTACCCAACGTAACGGCCAAAACCGGCCAGCGCTGTTCTCAAAAATCGCCTATTAATTTTAATTATTTTTTCATTTTTTGTCTCAAAAACATAGGTTATGACCTCTCATTGGAACGAGCTCGACGAGCTCGTTCCAATGAGGGGTCATAACCTATATTTTTGAGACAAAAAATGAAAAAAAATAGTTATTCAAGAATTTTTTTGCAAGTGTCGTCTGCTTTTCATGTTAGGTAAAGGGTTAACAAATGGAGTGAGCATGCACATAAACTTTTTTGTGTCTGTGCCACAACTTTTTAATTTGAAGAGATGTCACAATGAAACTCACACAACACAATTATGTGCCACCACTAGACTGTGTCTCATACAAAATTCACATCCGACCAACCAAGGTCATGGTCACAGACAGAGGTCAACACCTGGAATGAACCTTCCCAATTTTTCACGTTATTTACATTGTAACTCCAAACATTATTTTGGGGTCAATCGGAAAGATAAGTTTTCAATACACGACAAGTGATCCAGCCGCGTCGATATGCGAAGTCTGGTCTATGTAAATGCTTTGGTTATGGTTGTCGGCGGCGCGAGACACATGCAAAGGGTTATTTTCCCTTTTTACGTTATTTGCGTTGTAAGTAAAAAGGTTTGGCATGAATTGCAAAGAAACTCAACAATGCTGAAAAAAGTTTACTGTCGTGGCAACATGCTGCGTTTGGTGCCTCTAAATGCCACGGTTATGGCTGTAGACATGGCAGAAGTTGAAAGCGGTACATTTCCCTTTTGACGTCATTTGCATTGGAACTTCGAAGTTTTTCACTGATCGTAAACAAACCTGACAATGCTTGTCATTGGCATGTCGACATGCGAAGTTTGGTTTCCGTAACAGCTATCATGTTTGATTATATATTGGCATGGCACAATTTTAAAACGTTATTTTTTTCTTTTTTGACGTCATTTGCGATGTAACTTAAATTTTTGTCGTCGAAAATGAGGTTAAATAAAAAATCTCAAAACAGCTATCTTTTTATTTTTCAAACAGTAAAGCTTACTAAAATGATATGGAAATTGGACGAACCTTAAGTTTTTCTATATTGTAGTCAGACGTCACAGCAAAGATGGTCACAGGCGAATTTTCGTCGGCCAAAAACTGATTGCATTTTCGATATGGTTTTTACCAAAAAATATATTTCCAATATTATAAGAAGGAGAGTTGAATAACGTCGTCGATATTAAGCGTTCATGAAAAAGACGTCCACGTGACGTTACTTCGGGCAAAGGTTGAAATTTGAAATTGTCACAACTGTATTTTATAAGTTATGGGGCTTTCAGTGGGCGGGTATGGTGTGATATAAGGCGAAGTGAGATCAATATTGATCTTTCTGAGCCTTATATCACACCATATCCGCCCACTGAAAGCCCCGTAACGTATTTATTATGCCAGTCCTTTGAAAGAGACACAACCAAAAGTGTGTCCAGATTCCTAGCGTAAATGTTCTGTTATCACTATCGGGCAATTTCCCGGTTTCACGTCACGTGAAGGTCACGCCAGTAGCAGGCGCTGAAACAATGGAGTTTTCTTCTCAATAAACAGGAATTTATATTAACAATTCACAACTTTAATTCAGTGTTAAGTACTGGAAAAATAAAACAACTGGAGCAAATGGATTAACAATTCTCTCAAGAAGGTAAGTGGGAACAGTTTCATTCATCATTCGCCTCAGACAGTGCCGGTTGGCTTCTATACATGTCGTTTTAGTGGTTTATTTATTGTATTTATTTACATTTGTTTATTAAAACTTCTCAAAGACTGGAAGAAACGTATTATAGTTGTACGTTGCTCAACAGACATACACGCGAAATTATTTGTTGTTCGTCGAACACGCGAAATTAGGAAAAACATCAAAGCGAGTGTTGGATGTCAAAAACAAAATGTCGGAACTGACCGTATATAAGTTCTATATACGGTCAGCTCGATGCTACACAGTTTCATATACGGTCACTAGATATTGAAGCTGATTGGTCAATAACAATTACTGGCATAATAAAGGCTAATAGAGGCATCATCAACGTTATAGTGTGTGGGATTTCATAGCTGTGTGTATTGTTAATACTGGGCTATGCATGTTAGAAATCGGCGTTTTTAATGAAAGAAATACAAAAATATGAAGTGACATTAAAACCATTAAAATTTCGATAAATCGAGAAACTAAAAAAATCCATCTATCTCTTAATTCTTGGGGCTCAACAACACACTAAAATAAGAGCTGAAACGGTTAACCGATTAATCGATTAATCAATGATCAACATCTTGATGATCCAAAATGTAATTGATCGATTAACTGTTACTTTTGAACTACTGTATTTTGGCTTAACAAAGGAACAAACTTTCTCCAAAACAGACAAACATTGTCACACTGACTCACATCCATTATATGAGACAGAGTAAAGCATGCAAATTACTTGCTGACATACTTGTTTACTTGCATGATCATTATACTGTATCAGTGGCTGGAAATGGTCATTCTTAACCCCTTACCCATTGCGGGTAGCAGACGATATTTGCGAAATAAATTCACGAATTACTAAAAAAAATTAAATTTTTGTCTCAAAAACATAGCTTATGACCCCTCTTTGGAACGAGCTCCACGAGCTCGTTCCAATGAGGGTTATAAGCTATGTTTTTTGAGCCAAAAATTGAAAACATAATAAATTTGAATGGAGATTTTTGTATTTAAGCCTAGTCGGTTTTGTTTGTTACGTTGGATATGGTGGTTTGAACTATTTTGGCATCAGTCTGACTTTTATTCTCTTTATATGGCTTACATCTGGTTCAGTTTGATCAATTCTTTAGCTTTTTATTATTTTTCAAAAGGTTCATTTTGTCTTTAATTGTGCACACAGGTACTCGGCACAAGCTGTGAAATCGAAAGAAAAATGATAACATTTTTTAATCGTTGCTGACGTGCCTCCATAATGGTATATAAATATTAACAAGGTACACAACTCGCTTTTCGAAAACGATATCACTCATCTTCGTTATACCCCCATCAAATTTGATTCACATAACATATCCAGCAGTACCCAATGTCAGTGGAAATGGGAATGAATAAGCTTTAAAGTGGTGTATTACACGACCGTTGGGTGTTCTTGAGTTGTTCATGATAACTGGGAGAAGTCACAGAAAAGGCCGAAAAACATTTAGTCGGACAAGATAGTGGAAAGTGGGTTACGAGCGACAATTATCCGATTTATTATAAATAATTCGAGGTCTTACTGTCTATGGAGGGCAGATTCAAACATTAACCGTATACCTTTATCAGTTACTAATCCCTGAACAACATTTATTCATTTCTGGCAATCACATTTGTCGTTTATACATTTTTTAACTTTTTCTTGGAAACTCACGAAGCCAACGGCGGCCATAGAAGCTAAGAGGCTCACAAAAACATCCCATTGGCTACTATTTTAAACAAGCCAATGGGAGAAAGGGGAAAATTCGCCGTATCTATGGACGCGAAAAAACTTCATTAGATTTGAAGTGACGGCTAAAAGTGTATAAACGGTAAATGTGATCGCTGTGGCATAGCAGGGTTAAGTACCCCGGAAAAATGATCGTCTAGTGGTTTTTCGTTCGGACTATAATCGTGGCAAAAATGGCCACAGGACAATTTAAGTGTTCAGTCTTAAGTTCAGTCTTAAGAGGCAACCAGTTCTGTAGAGTCTGCAACAATTCTTGATACTGCAGCCGCAGCGAAAGGGTGAATTCAAAAACACATAAAATGTACTTACAGTTTTCTACACTTTTATTAAAACCCTAAGTAAAGTTCCTACAAGTTAAACTTGAAACAAATTCTCTCTCTGGTAAATGTTTGAAAATATCAGATACGAAATGAGACTAAGTCGAAACTATCGCATCGCTCTCATCGCGTCCTGTGTCTGGAAATGTTGTCTGGCCTGGCAGCGTTCGGCGGCGTCCTTCCACGAGAATAGGAGAGTGACTTCTTGTATATACGGAAGACCAGAGAGAAGTCCCGTCTCGGGTGATTCCGTTGGCTTAAATACGACTTGAATCGTGTCTACTCGGCAGAATTTACGTCATAAAACACCACAAAACACCACATATACCCCAAGATGGCGGAGAGGTATTTCTTAACCCCTTACTTCCATCCTGGAATAGTAGGGCATCCGGTGGGTATCCTATGCTAAGAGTATGCGTTCTCGCATTTAAAAAGATGCTGGCAATTAATAGGTGTATAACCGCAAAACCAGTCGGCCATCTTGTGAACGTGCAAGATTGCACAATTCTCAGAGCTGAAACTGATACTGGGTGTGTTGAGGTTAGGTCGGGTCAGTATACAATGCTAAAATCTGTCAAAAGCATTCTGATGGGGTTATTATAGGTTAGGCTTTTACTAGCTCATATGCCAATCATAATTGCAAATACTGTCAAAAACACCTTTTTACAGTAAGTGCATAAAGTACTTCTGTAGGTCAGTTTGCACTGTTATTATGCAATGCAAATATACGAGGAATTGAATAAAATTACATAACTTGGGCTTGAAAACAGCGTTTACTTATTAAAGTTTATACAACAGAGAATTATTACCAAGTAGGACTTGGCCACTCTGATTAACACATTAACACTTCGGGAACCAAGATTCTCGAGTGCAATCATAAGACTCCGACGCACCCCACAGAGGTTAACCCGACGCGCTCCGTGGAGGGGCTCCGTGGAGGGCATTTCGTTACAATCCTCCCAACCAAGACGCGAGGTCCGGTAAACTTTTAGCGGAGCTCGAGTCTGGATCAGATGAATTCCAGAATTATCAATAGTGATCAGAATAGTGACCAGGATCACCAGGATCACCGGCTGACCGGATCCAGGGAAACTGGATGACCAATCACCCGCGGTGACCAAGATGCTATCAGCATCACGGTCAACACAGTGACGGGAATCCATGACCAGGATCAGTCACTACCGGTTTTTAGGGAGAAGAAATGCGCTACAGGGAGTATTTATTACGGACTAATAGTATCGGAACGCCACCAGACAACAGGAATCACCTTTTCTCCTAAGGTATTACATTCTTACATTCTGAATTCCTGAAAGTATTAAAGATAACAATAAATTCTACCTGATTCTGTTAGCGGGGAAAAACTGATAATTACGGATCGTAAAATCGAAGCTATGCTTCTTCAAAGGAGTTCCCCATAGAAGGTCAAAACGACACAGAGGACAACTTTGTTTTTGCTGTTTCTCCAATTCATACGTTGTCTGTACGTTGCCAGGAGGAAAGAATCGTGCAGGGTGCATTTGGTGCTGATAAAATCCAAAATCTTCATCAGTATCAGCTTCACTGGTGGGATAGTCACTACCAGGGAAGATCTCATGACTTCTGAATGGACGGATCAAGCCAGGATTGGCTATTAGGTCCAATTCAGCATCCAATTGATTTCGCCCATGGTCATAATATCGGCCATTCCAACAGGGGTCATTGACACAATGAATGACCTCGTCAGGACCGGGACCAGTGACCTCATGGGGTTCCACTTCGACTGGGAACTCTGGAAAATACCAAAGATGGGGAAATATTACTTTTCTTTCCTCAGAGAGATAAAAACGATAGCCAAGTTGGTGTTGCATTATCTCTGTCTGGCCATTGGCAGGATTATAATGTCTCGTGTTCCAAATACGAATAAACCTTAAACGGCGACGTTGCCATAAATCTTTTGGAAAATATAAAGTATGACCATGACAGGGAGCCGCTGCTTTATGAAAGTCTGCGCGTTTATGTGCTTCAAATCTTGCCCGTTCCTCATAAGTATGGCAAGGAGTTACAGCATGTTGGTAGGCTTCGCGTTGATGTAAATCGTACATGGCCTGTTCTTCGGCAAATTCTTCGAATTCCAAAGTAGTTGCTGAAGCCATACCAACAAGAAAATTTAATCAAATATAAAATAGAATATAACTATATTTATAAAAAACCACTATGTTACCAATAGTATTATGTTTACACACTAAAATTTACACGTATAATACGCTCCCCTGGGTTCGTCTGTAACTTGGTGCACTCAATCAACACTCTTTCCACCAACTTTCAAATTTGTTTGCCTTGATACTGGAGTCCTGTGTGTAACTTATCTAATACACTCCAGGAACTCCGATTTTATAAAAACTGTTACACTGCAGTGCAGAATTACTAACTTTGGGAAATTTTTTCACTAGTAAACAAGACAAACACAGACGACCCGTTATCGTCATGGATCAGGTTTCCAATGAAGGATTATACATAAATTGGGAAACCAGATTCATGAAAATCTTATATATATGTAGTAGTCTACGTAGACTTTTCTGTTTATTGTTACTTATTAAAGTTTACACTTCTCAATCTTCACTCTGAAGGTTTTCATTCTGTGTTGGCAACTGATAATGCCGATACACAGTATTTGGGCCTGTTCGGTAATCAAACGTTGACCCTGTGAAATGTCCAATATAATCTGGGTGGTATTGACGATAGACAACAAAGGGTTGAAAACTCCTTGGTTGGCCATCTGAGTGATATCGTGCTCGTCTGCGACGACTAAAGTCACGATATCTTGCACAGAAGGGAGTAAACTCTGCTACATTTCTTCGCATGTGAAACCTATGATGGACACTACTGGTAGTAGCCACCCGGTGACTATAATACCGTAGAGGTTCACTTACCTCACCCTGCTCGTTGATTTGTGGATATTGTAAATCAGGGCAATTATATATCACTAAATATCTAGACCTATTTGCAAAAGTTAAATGAGTATCAACAGCACTGTCATAATAATATATCAACTCTCGCTCAACCTCTATATATACTATATTCAAATCCATATCAAAATATTGACATCCAAATACATCCTCAATGTCTAAGAGATCTGTATCTTTCATAAAGTCTTGTTCATATGTATTGGGTCGTATGATATCTCGATCAAATTCATGAGGAGAGGTCAACGGGCGAGGTGTTCTGAAAAACTCGCTCCTTGCCCACTCCCACGGCCTCGGTCGAATATCGATTATAGGTTCTGAGACAATATTAGTAGATAATGGAGCAATTTGTCTTGCTTCTACATCACTTAAAGGAGGGGTGTGTACGTCTAATCCAAGATCAGCTCGTGCAAGTTCATTTTGTATCACACTGATACCTGACTCTGCAACATCAGTGTCCAGAACAGTGGTAGAATCACTAGGCAACGAATCACTTGTAGGTGTGGTCATACTGGAAGAAGTAGTGATCTCATTGTTATATCATAAACAAATCCACCGAGTCCATCTTGGCTCTCGGGGGTCCCGATGAATAATTGCATCATGGGTTCTAACAGGTAATCTTGGAGGAAGGACTAACGTTTCCACTGTATCCGTAGGCGAATAAGGTGGAAGTCGTTGAAGTCGTTCCGGTGTAGATAGTAAAATGGAGTCAGTAGGAGTTTGAACACTACTTGGAGGAGTCGACAAAAGGTCGGAAGATGCTATAGAAGGTGATGGTGATTCTTCTATTGATGCCAATACAGATACACTATTATCAGATGAATTGCTATTTATATTTACGTTTATACGAGATGAATTAGTGTCTTGAAAAAGTTCTCGTGAAACAGTACTATTACTGTCAGTTCCAGTACTAACTGTACTTGAAGTTTCATCATCATATAAAGTGTCATGATCATTATAATAACTCTGGTAATCAGGGAAATCATCGAGCCCACTGTCAACACTAGAATCAGATTCTGCCATTTGTACACTGGTCACTGAAACAAAAACACACAGTGTGTGAACTACTGTTTTTCAGTTTCTTTGTCTATATCAAACATAGTTATGTGGACATTGGCAGAATCCACGTCATGTTGTACACGGGGATATATTGATTTCCTATTAGGTTGAGGAGAAGGTCTAAAGTTTTGAACAGCTTTTCTCATCATGTCTCTAATACTCTTAGGAGGTTGTTGTTGTTGTTGTGCTCCAGTTGGATCAGCAGGAGCTGAAGGCTGTGGTCTAGGTCCCATACTAGTATAGATTTCATCATCGGCAAATGCAAAATTAGACATTTCACTATCATCAACAGCAGAAAAAGTCGGTTTACTTTTACGGTTTCTTAACCACTTGTATATCTGTTTGTGTCTATCGGCTCGATAGCACTTCCAAAGCAGATATAATCCTATTATTAATGCAACGGTCGCGAGAGCATAAGCCCACTTAGGGACTTCAAATGAGTCCGTCATTTGTAAATTTAGCGAGTCAAGTTCATGAATTAAGTCATCCATGGGTAAGTCATCCAAGTGATCTATTCCTTTCGGTATCGTAAACGTCGATATGTTCACCCTCTCTATGACAGGTTTCCACATCTGTCGTTGTAACAACGAGAAATTTGGTAACACTGTCTTGGTAACTATCCGAAAAGTAGAATTATCCCTTTTATGGAAATAACTCGGTAACATTAATTGACCGCTCGATGCCATACATAACGGTTTTAATTCCAAAATTCCAATTGGCAGAAGAATCCGTTTCGGTTTCGGATGTCTTCGTTTCGGACACGTAATTGAGAATCGTAGTGGGACATCTGTCGTGATGTACCACATTCCTTCATCGATTCTAGTACTGAACGGGAGGTCGATATTCAATCGAACTTCCGTTTGACATAAGTTCGGAATGTCTAATTTCATGTTTAAAAACAAAGCTAACATACAACTTGTCGTTGTATGTATCGTTCGTACGGCACCGACTAAAGGACAAAACAACTTATTGTTATCTACACATTGATCATGTCCTATTTCTGGGACATACTTCGTCCTTTCTTTATTAATAATTAGTATGTCAGATTCAAGAGTATATATTGCTACTAATTTGTTTGCAACTCGCGACGCATTCTTAGTTACATTGACAAAGGGTACAGGCAAAGCCTGCACCTTGAACACTTCAAATTGCAAGTTCGAATTACGTAAGGGGATCTTCATAAAGATCACCAATTTATCGTCATCATAAATGGCAGCCGTCGTAAGCAAATGATAATATTGCCATAATTCTGTCGTCAGATCTAGTGGCAACATGGACTTATCATCTAATTGAACTTTAATACTCATTAATATCGAGGTCAATAGTGAAGGATCCACTATTTTCGGTGATAACTTCCTATCAGCTAGGATATCCATTTGATCATGTAATCCCCACAGAGTGGTTTCTGCGGCGATTATCATTGATTCTAATCGACTCATTACAAACTCAAGCTGATGATAAGCATGAGTGAAATGTTCAATATATAATATTCGATCTGAATGATTCTGAACTACTTGATTTACTCGACCTTGAAATAACATCAATTCGCGCGACATATTTAACATAAATTCTCTATTTGTCCGAATCGCTTCATGATTCATCTTAATGAAGGTCAAACTTTGTTTTTGAATATGTTGAATCATTGCTTGATTAGTACTTACTCGTCTTAAATTTTCTGTTATCCCATCTAAATCTGACTGGGATACAGTTCCAAAGAGAAAACTCAATCCTTCACCTACAAAGTCGAACAAACCTCGTTTCTTCCGAGACGAGTTTACTGTGTGGCCATGTAATCTGCGGTAATCGTTCAGATCCTCTTTTATTCGTTTAACACGATTATTTAGGTATCTGATCTCCTGGTTATATCCGTTATGATCGATTGTATCGCAACGGCAAGAGTAGAGTTTTCACCATTTACTTCGACAAAAGTTCGTCGAAAAGCTATGGTTGTAGCATTATACAAACCAGCAGTATATTTCATACTTCGATCAAGTTTGCGCACATATTGTATAAAAGGTTGGAGCTCATACACAAACATTGTACTCCAATCACTAGTTACCATATTTACTTCTTTCACTTTCTTAAAAATCACATTGTTTCTAATAATAGTATGTCCATCTATTATTGTAGTCGTAGTCAAAAGACCAACTAATAACATCCAACGCAACATCTTGCTCCTTACTAGCACTATAACTGTTGAAACACACGCGGCTGTCGTTTCAGAATTTCCTGGAATTCCTCGAGATTTTTCACAGTTTCCTGAGTTTCCGTTTTTCTCTGATGTTCAGTCAAAAGTTCAATATATCTGATGAGCAACGCTCGGTGCGACCAGTCGAGCGTAGTTTGAATGTGATAGCAATTGGCGGTCGGCGTCAGTGTAAATAATGGCACGTTGGACATGCAACCAGTTCCACCATGGAGTTGTACCAATTTTAGATTCAGAGGGTGCTGTCTGCGTCAGCTGCCTTACAAATTTTAGCTGCCAGGCGTTCAATTTACCAGTAAAATTAAGGGATGTCTGTCCCTCATAAATAGTTAGCAAAAAGTTCTCACAAGTTCACTGTGCTCCCCAGCGGCAACGTTTTAAGTCAATTTCAGCTTCACTGGGTCTGTTAGGGTTAATAAATGTTTCTAGAATGTTCACCCGATCGTTTCAAGAGAGTTAAAAGTCAGAGTCTACATCCTGACGAGCGGCACCATATAAACTGGCCTGTGGCATAGCAGGGTTAAGTACCCCGGAAAAATGATCGTCTAGTGGTTTTTCGTTCGGACTATAATCGTGGCAAAAATGGCCACAGGACAATTTAAGTGTTCAGTCTTAAGTTCAGTCTTAAGAGGCAACCAGTTCTGTAGAGTCTGCAACAATTCTTGATACTGCAGCCGCAGCGAAAGGGTGAATTCAAAAACACATAAAATGTACTTACAGTTTTCTACACTTTTATTAAAACCCTAAGTAAAGTTTCTACAAGTTAAACTTGAAACAAATTCTCTCTCTGGTAAATGTTTGAAAATATCAGATACGAAATGAGACTAAGTCGAAACTATCGCATCGCTCTCATCGCGTCCTGTGTCTGGAAATGTTGTCTGGCCTGGCAGCGTTCGGCGGCGTCCTTCCACGAGAATAGGAGAGTGACTTCTTGTATATACGGAAGACCAGAGAGAAGTCCCGTCTCGGGTGATTCCGTTGGCTTAAATACGACTTGAATCGTGTCTACTCGGCAGAATTTACGTCATAAAACACCACAAAACACCACATATACCCCAAGATGGCGGAGAGGTATTTCTTAACCCCTTACTTCCATCCTGGAATAGTAGGGCATCCGGTGGGTATCCTATGCTAAGAGTATGCGTTCTCGCATTTAAAAAGATGCTGGCAATTAATAGGTGTATAACCGCAAAACCAGTCGGCCATCTTGTGAACGTGCAAGATTGCACAATTCTCAGAGCTGAAACTGATACTGGGTGTGTTGAGGTTAGGTCGGGTCAGTATACAATGCTAAAATCTGTCAAAAGCATTCTGATGGGGTTATTATAGGTTAGGCTTTTACTAGCTCATATGCCAATCATAATTGCAAATACTGTCAAGAACACCTTTTTACAGTAAGTGCATAAAGTACTTCTGTAGGTCAGTTTGCACTGTTATTATGCAATGCAAATATACGAGGAATTGAATAAAATTACATAACTTGGGCTTGAAAACAGCGTTTACTTATTAAAGTTTATACAACAGAGAATTATTACCAAGTAGGACTTGGCCACTCTGATTAACACATTAACACTTCGGGAACCAAGATTCTCGAGTGCAATCATAAGACTCCGACGCACCCCACGGAGGTTAACCCGACGCGCTCCGTGGAGGGGCTCCGTGGAGGGCATTTCGTTACAATCGCCAGAAATGAATAAATGTGGATCCGAGATTAGTAATTGATAAAGGTATACGGTTAATGTTTGAATCTGCCATCCAAAGACAATGGGACATCGAATTATTTATAATGAATCGGATAATTGTCGCTCGTAACCCACTTTCCCTGTACACTTATATTGTCCGACTGAATGTTTTTCGGCCTTTTCTGCGACTTTTCCCAGTTATCATGAGCAACCAAAGAACACACAACGGTCGTGTAATACACTACTGTAAAGCTTATTCATTCCCCTTTCCACTGGCACTGGGTACTGCTGGATACGTTATGTGAATCAAATTTGAGGGGGGGGGGGGGGGCGTATAACGAAGATGAGTGCTATCGTTTTCGAAAAGCGAGTTGTGCACCTTGTTAATATTTTTATACCATTATGGGGGCACATCAGCATCGATTCAAAAATGCTATCAAATATCATTTTGATTTCGATTTCACAGCTTGTGTTGAGTACCTGTGCTGGTGCAATAAGATTTATAGCACCAGGGTGATAACTTGAGTTTGACAGGGGCAGTTTTGTTTTGGACTCATTTATTTTTGTTAGACTAACCGGTTGTGAAAGAATGGAACAGTGATGAGACTGGTAGAATTGACACAGGAAAACACAAATAATTATTCACTTAATATTTCGCTTTCAAACGTGTCTCCAATAGTACAGTACAGCATTGCACAACACCCATAAATATTAAACCTACGGATCCCATTATGTTCATTGGTAGTGCGAATTAAAAAAAAACATTTAGCCATGGATACCATTTGTTTAAGGCAAAGGCAATATTGTATGAGAACTTTCATTATTTCGAAATGAGTTCTATCGACTATCGACTTAAGTTAAATGGTTTTTGAATGCACGTTGTGTCATGACGCTGCGGATGCCCAAACATGGCCTGAAAGAGCGTATTTTAATTTTTTGGTTTGGTACGTCCTTCAAAGGACGTACCAAACCAAAAAAAATTAAAATATGTCTTTCAGGACATGTTTGGACATGACTCTGTGGCCGTGGGCACCGCTTTGACAAATTTCGGGTATTCCCTAAGCCAAGAAACTCCGTGCAACAAGGGTTTCCTTGTTGCCATTTAAAACAAGTCTTCGCCTTCGTGAAAAAAGTCTTTAAACCTACGCTATTACGTCGTTTAAAGTCGTCTATGGTTGCCCCTTCAGTTAATTTGAACTTGAACTTGAAACTTTATTTAGCAGCATACTCGGATACAGTTTACATAAATTGAAATAAGGTAGCGATCAAAAAGGTGTATACATGGAAATAGCATAGCCGGAGAGGCTGTCTTCCTGCCATTCCCAAACATGATATCCTGTCCTGACATCAAAGTCGTTTAACTCTTTATCCTCATTGTTCACAATTGGTAAAGCTGCTTAGAAGACTTTTAAACTTCCTCATGTTAGGATTAAAACCACTTACACAATGCTCAAAGTAATCCGAAAAGACGAATAGCGATTTGAAAGGTCTTATGCTCAGGATAATTGTAGATTATCCCGAACATAAGACCCCCCAAATCACTATACAAATCTCGATCTTCAGTATAGTTGGGAGGATGAGATCACTTTATGCTGGGTCACAATCGGGACAGAATGGATTGGTGTAAGTAATGATGACAACAGTTCTACGAATTTAAACTTGATATTTCACAAAACTAGTTGACTTGGCGGACACAGAACTCAACGCGATGAACATGGAAATCGCTTTGTTTACACCACGCGACCTGTGACCTTGCATAGATTAAAGTTCCAAGATGGCTGTTTCGAAACAGGCTTATCTCCTGGAATATCTCTTGGGACATCTTTTGGAAACGGTCCTACTAAAGAGCGAACACAAACGAACATGCACGAACAAGGGGGGGGGGGGGGGGGATTTATTTATTTATTTATTTATTTATTTATTTATTTATTTATTTATTGGAGTCTAACGACACTTTCGACAGCCAGGGTCATCTCGTGTCGGACGGTTTTACGGGTGAAGGAAGCCGGAGTACCCGGAGAGAACCACCGAGCAATTGTAAGACTCCCCAACGTATTAACCCCACACAAACAGGGTTAGTATTGGTTGAAGACAGGTGCACCATCGACGTGCATTACGCCTTAGTACACAGCGCCGCCGTGCTCCCACATACACTCGGGATTAAGTGCCTTTCCCAAGGACACAACGCAATTACCTCTGGCGGGTATTGAATCGTGGACCTCTCGGTTCAATGCCGTAACCACTGAGCCACCACATTCCCTAAAAAGGGCGAAATATAAGTTAATGAAGATTTAAAAGGGTGAAATGGTGTGTGAGCTCGTATATTTTACAAATGTGTTGCTACGGCGCTTACGGAAGATCTAAGGAAGCGCTAAAGATGTTCTAAGGTTGTGCTAAGGAAGTACCAAGGATTCGCCAAGGATTATTACGGTTATGTGACGGTTTTCCTACAGTTATGCTTCGGCACCACAGGAAGCGCTACGGACAAGCCACGGTTGTCCTACGGTTTTGTCCCGGTTAATCACGGTCATTCTACGGTGTTATGGATATGCTACGGTTCTGTAGCGGTTCTTCTATGGTCTCTACTGTTATGTCACGGTCACGTAACGATCTCCCACGGTTTGATCAGTCAATTCCGTGATCCTTTTATAAGTTCGCAACTGCCGACCGGTCTTGATTATTACACTGACGGTTCAAAAGTTCAGAACATCAAAGCTTTGAATGTACCTGAAAGACAAATGCTTCTAACGGCTTCCTGGAGTTTAACGTCGGCGTTTTGGCCTTTTACCTTCAGAAACAATGGTTTTTTTCATCAATTTTTTTTAATTATTAAACGAATAAAACGGTGTAAAATTTATCGATTCTTCGACAACGAAAAATACTAATCGATTTCGGCGTGGCCGATCGACAATCGATTAATCGTGACAACTTTATTGACAACTATCAACAAAAAGAACACATTTTATCGCCAACTGAATTTGCGTACTCATACTCTTCTTCTTCTGGATATTCATTATCCCCTTCATATATCGACTCTAATTGTTCTTCCCTACTTTCGTAAACTTGCCGTATCCTTCAATTTTAGACATTTTATTTAGTTATTTCGCGATCGGTTCAGTTTCGGGTGGTCAATCGACTGCTCAACGATTTCCGTTCGGAGCATGTGAGCGGAACCGATTTTCATTTTCCGCATGGTTTAGCGTTGCTGTAGATGTGGATTTCATAGAATAGGAGTGTAATAAACTAGACTTCTGCTCGAAATTGCTCTATAACAGACCGAGACAATACTGCTTATTATTTATGAGATACGATTTTCTTTCCTAGAACTGCCTACTATCAAGCTCCGCAGATATGACTTCAAACTCGGTCGATATGACACCGACCTCGGCCACTGTGAACCAAGCTAGAGATGTCTTCCTTGATGCATTACTAGGCACCACCATTTTGTTTACAGCGAAATCATCCAGGTCTCGTCTCCCATTAACCCTTTACCTAACACGAAAAGCAGACGACGCTTGCAAAGAAATTTCTTGAATAACTGTTATTTTCATTTTTTGTCTCAAAAACATAGGTTATGACCCCTCATTGGAACGAGCTCGACGAGCTCGTTCCAATGAGGGGTCATAACCTATCTTTTAGAGACAAAAAATTAAAAAATAATGAAAATTAATTGGCTATTTTTTAGAATAGCGCTAGCCGGTTTTGGCCGTTACGTTAGGTAAAGGGTTAAAATGTGATATCCTTTGTTAATGGATATCCTTATTGGATATCCTCAACCAAATGGCTATTTTGAACTATAGTTTTATTTTGTGGTGGTGTAGATTTAGTAAATAATTCCCGTCAATGGTGATATTGCCAAAATAATTTGTCGATTGTCTTGATTCAAACTGTGTACTGTCAAGTGCATTTCAGTTGGGGGTCAAGGTCACACAGGAGAGTTCAATGACTGACTCAGACTTGTTTGGGAGCTGACAATTTGCAGGTTATAAATGGGGCAATTTTTGTGTAAATCGGCTTTGAGAAAGCCTTCTGAAAAAGTGAATAAGAAACCCATACGTTTTTTACTTGTCAGAATGTTCATCTTATGCTGTAACATCCTCAGTGGAGGAATGAGGAATTCCTATTATACAGTTTTATCGTTATCGATGCACCAAAATTGGAAATTTATCCCCAAAGAAAATGAGACAATTTTGACCCGTTATTTTAGCCATCAGCTGTGTCATTCAGCTCAGGGTATTTGAGTGATATTGAAAGATTTGTATTGTGTGCAGAATAGGGGAGGTAATTTAAATGCGACTGAAATATCATCGGCCGTGTTAATGAGAAGCCGTGCTTTTTTTGAAAAAACAATGTTTTCACCTGAATAAGCCAATTTCGAAACTGCCATCTTTGGACTTTAATCTATGCAAGGTCACAGGTCGCGAGGTGTAAACAGTGCGATTTCATTGCTAACAAAGCGTTTTCTTGGAATGTTTATACCTCGCGACCTGTGACCTTGCATAGATTAAAAGCCAAGATGGCAGTTTCGAAATTGGCTTATAACTGTAACGAGACTTCACTGTTATTCGTCGAACGCAATCAATCAGTACAACTGTCGTTACCAGGCAAACCGAGTAATTCATGTCGTGTACGCTGCCCACATGAACACAGAAATTGAGACCCCACTAATTACACTACGAGGTGGGGTCTCAAAACCCCACCACGTGACTTCAATTTGTCTATAATTACCTTGTGTTTTTTGCAAGTGCGGTAATCAGGTTTATTCTTCCACCAAAAATAGTTTCAGTTCATTGTTGTTTAGTGATTGTTAGGTATTGCACTCAAGTACAAATTGAATACGTATACTCCATACATGTTTTTTGATAATAAAACGCATTAATATGGCAGAAAAAACGATCAAAATATGGAGTTTGAATCGTGTTTTTAATCTCGCATGAATATGTCAAACTGTGTGATGGGATGTTTGGGTGACGTCGGTTTATCTTTTCATCTCTCAGTCGCCAGCTCTTAATTAGATCAATTTTTTTCACAGTCAGTGAAAAATTACCTTTACTTTTACTTGAAATATTAAAAAGATAGTTCAATATTTGAAAAAGTTATTAAAAGCTATTGCGATTCCGAATGTTGTTCATCAAAATCGATTCAGAACTCGAGGAGTTACGAAAAAATAAATATTATACCGTACTGAAATCATGGATGTGAGTTGAAAAAATTATAACTTGACCAGCACAATATCTGGACATTCCCCCGACGGCCTTTACCTAACTATAGCTATTGACGGAGAAGAATCATGTTACCGGTACTGAATTTTGAATAAATTGTTGGTTGGGTAGGAAGGGAATCCGATTTAAGATTTTAAATATTAAGTCCAGATTGGAATGTTAAAATGTACATGTTGAGAGTGGAATTAACATAAATAAACTACATTAACGAAAACGGAATGCTTGTGGTGACCCTGGGACGTTTCAGCCCAACACGCTTCGGAATCCATATACTGAAGCACCTGCATGCACTAACAAGGAAAACTGGCCAAGATTGTGTGGTGAGGAATTAATTATGGATAAATGTAAGGATTAGGTAAATGATGAAAAAACGAAGAGTTGTACAGAAAACTCAAAACAAACTAAAATTCAGAACCGGTAGCGGAGATTCTCCGAAGTAAGAAAAGAGACAGTTCAGCTATCCGAACGTCGCGGCTTGCCCACTGGGGAAGCCTGGACGTTCGAAAAGCTGAAGTAGTTGAAGTAAAAATTCAGACTTTGTGAAAAAAGAGAGAAAAAAAATAATACTGTTAGAAAACTGAGAACATTTTGTAATTATTTGTTTTGATTTAAATAAAGAGGTTATAAATTACTTAGTTAGTTTCATATCGGCCGAGATATTAGCCCTCAGTTACTTCGAGCTGATATCTCGACCGATATGAAACTAACCAAGTTATAACTTCCAATTATTTATGTAAACTGTTATACCTTGAACAGGATTAACCCTTTACGTAACACGAAAGGCTTACGACACTTGCAGATAAAATTCTTGAATAATTAATTTTTTAATTTTTTGCGTCAAAAACATAGCTTATGACCCCTCACTGGAACGAGCTCGTTGAGCCCGTTCCAACGAGGGGTCATAAGCTATGTTTTTGAGACAAAAAGTGAAAAAATAATGAAAATTGGATGGTGATTATTGTGAATAGCGCTGGCCGTTTTTTTCCGTTACGTTGGGTAAAGGGTTAATATGCTTACAACATGAAGGGTTTCATTTTTTTATTATT
The DNA here is from genome assembly GCA_031216915.1 of Pictodentalium vernedei. Taxonomy (NCBI): domain Eukaryota; kingdom Metazoa; phylum Mollusca; class Scaphopoda; order Dentaliida; family Dentaliidae; genus Pictodentalium; species Pictodentalium vernedei. The sequence goes on from CM062288.1 coordinate 124,315,676, forward strand.
ATTTTCTTCACACTTTTTCCGACCAGTATGTTAGTTCTTTCAGACCAAAAATAACAAACTTCAGGCATTTTATTGCGATCCTTTCTGCGGGCTGTAGAAAAGTTCAGTTGTGTTTTTCATGCTCAGTTACTAGCCGCTATAAAGACCCAACCCCCCACCCCCCCCCCCCCCCTCCCCGCCGAAAAAATACTTTCTTTGGGAGAGTGGTAGGATATAAATATGGTCAAACAAACCAATACATTTCTTTTCTTTTCTTTTTTCGAGTTTTTGATTTTTCAAATCAGTGAGGGGTGAAAAGCTTTTATTTTGATTTTTTATGTTGGTTATATTTATGCACCTTTTGTGAAAAAAACATACAATCCAAAAAATAGTTGAGTTATTTTCCGAAGAAGAGAGAAAGCAAACTGGATGTTTTAAAAAAGAAATATAATAAATAGACAATGTAGTATTTTAATCATGTTTTGTCGCTAACATAATCATATACATCAATCAGAAATGATAAAATTTTAAGCCTCACGATTTCATACTAATTTAAACAGTAAACTTAAAAACATCAACAAGGGTGTCCAACTTCAGTGAAGCGTTGGGCACCTGTGAAACGTCTGTTTGCCTTACAATGCATTTTTGAGAATCATTACTTATGACAGAAGATAAAAGCAAGAATAAAGTCAGGTTTTATCAAACATGACTTATACCTATGCTGGCAACTTCAGAGAATGCTCATCCCAGGCATTGGTTTCTGGCAGTGGTGCTATTCCAAACCGAGCAGTGGTGGAACAACCTGCATTGCACGTTGGCGAAAGCTGTTCGTTGTGCGTTCGCTCAACGCGTAGCAATGGCCGAGGCCGACACTGGATGCGTCATTAGGGGGGGGGGGGGGGCAGAGAGGAGGGTGTGTCCGGGGATCCACCTCAAGGAGAATTTGAAAATTAGTACCCCAAAACTCTTCAAAAGAAATGGGCATTGTTGTCTGGGCTGAGCTGCGGAGTTACACAATGTTAACCCTTTACCTAACATGAAAAGCAGACGACACTTGCAAAAAAAAATCTTGAATAACTAATTTTTTTCATTTGTTGTCTCAAAAACATAGGTTATGACCCCTCGTTGGAACGAGCTCGTCGAGCTCGTTCCAACGAGGGGTCATAACCTATGTTTTTGAGACAAAAAATGAAAATATTTTGAAAATTAATTGGCGATTTTTGAGAATAGCGCTGGCCGGTTTTGGCCGTTACGTTGGGTAAAGGGTTAAAGTGGGTTTAGCATGGCCAGAAAGACGAGTGCTGACTGTGTTGGATATTCGTGAAGATCAAGCCATCCCAGGTCTTCAAATTGTAGGGGAACTCACTCCCTGCTTAGACATAATTAGAGGTAAGGGGTTCGCCGAAGAAAGCGCCACTCGTTTCCTAGATCCTATAATACCAATTCAGCAGAAAGTCGTTCACAACAGTGATCAAACATGCACAGTTGAAACGCTGCCTCAAAAAAAAATCCACATTTTTTCACACCACAAGAGAAATAAAATATGCTACATTCCATACTTTCCCCTGTAAAAAGTACCATATTTTATCATATGACTACCACCAACAGTCCTTCAAAAGCACTGTAGTTTGCCCATCAAATCGAGCTCTCTGGAAAACAAGAGTGTCAAGTTTTCCAGATCGTTATCATGCCTGTTCCAAAAGAGGAGCACGTGAATGGACTATTTCTACCAGTGACCTACAAATATATATAGAACATAAGCACAGAACATAAACACAAGTGTCTCCTCATTAAGGGGACGTCCAACCTAACTTTGGTCAAATTTCATGTAATTTTCTTTCAAGTCTAAAAAAGGCCCAAAATGAATAACCCCAATAAATTATATATCAAAATGCTTGGAATGAAACATAGAACATGCGGAAACTGAAATTTGCCATGGGACTGCTGCCATGTGTAAATAGCACCACCTGAAAGCCTGCTATGGCATAAGTAAGAGAACAAAATTTTTACAATAAAATACCTCAAAATAAAATAACAGCTGTATTCTATAAACATTGAAGTACATACTCGAAGAAATCTTTTCCTAATTCATGAAAGTAATAAAGATTGAGACCAAATGTTATAAGTGGAGTGCTCACTGATTGAAGGCAGACATTTTCTTTTGTTTATGTTTTGATTTGGGGAGTTCAACAAAGGTCAGCTTGAAGGAGTCCACCAGAAGAAGTATGGGAGGACAAAAGAGTGTCTCCCAATATAAAGATGTATGTGTCACTGTAGTGGTTTGGAAAGAAACTATGATATTCTCTGTAGAATGCACTGCAAGTCATACATTGTAGTTGAATAAATATATTTACAAACCCCTTGCACTGTAACCCCTTTTATCCCATGCATCAATTTGATAGCGATTAAATTGTTAAATTTGTCTGGTTTATCAATAAGTATAATAGCTCTGTTTACTCTTGGACACCAATACACTCATGATATCTGTTGGAGAAGAAATAGGGTAACTGTAACCTGTCACTGCAATAAACCATCTAATGTACTTAAAAGTATATTGTTATTCAAAACACATCAAATCAACCTTACATAACCATTATTGCATGTACTTTCCCCAAGGAGGCTTATTGGCATATGGAGATCAGAAGGGCACATCCAGAGGGTCTCACATATTTTTTCAAGAACGCAGTACACAAAGCAATCCCCAAAAGATGACAAGTGAGCTCCATTTGACACAAAAAAATTACCAAGGAGGGGCTCTCTAACTTGTATGACTCTGCCTCTGGCACTCAAGGCAAATGACTTTTTCTCAAAGTTCAACTCTTTTTTTTTCTTTTTGAAGATCCTGGCAACACATGTTCCAAACACTATCAGACAGGTAACCCCCCAAATAAGTGTATCTGCAAAAATCATGTTACACTGCAAAACATTCTTTTTAGACTTTTAGTTCTGGACCTTTCATGCTTCGTACTTCAAACTATAACACTTAATTTATCAATTAATGGGTGAATAGAAAAGTCGTGCCATAATCAACATTTTGAGTTACATAAGCCTTCAAAACCGCTCTGATGAAAGTGTCAAACATCAGATTGGTGGCTTTTTACAGAATATTCATTAGGTTGTTGCTTGATAATAGGAACAAAATCTTCACCAGAAATATTTTGTAGCAATACATTTGAGGGTATCAGCAGGCACTTTGCAACAAATTGCAACAAATCAACTAGTTATAAACAAAATTTTCTAACTCAAAAGAGTGAAAAAGTACCACAACTCTGAAAAAATGTGGGAAGAAACACATGCTACAGCAGCTATACAGACATTGTTTCCCCATGATGCTCGATCACAACACCAAATATCCTTCAAATTGGAGTAGCAATGGTTGAGAGACAAGGGAGAATGTTGGTACATGTAATGATGAATGGGTAAAAGGACAGAGGTCACCACTGGCACTGCACGGCCCTAGATGCACCTTTGATTTTCCAACTTCCAGGTCTGGGGCATAATAATCGCAACACACCCACCTTATCAATTCATAATTTCAGTAAAATAAAAGGAATTATCAATTTTAATTAATTTATAGATGATGCTATTGATGGGAAGTATTTGGCTTCTTTCGCCTTCTCGTACTGTTAATTACCACAAACAATATCAGTTTGATGCCGACAAACGAAACTGAACGCATGTGGTCTGGTTAAAAAGTTACTCGGCATGGATAATGAAGAAATTGCGAATATTTCGTGTATTTCATTTCTTTAAAAGCCAGTTGCAGCTAATTTTGACCGTGGATTCGATAATTCGTTTCGGTTTTGACCACACGGCCACGCTGACAGCGGTTATGTTTATTGTGATATGCAAATTGGGAGATATGTTTCCGGTGAAGGAGATTTGTCACATTTGCCAGTGTAAAACGATGACAAAAGACACTGATCGACGCTTGTGTTAGTATGGTTGGTTGCAAAAAAAAACCTAAATTCTCAGCATCGTCCAAGCGCACCTTATTTAAAAGCACGAATGCATCATTTTCAACCCATCTTCAATCGGTCCTTTGCAGACATCAAACACACCCGCTTCAAATTCCATGGTTACTAGGAAGTTAATAACTTCACAACATCGGGGGAAATCAACACGCTCAATATAGTTCCAGGTCACTTGGAATATACTTCGTGAAAAAGTGATTTCTGAAGCATTCTGCTTACTTTGTTATGAATATTGCCTTATTTTATGTGTATCGTCCCGATTTTATACACTCGGTTATTTTTTTACATGTGGTTCATGTTGTCTTTCTAGTGCGCAATAATTCAGATTTTTTGTCAACAAAAAAGTTCAGACGGCCTGTAAACACGAGAGGGAATTTCGAACCATATTTTGCAGTTATGACATTAACAGCTCAAGTATTTCTTGTCACCTGTTTGCAAATCCGCTCATACATTGTCTCGAACAAATAAAGGGCGTGATCACGTCCTTGCATTCTTATGATTGCCCAAATTGAGTATTTCTGCAAGAACCACATCGTAATCACATGACCGGAATAAACATCATCGAAACATGGCCACGTCCGGAACATCAAAAATTTGTGTTGGTGTTATTACATTCAAACGTCAAAACCCACCAGAGTGTGTGTCAAAAATGCTTTCTCCGAGTCTGTAGTATGTTATCATTATATTGAGGAAAAGGCTTTCGAATTACCGATTATTTTTTGGTTTTACCGGTTCGTTACTTATGCCATTTGCAAATTAATCTTCTTCAAAATCTTAAAACTCACTTTTTTTCCTGAAAAAATTATATGTACCTTTTCTATGCACTTTACTCATTATTTTGATATATAATTTGCCTTTCCTTACTTCTCTTATCTGTTTCTGAGGCATTGGGAAAAATGTCAAAAAATTGACCAAAGTTAGGTTGGACGACCCCTTAAACTCCGTTGACAAACATTCCAGTCGAGGTCTATTTGAAAATGCTGTGCTGAACAACTGCAAAATAACAATTAACAACTATTATCAAGATGCGAATCCAAGAAAACGTTGGAGAATCTGTGTTATCAAAAGCGATTCCGATTGAAATTCATGTCTTGCCTCCATTGTTTTGACTTCGAAGTTTCATGTTCGATACGAACATTCGATATTACTACGCGTTTGGGATTCCCCAATTCCATAAATTGTTGGTGGTTATTTGGCTGATATAATTCTTTGTTGTATTTGATTTCTCATGTGTTGTGATCAGTTTAAAATTCTAATTGTCATATAATAAACAAATTACTACAACAGTCAATTGATCTATGTTGTTGTATTCCCCCGAGTTGAGGAGATGAGATGCCGCAGGCGTCTCGTTTGATCTGGCCGATCTCATATCGTCAAATCGACGGAATACAACAACATAGATCAATTGACTGTTGTAGTAATCTGAAAAAACCATGGCCAACCATGGTATTATCCAAAGCATTTTGATTTACAATAGTGCTCGGGAAGTGGGAACAACATCATGGTTTGCCATGGGGTACCAATGTGCCTTTTTGTAAGTCTCTGGAAGACGTGTTAATGAAAACTGTTTTAAAATGATGTCCACATCTTCAGCTTCATCTTGCAGATGTGATTATGTATAGGTACCGCAACTGCTCCAGCAATGACAATACCAAAGGAATTTGCCACTGCAACAACTCCAAGGCAAAATTCTCTGATCTCTTCGTGAATCTGCAATGAAGAAATGAAACAGTTAAGACAACTATCCTTTGATGCACAGACTACTCTCAGAAAGTAGGTCTTATATTTTGTTATGATGTCCGGTCCTACCAGAAACCAAATGGTGAGTAATAGACACAAGGTAGTGGACAATTTGTGTGACTACCATCTCTTTCCAAATTTGAAGAGACACTTACGGGGTCAAAGATTTCAAGATGATGAGGAACTTACAGCTGCTGTGGAGACTTGGCTACAGGACCAAGATATGGACTTCTGCAGACGCGGCATCAACGACTGGCAGACCCGGTGGAACAAGTGTATTGAATTACAAGGGGACTATGTTGAAAAATAAACATGTTCTGTACCGGTATTCCAGCTTTATTTATGTTAGGCTCAAAACTTTTTGACATCTCCTCGTATGTCGTTAACTGTGTCAAAATAGATGTTCTCGAGGAAGAACAGTCCACACACCTCCGGCATCTGGACTATTCTTCCACGAGGACCACTATTGCGACATAGTCATCATCACGCCGAGCAATATTTATAATTTATTATACGCTAAACGATAGATTATCGAAGAAATTGAGGAAAGATAGAAATCGTATCCCCCGCTGTGAAGATATAGAAATTTTCACTTTCACGGTATCAATCAAAATGTCGGCTTTCAAAGCATTACTTCAAGGTGAATATGAGTCAAATTATCACTGGAAATCATCAATTTGTTCTAAAAACGTATAATGAAAAGTAAATCTCGTGTTTTTGAGTGGATACCGATCATTTCCAGCAATAATTCAACACGTATTCACCTTGAATTGATGCATGAAACCCGCTTGTCCAAACATGGCCTGAAAGTCCGTAATATACGTTTTTGGTTTGGTACGTCCTACAAGGACGTACCAAACCAAAAACTTATATTACGGACTTTCAGGCCATGTTTGGACTAGAAACCCGCCAACTCAATCAGATTGCAAGACGCTATCTGTTCCGAGTATCAATCAAATCACTTCCGCGTTTCAACGATTCAATGCGCTGTTTAGTTTCATGCATCAATTCAAGATTGGAACGAGTGGAAATATCAGATTCTTATAAAAAGGGTATAATAAAAAGAAAATCTTGTGTTTTTGAGTGGATACCGAAAATTATCTCACTTGTGACCGAGACATAGAGATTATTACCATTATACGTGGATGTACAAAATATGTATCCGATTCGAGCTCCGGGTTCTAAGGGCAGATCACGACGAGTCAAAGATGAGTCGTGATCTACCCTTAGAACCCGGGGCGAGACTCGGAAACATATTTTGTACATCCATATAATGGTAATAATCGTTTTATCTTACAATATATTGGGGATAAGTCAAGATTGTAGACGAATATATAACGAACTATTTATTCGTACGGATGAACAAAAAGAAAAAAAAATGGAACTCACGCAAAAGAAACGTGCTTGTATCCGACACCCTGATACAAACATCTGTATCAGGGGAGGGGGGGGGGGGGGTGGATACACGACAGTTGCGGAGTTAATACAGACAAAATGCATGTTGAATGTAAGATAAAAATGGTTATTTTCGCTTGCGCAAGCGCTCACGAAAAATAAACATTTGTATTGGTCATTCATAAGATAATTTCGGTATCCGCTCAAAAACACTAGATATCCTCTATATATTTGTAAAACATTCCCCACTCTCTTATATAAAGTAGTATATAAAAAAAACGACGTATTAGTGGTTGACCTACCTCTTGGGACATCCTATAAAAGGTATTGACATAGGCTGCTCCTCCCAACAAACCTTCATATAAAACTATGGTGAATATTATCCATATATTTGGAATGAATCTATAAAACACTTGAAACAACAATAAAACCACATTGACGACCTGTAATAAAAACGACTATAGATAAGTGATGTTGCCAATCATTCAGTTATCAGCTAAACCCAAGCTCTCAAGCTACTAGTCAAATTCTGTTAGGTCTTCGGCGCTGTTGAGGCCTGGGAAAAGCCATACCCTTGAATAGTCCATGGCCTATGTTTAGATTCAATCATCGTTTATCCCCCACCCCCTCCACACTTTTATTCTGCCTTACATTTCTTGTATATAGATATATTCATACATACAACACACCCACCCATTAACCCTTTACCCAACGTAACGGCCAAAACCGGCCAGCGCTATTCTCAAAAATCGCCAATTAATTTTCAAAATATTTTCATTTTTTGTCTCAAAAACATAGGTTATGACCCCTCGTTGGAACGAGCTCGTCGAGCTCGTTCCAACGAGGGGCCATAACCTATGTTTTTGAGACAAAAAATGAAAAAAAATAGTTATTCAAGAATTTTTTTTGCAAGTGTCGTCTGCTTTTCATGTTAGGTAAAGGGTTAATTCTGACACAGAGAAGCACAATTTTAACCTTTGATAATGATCGAATTGGTGGCCTGCCTGGGGGTGGGTACCCGTAATAATCCACATCCCTACAAATCGTTTGGAAAAGGTTCGCTTTTTCGACCAACTTAAATATTTTATCAGAGTAAATCTAAAAAAATACCATGAACATTAATTTTCTTTCAATCGGCACAAGTATTTCTCTGTCGACACTTTGAATGGATCTTTAATGACTTTAGCAATACAGTGGAACCCTGTTAATTAAATAGCCAATTTGCCAATGAAATTTATTCAATTAACAAGAATATTCAATTAACAGGGATTGTGTCACTTTCCTGTATTCCAGAGATAAACTTAGCATTTATTCTATTATATCTTGTTTGACAGAGTTCCATGAGCTCTGTCAAACAAGACAAAATAGATTAAATGCCTGTATTGGATGTACTGAGGCCAAAAAGGTCTATAAACAAAGGGAAAATGGTGAGAGTCAGGGTTATTTCTCTACAGGTTGCAAGATTTTTATTCAACTAACAGGAGTTTACTCTATAAGCTATATTCAATTAACAGGTCAAATTTGTACTGGAGGTATGGTAAATGGTTTTGTGTTGGGAAATTATATTCAATTAACAGGGATATTCAGATACGAGATACCCAATTTGGTGGGCTCCACTGTACTATTAGACATGCTTGTTTACTAAATAATTATAAACGAGGACTCCCCACAGCTGTGATTTATGATTATGCCGCATAGATCCACCAATTCTACTGTTAATATCTTGATGTTTTCAAAGAGAATTAAATACTTATTGATTAGATTATCTATCACGGAAGTTGGAACGAATATCGGCACACCTTTGTGAGTAACGGGTGTGATATTGAAACAGAGGTAGTCATCGCGTAAAGTGGGTAACCAAACTGCCGTTATCAGCGTCGGATTCCTTACAGAATTTGACTGGTTGCCTGAGAGCTTGGCTTTAACCCTTTTACTGCCACGCCCACTCTAAAGTGGCTAACCATTTATGGAGGACCTCTATGTACACCTGTATACGAGGAAGTTTAATAAGATTTATGACATACCTGAAACTCTACCATCTGATTAATTGTTGGAAAGGGCTCTCTGAGCCCTTTCCATCAATTAATTCAATGTTAGGTTAGATCTGCGCATACGTACAGATAATCATCATCAAATAGGTGACAATAGTCGCTTTTGGCAGCGTAAGTGTTAATCTTCTGAATAATGATGTTACAATACCAAAATTTCAACGAGCTCTGTCAAACAAGAGTGATTTTATTAAATATTTGGTTGCATTGTGGGAAAAATTTGCAGCTTGAAATTTTGATATTTCGACATCAGTTCATAGATGGTTAAAACAAATCTCAAATTCTGTTCAATTCATAGGGCAAATATAAGGTTAATCCTTTACCTAACATGAAAAGCAGACGACACTTGCCAAAACAATTCTTGAATAACTATTTTTTTTCATTTTTTGTCTCAAAAACATAAGTTATGACCCCTCATTGAGGCGATTTTTGAGAATAGCGCTGGCCGGTTTTGGCCGTTACGTTGGGTAAAGGGTTAAGAATAGTTGATGTACTGGGGTAGAAGTTACACTATCATGTCGCTGCAACAAGAGCCCTGACAACTAAATACTAGACCTAAGCAATCATCTTTTGACAGTCTGCGATCATCTAAAGGTTCCAGGCCTCAAAATGTGAGAGGAACGATTCGATATAATTACAGGAGTTTATGCAAATGACAATTTAGAGATGGACAATCAACTGCAAAATATTGTTTTCATTTCATACGATCATTGAACAAGGTTTATCCAAATAAGTAGGGTGTTAATTTAAAGGTAATGAGGTGTTAAAACATGCGAAAAATCATTTAATCAATCCAAAGTAATTCATTTTCGTTTTTAAAGATTTTGAATGATCTTATTATATTCTCACACAATTCGTCCCTCAAATTCCAATGTGTTCTATGTGCCTACTGGCACATAGAACACATTGGAACTCAGGGGACGAATTGTTAACATATACACCTGGAACTTAATTAAGCACCCCGTGAAATGTTTCATGACAGTGAAGTTGCTGTTACTGATTATTATGTTTTAATGATTGCTATGTCTTGTAGTTCATTTTATCTCATGAAAAATTATGTTTCTGGTTGATAGCGTACCCCAAACACATTCACTCGTCCACGTGAAGCATGCTATCAGAGGCACTAAGATCGCAAATCGTTGGCATGCATGCAACAGGCATGTCATTCAAAGTTATTGGAAGGCAACGGGGCTATAGTCATTCTGTCATCAGCAGACTTGTCCGAAAAAATCAACAAACCAATGATGTTAAGGACCGACCAAGGCCTGGACAATCCTGAAAGACCTTTCCTCAGGAAGATCGAAGTCTGGCACACCTCATTAGGTGTGAACCTTTTGCTTCAAGTGGGGGCGTTGACACGCCTTTGCCCCCCCCCCCCCGGGCACCCCACCCCCAGACGTTTGTGCAACAGAACTGCACAAAACCGTCTCAAGCACTGGGTATGAGGTCCAAAAGGGTCATCAAGCGTCCAGCTCTGTCCAATCAGCATCAAAGACGACATTTGGAGTGGTGTATGGCACAACATTGGAGTGTCTATTGGTCAGAGGAGAGTAGGTTCCTGCTTCACGTCACAGATGGTCGCATGAGAGTGTGGAGACAAAGAAATACTGCTTACATGCCCAGGAACATCAGACCTACTGTTCCTTATGGTAGAGGATCAGTAGTGATCTGGAACTGCCTCTATCTTGATTGTAAACTTGATATGGTGACTGTACGTGGGAATCTCAATGGTCATCAGTACGTCCGGGACATTCTCCACCGGGTTGTCGTGCCCCATTTTGACTACCACCCGATGGCTACTCGCCCTGTATTCATGGGCGACAATGCAAGGCCACATCGTTTCCATGCTGTGAGAGCATTCCTTCAGAACAACGCTATTACAACACTACCTTGGCCTACAATGAGCCCTGATTTGAATCCCTTAGAACACACCTGGGACTTTCTTGGATGTTGTGTGCAAGCAAGGGATCCGCCTGTACAGAAGTTGGCCGATTTAGAAGCTGCATTGCATGAGGAGTGGCAGTAGTGCCTCTGAACCATGTCAGAAGGCCCAAATGTTAGCATTAGGAGGAGGGTTCAGGCTGTCATCCGGGCACGTGGTGGATACACTCACTACTGACATCAGACACTGCTATTGTGTTCAGGAGATCACAAGTTACATTTTTTGTCAGTAATTCCCCGCATAGTTTCATCGTGCACTGTTCCAGCACCATATTTGTCTAGAGAACAATTTTCCATCAAAAACATTAGTGACAAATATGTGTAATTAGCGCTATTAAAATACTGCATATTTTCATCATTGTGTTGTCTTTCATTTGTCAATAGACCATTCTTTCCGCAAACATTTACTTTCGGCCATCTTAAAGATAGCATGAAAGTAATGACAGTTTCTATTAAAACCACTGCGAAAAAAAACAGGGGGTGCTTAATTAAGTTTCAGGTGTATATATTCACCTATCAGTGAGCTTCACTGATACAAAGTGAGGGTGGTTCAGGGAAGAAAGTTACATTTCCGCTGTGCTGATCTTCCAGTGACACTGTTCATTCAAGATCGCCATCTGATTCCTTAGAAGGTGAATAATATTCTTCATCATCGAGCTGTGTCAGTTATATCAATGTGACAGCACACATCGCCTGGGATTTATGAATAATCAAACTATTTGCAGGCGCAATGACCATTTTCAAGGATTCATTCATTTTCCTCTACAATATGAAATTATCACTGAACAATGTGAACACACTCTGTGGTTCTGAAATTTTTGTCTATCTAAAGTCTTAATTAGATGTTCTCAAATTCGGATCCTTTCATATCCCGATTGTGAAAAAAAATTGATTTTTACCACAAATTTGTCTATTTTATTCATTGGTTGGTGTTAACGGATCGTCCAACAAAACTTTTGTAAATTATTTGAAATTTCCATCAATATCCCAAATTAATCCTTTACCCAAAGTAACGGCCAAAACCAAACAATGCTTTTCTCAAAAATCGCCAATTAATTTTCATTATATTTTCATTTTTTGTCTCACAAACATAGGTTATGACCCATCATTGGAACGAGCTCGTCGAGCTCGTTCCAATTAATGAGGGGTCATAACCCATGTTTTTGAGACAAAGAATGAAAAAAAAAATAGTTATTCAAGATGTTTTTTTGCAAGTGTCGTCTGCTTTTCATGTTAGGTAAAGGGTTAAAGTAGTGAACAACAGCACACTATGCATCAAATTGATGACTAAAGCACACAAAACCAGAATCAACTTTTTGACAAAAATTTGTTTTTTATGTTTTTGACCACAAAAGAATTTGAGGACCGAAATAATCTTGATTTCATTCATGCCTGTCATGCACTGTCTATCAAACTGGAATCGGTAAACAGATTAGTTGTTCTTGTTGTTAAATTTCATGTGCTAGCAACAGTTAAGCCTCTCCAGACAGTGACTACGGAAGAGTAAATGAGATATACAAACCATGTACAACAGATAATTAGAATTCACGGTCCCTAATTGTGATAAGGTGATTAAAACAACTCGTCTCGAAATGGAGCAGCCAATTGTTAGCCCACATGGCTTAAAGTCAGTGTAAGCTTTCGTGATCACGCTCCATCCGTCGTTCATTGTAGTTTGATTGCCGTCCGTGAACATTCTGTTCGCGACTTCTCTTACAAATTGATTTCAGTTAAATTTGGGGTTATTGTTTGTTCTGACATAGGATTTGATTTTCTTCAAATCAACTTACTCCGCCCCTTAGGGAGGGGGTGGGGGAGAATACTCCCAATTTAAAAAAATCTTCTCTGTAATGTCAGCATATTAGTAAAAATCTTCAAGTTTGTTCTTTAAAATCTTCCTCAGTTCCACCATTCAGAATCTTTTGATATATGGTACGCAGCCAAACAAAAGACAGCTCAGAGAGCTGCCTATTGTTGTCATTTATTAAATGCAACAAAAGGAAACTTTACTTTATTTTCTACTGCTGCCATTTATTATTTATTGGGATTTATTGACACTTTCGACAGCCAGGGCCACCTCGTGTTGGAACAGGTGCCATAGGTGTTTTCTCAACAATTACTTGCTTCTTAATTGGACCTTCCTCGCGCGTCCAATAATTTCAAGGGAGATAACTTTATCGAAAGCCTATTTTCACGACGATATAATTAGGAATGCTCGTGTGGTTCTCACAGGGGCTTTACCACTAAACTAATCCAGTTTGGATTGTCAATTCCGCACAAATATAAATAATACAAAACTTTATTTTTGGCTTCAAAAAAATTCTACCTATAAATATTAGTCTTTGAACACAATATAACCTTAATGGAACAATTCAGTCGACACGTTTTTTGTATGGTCGATTTACACCCTGAAGCATGAAAAACATCTGTAAATTTATATATTAAACTTTATCGCTTAATAATACTTGACTCGTTACCCAACGCAGACAATATCGAAATTTATTATTTTAAATATCATTTAATAACATTTTCCAAAAATTTCAACAAAACCATATCATGTGACCCCTCATTGGAACGAGCTCGTTCCAAAGAGGGGTCACATGATATGGTTTTGTTGAATATTTTGAAGAATAGTATTTTTTCAGCTGCAGAATTTGCATATTACGTGGGCGGATATGGCAGATTCTTTGGGTAAAGGGTTAATGACACACAATTGTTTCTAACCGTCTGCCAGAGGCGGGCGATTGGTGGTGGGGCCCCAAGTTGCACCAGGCCGACTATGGTTCGGTCTGGTGGGGAACATTTTGAAAATTGCATATGAAAAGGAGCAAAATTCACGACTCTGAGAGTGTTGATGCACCAAGGAATTACAAGTAGAAAACTTAGCGATTTGACGTTGCTTTTGTACGACTTCAATTCGAAGTCACACAAACGCGAGTTCCAAGCAACCTTTATCAAAGATCCCTTAACAAAATTGATGCATGTAACTTTCATTATGAAAAAGGGGAGAAACATTGCACCACGAAGGGATCATCAGAATGGATATACAGAAATTATATTCATGGATAATATGGTATCACTACATGTAGTATGGGATAAGTGAGAGACTTGAATAAAATGCAACCTTCAATAAAGAAGTCTCTTTTTGGGGGTGGGAAGGGGTGCATCGTGCACATACGTGGGTCCAAAGGTGTACATGAAGAGATCCCAGTTGGCGATTTACCATACACGAATTCAAATTCCTACAAATACACACGGGTCTCTCTCTCTTGATGCCATCTTGTGGGTGAGCTCGACGTTTTTCGCCTACGTTCCAGCTATCCAGTAGTATAGAGATCAGTGAACCCGACTGTGAAGCGTCAAGAATGTTTCTTTAAAAAAAGTGACGTATTTTTAAGTCAGGTATTTTGAAACCATCAAAAGTCAATACATAATGTAAACTGTCGCAGTAAAAATAAGTCCTTACTTGTAAAACCGCCAAAACCCAGATATGTTTAAAAGCAAATACATTAACAGATGATCTGGAAATAAGAACGCCCAGTTGGTAGTCCACCTGATACCTACAAGGTTAAAAAAAAATATTCATATTACTACAGCAGTTCTAACTTCCCTTGATATTGCTTGAAAGATAACTCTTTTATTTGCCTACAACTTTCAAAAATTAAATAATTTACCATACATTTAGTACTAAAGCAACTTGTTTTTACATATGGGGGTCAGTATGAATCATTAGCATTTTAAAAAGATATGGAAATTTGCCAAATGACAAATTGTCACGTCTTTGAAAATGCTAATGGTTCATATTGGTTCATATCAATTACTTATTTCCATAAACAGAAAATACAATTCTGAAAAAGTACAACTGTAAAAGTTTAATAATACTGGCTTCAGATGACTGATTAAATAAATGCCTATCAATGGAACTAGAAATGATGCCTGGTAGTCAGTAATTTGTATGATCGTGTTCGAAAGTGCCATCATCATTTGAAAGCCCCGTTTCCAAAGTGTGTAATGTTTGGAAATTGTAAAGTTAGGCAGTTAATTAATCCTTTAACTACTACAAGGGAAATAAATGGCCAGTGCTATTCGTATAAATCGTTATTCAAATTATAATAATTTCTTTTCAATTTCTTGTAAATGAAATGTTGCAGTTATTCAAAAAATGTTTCTGCAAGCATAATAATAATAACACTTTGGCCAGCCGCTGATTTGTCGCGGTTCTCGGACGAGAAGGCCATGGTTACCCCTGAACTCCCAACTGCCTCCCTATTCCCACGCTTCTCCCCTCCTCCCAACACTCGGAGACGAACTGCTTGATGACATCTCTTGCCCCATTCTTCCCAATCTCTCCGATTAGCATATTAACCCTCTCCTTTGAGTCTCACCCTAACCACATGTCCTTCATTCTCCCATCCCACTTCCCCATTATACTCCCAGTGAATCTCATTCTTTTAGACTGATACTTTGGGCATTCTAGAAGAAAGTGTTCCAGGGTCTCCACCATGCCCAAGTTACACATCTGGCACTCCCTTTCATCGTCTTTTCCAATTTTTTCCCTCAGCTCCAGGGATCGCGACCTCAGCTTGAACAACAGTGACCCCCTAAAGGTGCCATCAAGGTACTCTTCAAAACCTGGCCTCTCTTTATCACGCAGGCCACCCAAAGACCTCTTTGATTTGACCCCCTCTCGCCAATTACGGTTACAATCCTCCATGACCCTTTCTCTGACAATTTTTTTTACCCTGGTTTGCCCCAACGTCGAGGTCCGAGATCTCCAATGAGTAGTTCTCTACTAGCTCCCTCACTTGGA
This sequence comes from Pictodentalium vernedei, assembly GCA_031216915.1. NCBI lineage: Eukaryota > Metazoa > Mollusca > Scaphopoda > Dentaliida > Dentaliidae > Pictodentalium > Pictodentalium vernedei. The sequence continues at coordinate 124,331,563 of CM062288.1, forward strand.
CCATCCACCCCGTTTTGATATTTGAGTTGAAAATTCTCAGGAACATTACTTTACACCATCGGCTGTCGGGGAGATTTACCAAATAATTAAGATAACCGAGTTTCAACAGGTCTATCCTGTCCTTGATCCTCATCCACCCAAGCTCACCCCTGATTGCTTCTAGCGCTGCGGCATTACTAGACCCCGTTATCCATCGGCCTGCATCGTTCTGTAAGATTTCCAAGCCCTTTACGGCCGTCTGATTTAGCGGTATCACTTCCGTTCCGTATGTTATACTTGGCAGCCCCACTATTTCCCAAATGGTTTTCCCCACGAAAACCTTATTGAAACTGTTTCTCCCTATAAGTTTCATTTGGTTAAGGATTCGCTTCTCCTTCAGAATCAATTTATTTGTGTAGTTTCGGTAGATGCCTCTTCCTGTAATGTTTATATTTACCCCCAAATACTCGTAATCACCCGTCTCTCCTACAATGAGAAGTTTGCTGCTCCCTTCCGGAATGCAGAACTCACCCACTCTCCACCTTCGAGTAGGGTCCACTTTGCGGCCCACAGGTATAACTTTGCTCTTGCTTTCATTAAGTTCGAGTCTCCATTTGCTCCCATATTTCCCAACAATTCCCAGCATTTTCGTTAGCCCCTCTTCGCTTTCTGACACTAGAACCATATCGTCTGCAAAAAATAGCCCTGGGATCTTCAAGTCCCCAACTGCTAGGTTTAATGTACAATGCAAACAGGATTGGCGAAAGGATACACCCCTGTTTTAGGCCTATCTCCATAGGCACACGTTTTGTTGTAATGTTTCCCAGGCTAAGTTCACTCTGTACATCTTTATATAATGCTTTCATAATTCCAACAAACTCGCCTCCTAAGCACAGAGCCTCCAGCTTGCGCCACATACCCTCCCTCCATACTCTATCGTATGCCTTTTTGACATCCAAAAAGGCCATAAACATCTTTCTCTTTTTTGCTTTCGCGGATTCTATCATTTGGGATAGCGTGAAAAGACGGTCAGTTACTCTCCTTCCCTTCCTGAAGCCATTCTGGATTTCTCCCAAAAAACCCTTCTCTTCAATCACCTCCTCTGGTCTCCCATAAAGGACTTTACAGAAAACCTTTCCAATGTTTCCATCAACCTCAATTCGTGGTAGATAATGGGTAAGAAATTAATGTGTGCACCCCATACCCATATCCTCACACACACACCCTCACCCTTACACCCATGACCACAGAAGACAGTGAGGTCACATTTTCTCATGTGTCTGATAATCACATTTTAGACTGGGAAAATTCAAACTTTAGGTTTTCTTTTGCACTGGCCCCATCAATTTTCTTCCTGTGAAAACTGTGATCGAAACAAATATTACTCACCATCTGTACTGCTCCTTTTTGCTCAGCCATATATCATTATAATACAGAAGTTCATGCTGTAAAAAGAATTAAAACTTTTTAACCCTTTACCTAACGTAACGGCCAAAACCGGGCAGCGTCATTCTCAAAAATCGCCAATTAATTTTCACTATTTTTTTCATTTTTTGTCTCAAAAACATAGGTTATGAACCCTCGTTGGAACGAGCTCGTCGAGCTCGTTCCAACGAGGGGTCATAACCTATGTTTTTGAGACAAAAAATGAAAAAAAATTAGTTATTCAAGAATTATTTTTGCAAGTGTCGTCTGCTTTTCAGGTTAGGTAAAGGGTTAATAGTTTATCTATCTAATTATTTGTGATGAGCGAAATTGAAGATTTTGATTCAATTCAGTATATCCATACGATAATTTGCAGAAAAAAAAATGATATTGGCAGTCTGGAAGCTAGGATCTCAAAATTCTCTGACACGGTGGGACTTAAAAAATTTCCCACAGTGTTCCCGGGTGCGAATTTGGAACCTAACTCTATATAATTTAACCCTTTAAACGCTGGTGGTAACTCAATATAATTTAACCCTTTAAACGCTGGTGGTATCTTCGATGTCAGTTCAAGTGAAGCAGTTGGAAGAGTCCATACTCGTTATTTGGGAGCATAGTAGTATTTTCAACGTGCAGCCTTGGGGGGTTACATGTTGAAAATATTGCTTGGTCTACACACACATTCAGTTAGTAGCCATCCCTCTCAATGAAATTATGACGTATCACGTTTTTGTGACGGAAAAGCGGCCTCTCGGGTTCCAAGGGCTAAATGCTGGTAATCCTACTGATTTGGTTATATATGTATAACCCTTTACCTAACACGAAAGGCAGACGACACTTGCAAACAAAATTCTTAAATAACTATTTTTGCGTCAAAAACATCGCTTATGACCCCTCGTTGGAACGAGCTCGTTCCAATGAGAGGTCATAAGCTATGTTTTTGAGAAAAAAAAAACGGAAAATAATGAAAATTTAATGGTAATTTTTGTGAATAGCGCTGGCCAGTTTTTGTCGTTACGTTAGGTAAAAGGTTAATTATGTTCAGTTTGTACTTACCATCTCATTTTCAGCTGAATATTTTTCTCTTGTAAAATAATGCTTTCACTAATGCAATATACTTCTTTAAGATAATAATGAATAAAATGGGCCCAAAACATTTATTTGTAATTATTATTTTAAAGCATCACTTTCGTTTAACAAAAGTGATTTTTTAAAATAATAATAATAAACGCATGTTTTTCAACTAAAGTATAAAATTCTGGCCCGTTTATATCCATAGCTTTCGGCCAAAGGCCTTCATCGGTGGTAATGAATACAAAATATCGATTACATGCTTTTAATGTGAGTTACAATTTGCAATGACAGTTCTAACACTGAATCTATCGCAAATGTAAGTTGATTTGACGTCAACTTCTCGTTGGAATCTGCACCACCATAGTCCCACTGGTCTTACGTCGCGCCCACTCTATTAAGCCTGTCCCAAACTGCGTCTCCAGTTGGATGTCACTTTAACCCTTTCACTGCCACGCCCACTTTAGTCATATATGGAGGACCTCTATGTGCGCCTTTATGCGAGGAAGTTTAATCAAAATTATGACATACTTGAAACTCTATCATCTGATTAATTGTTGGAAAGGGCTCTCTCGTATGGTAGGTTCTGCGCATAGCAGAACGTACAGATAACCACCATAAAATAGGTGACAATAGTCGCTTTCGGCAGCGAAAATGTTAACCCTTTACCCAACGCAGACGATATCAAAATTTATTATTTTAAATATCATTTTTTTAAATTTCTCAAAAAATTTCAACAAAACCATATCATGTGACCCCTCGTTGGAACGAGCTCGACAAGCTCGTTCCAACGAGGGGGTCACATGATATGGTTTTGTTGAAATGTTTTGAAAAATAATACTTTTTCAACTGCTGAATTTGCATATTATGCGGGCGATTCGTTGGGTAAAGGGTTAAGCTCCGAATTAAAGAGCATGTGTCACACAAAAACATGACCTACCAGCAGCTCTGCACTCTCCATAACCACACAATCCTGATTACGCACCTTCTTTTCCAGGTACTCACTCCCGACCCAGAGTGACCAAATGTTACAGGGCAATTCCACCAGACCAGTGAAATCAAATTGACTTTTGTACTGAAGATGCTACAACCATTTGACTGGAACAAGAAGGACTTTTAATTATCAAGTTTTTTTAATTAGAAATTCATCTAATTACATGTTGGGTGATGGAACTACCCAGGCCTGATCAAGCAAAATATAATTAGTTGATTTTTCATCAGATAATTGACTTCCTTATTCAAATATATTGTTTTATTATACGCTAAACGATAGATTATCGAAGAAATTTCGGAAAGATAGAAATCGTATCCCCCTCTGTGAAGATATAGAAATTTTCACTTTCACGGTATCAATAAAAATGGCGGCTTTCAAAGCATCACTTCAAGATGAATACGAGTCAAATTATCAATTTGTTCTAAAAACGTATAATGAAAAGAAAATCTAGTGTTTTTGAGTGGATACCGATCATTTCCAGCAATAATTCAACACGTGTTCACCTTGAATTGATGCATGAAACCTGCTAGTCCAAAAATGACATGAACGTCCGTAATAGAAGTTTTTGGTTTGGTACGTCCTTTGGTGCTGTTGGAGAATATGTTAAGAAATCATCTGACTTATAATAGCTAAAATCTAAGAAAAATTTCTTACCAAGCCTTGATTGATGAAATACTGTGCAAAAAATATAAGAGCAAGTGGCACTATGTACACCCAGAGTTGCTACAATGAAAATAAATTATTCAGTGAGAGTGACATTTTCAATACAACCTAAAAGTCAAACAAATAAATCTAAAAATAGAGTTGTTTCACATAGTCCAAGAACTCAATGCTGAAACCTCAATAGGATTGTTCGTCTAATAGTGGTACTATTTAGATGTAAATGGAAAAATTGTGTTAGAAGAGGGTATTAAAGGCAGGAGAAACATTGGGCGCGGACGAACAAAGGCAAATAATCTAAACTTGAGTGATCGCAGAGGAAACAGTTTGAGGAATACAGACCCGATCCGCAGGATGGTGAAAGGCTGTCAAATAGAACGTCTGTAGGAGGGTGCATAGTAGTAAGTGCTGGAAGAGTTCCGTCCCCATGTAGGTGGAGTAAGGATAAGGATGTAGGTATTGTTGAACCACGTATAGTGCTTAATGGAACGCATGAAGATCACTCTAAATCCAACATACCAGTCGTGGGTGGTTATGTATGAAATTTCGCGACCCAGGTACTACAGGATACTGAATGTAATAGTGTTGTGGTAAAACGTTCATTGGTTAAGTCTAGTCAACTGACTGGTAGTGAGGTGACGTGTTTATCGGCCGACATAAGGGGAAGAGTTTTCCTGGCGGCCTATATTAAGGTAAATATGACCCTTTACAGTGGTGAGGTGAATGCAATAAGCATGGATGTCCCACTGTATCCTTTGATCCTCGTTAATATACTTGATGCTCAGATCCAGCCCAGTACAGGTTGGGATTCACAAAGGGAGGAAAAGGTTGTAGGTGCAACTACTACACGAATGCAAGCACACAGAGAACAGAAACCAGTGAAACCATTACAATTCACCGGAGAAGAAGTGGGTGAAGATGGCACTGATCATTTAATTAAGGCACAGCAGGAAGGCGATTCATTAGATAAGCTCAAGACAGACACCAAGAATAAGAAGGAATATAATACTAAAAAGAAATGGAAATATAAATATGTTGTGCAAAATGAAGTGCTGAACACGTTGTTAGAAAACACAAAGGCTAATTCCACTGCCACCATAGGCCAGATGGAAGTGCCAAGCAATGGCCGATTATGTCGCACGCACACGGTCCAATAGTGGGAGGACATCTAGAGCGACAAAGGCACTAGCTAGGATAGTGTCGCATTTTCAGTGACCCGGTATCTGCAGTGATGCAGGTCCCACTCAACCAGTATCAGATAAGAAAAACATACACATCTTGACGATCGAAGATTAAGCTAATATGTACCCGGATTCCTCGGTATTACCTAAGATAGAAGCTGAGAGAGTGACAGAGGTATTGTTAGAGACATTCGTTGTTTGGGTGGGATTTCCCACAGAAATATTAAGCAATCAGAAGATACAGTTCACCTTGAAACCAATGCGGCAGGTTATCGGTTATCACTTTGTATCAATAATGCAACTCTTTGCTATGCCGTATAATCCTAAAAACAATTGCCTTTGTGAAATGATAAAAAGCGTACTGAGAAGCATGCTCAAAAAGATATGCCAGGAGTTTCTCAAAGATTTTGATCGGTACTTGCCGGCAGTACTGTTTGCATACAGAGGTACCGTAAAGTAGTACATGGTACTCCCTATTTGAATTAGTGTATGGCAGGACAGTTAGAAGGAAAATGCAGATTACTAAGGAGTTGTGGGTAGGTGTTGAGAAACCAGATATACTTACCAGTACATTCTTGATCTCAGAAACAAATTAGAGGACATGTGTCAACTTGCAAGAGGCTGCATACAAAGTCAAGGGAGAGGATATTTTCAGTGAGACAGAAAGTGATAGTGTTGTTACCAATCGACCACAATAAGCTTTTGCAGCAGTGGAAAGATCCATATATTATAACAGGCGTAATAAGTAATAGAGCTGAAACTGTTAAGGGGTTTTCTTGATCGATTAATCACGTGGATTAACCTTGGTTAATCGATTAATCACTTGTCCAAATAGATATCTGAATAAATGCCATACCGTTGATGATATACAGCATGAACCCTTTACCCAATGTAACAAACAAAACCGACGAGGCCTATATACAAAAATCCCTATTCAAATTTATTATGTTTTCAATTTTTGTCTCAAAAACTTAGCTTATGACCCCTTATTGGAACGAGCTGGTTGAGCTCGTTCCAATGAGGGGTCATGAGCTATGTTTTGAGACAAAAATTGAAAATTTTTAGTAATTCATGAATTTATTTTGCATGTATCGTCTGCTACCCGCAATGGGTAAAGGGTTAAGAATGACCATTCCCAGCCACTGGTACAGTATGATGATCATGCAAGTAAACAAGTATGTCAGCAAGTAAATTGCATGCTGTCTCATATAATTAATGTGAGTCAGTGTGATAATGTTTGCCTCTTTTGGGGCAAGTTTGTTCGATTGTTAACCCATATAATACAGTAGTTCAAAAGTAACCGTTAATCGATCAATTACTTTTTTGATCGATTAAGATGTTGATCAATGATTAATCGATTAATCGGTTAACCATTTCAGCTCTAATAAGTAATAGTGACTACAAGATTCATATGGGCAGTAAGACAAAGATCTACCACGCCCAATTTGTTATGAATATATACTGAAAGAGTTGAACCCACTGTTAAAAGTAATGGCCAAGACTTGGCAAGTATAGCAGTAGTCGAAGCTGACCATGTCAAGGATGACTTAGGGGCCACTGACAAAGAGGAGTTAGTTTTTGGAGCTCATAGATGCCATAGGTAAAGATACACATGACAATGGTTTGACAAATCTTGCTTCATGACATAACGTGGCTCTTGCATCAATATCCTCTATGCAAGCCTGGAAATAAACAATCTGTCATTTGCAGAATGAGGTTCCCAGAGGGTGAATTTGCTTATGCTATTCCATACAGTGGTTTAGAATTCCCCCAACTGATCATCTGGGTACCTCTCTGTTGAGGCCAGAGACTTTTGATTCAGATTGGGGTTCATAGAGGGTAAATTTAGTAATGCTACCCTTCTGTGCAGGGTAGCATCACCAAATTCAGCCTCTGGGGACCTCATTCTACAGATGACAGTCTGCTTATTTCCTTTCCTTGCCTTTATGTACCGATTGACATCCCCAATATGAAAGAATTTGTTGTGTATTCTATCGAATTGACTTGATAAACCAATTTATGTGAAGCCCCCCCCCCCCCCCCCCCATTGCCCACGTAGGGGCACGGTGGCGTTGTGTACTAAGGCGTACTGCACATCGATGGTGCACTTTGCTTCAACCAATGCTAACCCTGTTTGTGTGGAGTTGGTATGTTGGTAAGCTGACAGTTGCTCGCCGTTGCTCGGTGGTTCTCTCCGGGTACTCCGGCTTCCTCCACCCGTAAAACTGTTGTGGCCATGATTAGCCATTGTGCAGAAATATGTGACCTTAAACACCAATAAATAAATAAATAAATAAATAAATAAATAAATAAATAAATAAATAAATAAATAAATAAATAATATGCGAAGCCTTACAGTATGTACTGGAGTCGGAAAATAAGGAAGAAATAAGAGAAATGCTTATGGCAGGGATTACTGAACCATCCAAATCCCCATAGAACTCCCCAGTGGTGTTCGTCAAGAAGACAATTGGGTCCATACGGTTCTGTATCTACTGCCACCAACTGACTTCAGTTATTCAGTTACAAGGTTTGATACTGAACCCATGGGGAATGTTGGCATCATGACTAAATTGAAGACGACTAAGATGTATACCAAAATCGACCTTTAGAAAGGTTACTGGCAAATACCCGTTAGGATGAAAAATAAACCCAAGACCACATTTACAATCCTCGACGGTTGCTACCAAGATGCCATTTGGAATGTTAAATTGTTGTTCTACATTCAACCTGATGACGAGAATTCTGTTAGATGGGTGTGGCAACACGGAAAATTATAAAGATGACCAACTGATACACACATCCATCTAGAGCACCTACATCAAAGTGTTAGGGAGGTCTTAAGTAGATTAAGTAAAGCCTGGTTGACAGCAAAACCTACCAAATATAATGCCTAAATCGTCAATGAACGATCATAAAATTCAAGGAATATAAGGCGCTAAGATAACATTAAAGGGGTTAAAAGGCTCTGTGATTTATTTGTTCAAATTCATGAAGACAAGGAACGACTCTTCAAAACGTAGCTCACATCTCCTCACAGAGAAAGGCTTTCATTGAGAAGATACACATTTTCAGAATAAAAAGAAACTCCTACAACATTTTTAAAAATGATATCTTTTTCAAAAGGTATACTTTTTTATATTCTCACTCTCTCTCTAGAACTGCTTAAACCATCTAACTAATGCCCAGGATATCAAAATTTATTATGTTAATTATTGTTTTTTCAACAAAATCATATCACGTGACCTCTCAGTGGAACGAGCTCAATGAGCTTGTCCAATGAGGGGTCACATGGTATGGTTTTGTTGACATTTTTGAAAAATATATGTGTTTCAACTGCTTAACTTGCAATTTACACGGACAGATGTGGCCAATTCCTCACATAAAGGTTAAGTGGATTTATTTCAATTAGTTTGTTCCATGGTCAGGTCACAATGAATGTTTTGATGAAAACAATACTGAAACAAAATATAATTTATCTATACAGGGGATCTCTAATGAGTCACGATTTCATATGAAATTTATGCACCGAGTTCACTAAAATCAATCTGAGCTGAGGTTTACCGAGGTTTACCGAGGCTCAGATCGATTTTAGTGAAGAAGTTCACAAATTTCAAGTCAAATCGTGACCGTGACGAATTTAAGATTCTTTTTATCACATAATGTGTAATTTGAACTTTTAGCTAATAAAACAACTTGCCAGCGCTGTTCCCAAAAATCAACATCCAAATTTTAGTAATTGTTTTTCAAATTTTTGCCTCAAAAACATAGCTTATGACCCTTCATGGAACGACATCGTCGAGCTCGTTCTAATGTGGGGTCATAACTTATGTTTTCAAGACAAAAATGAAAATATTTAGTTATTAAGCGAACGTTTTCTGCAAATGTCATCTGCTTTTTCGTATTAGACAGACAGTTAATTCTTTACCTAACACGAAAAGCAGACGACACTTGTAATCAAAATTCTCGAATAACTATTTTTTTTTCATTTTTTATGTCAAAAACATAGCTCAGGACACCTCATTGGAACGAGCTCATTGAGCTCGTTCCAATGAGGGGTCATAAACAATGTTTTTGTGATAAAAAATGAAAAAGTAATGAAAATAGAATGGTGTATTTTGTGAATAGCGCTCTCCGGTTTTGGCCGTTACGTTGGGTAAAGGGTTAATGAAAAATAAGAGAAGATTAATTCAATTCTTCCAAAACAAACTCACCCAAAACGTTACGACGTCGACGTTGACGTCTGACGTCATTTGCGTATTAGCCGTGTTGTGAACGATATATTCCCAAGGGAACTATTTAATGATGATTATGTGGTGATATATACTACTCAAAGTTTGCTGAGCACCAAATATTTGACACATCATTGTAACATTTGCTGGTGACACATTTGCGATATTTTTGGTGGATATGATTGAGGAATGTATTGAGATGGTCCCCAGTGTTTACATTAGCTCTCTTGACGGGCAGACTTTTCGTGACAGTCATGGGAAGCATGCACCCATTTTTTTCATGATGTTTTCGTGTACTGTCTACATGTACATGACATGTGTAGGGTATTCAATCTTCATTTCAACACAAACCCTTGTGATTTAATGATTGAATATGGCGAATGCAAATGTAAGACATTTGTCTGAAGCAGAAATGTGGCGGGCTGTAGGGATGGTGGAGCAAGGGGCTACCCATCGTCAGGTTGGTGAAGCCCTTGGTGTGTACCATACGGTGATCAGCAGAGCCTGGGATTTCAGCAGTATGGCACACCAGTAAGACGACATGGTGGTGGCAGAAACAAGGCAACATCTACAGCTGAAGACCGGTTTTTGATTATTCAGGCCCGTAGGAACCGCTTTGTCACAGCAACCCAGCTTCACAGTGACCTTCAGAATGCATCCAGGGTAAATGTTTCGACACAGGCTATACGGGCAAGGTTGCACGAAGGTGGTCTTCGGTCGAGAAGACCATGCATTCACATCCACTGACCCAGAACGACCGTCAGACACGATATGAATGGGATATGGACCACGTTGGATGGACCAGAGAAGATTGGCGACCTGTCCTTTTTTCAGATGAGTCAAGGTACTGCCCAGACCACACAGATATGCGTTCTATGGCATGGAGAAGACCAGGAGAGCGATTCCATGTACCAACATTGCTGAGCATGGCCACTATGGTGGAGGTTCAATCATGGACTGGGCGATATCAGCGGGGATGAACGTACAGAGCTCTGTGCCTTGAACGTGGTACATTGAGTGCACAACGGTATATTGATGAGATCCTGGATGTCCACGTCAGGTTGTATGCAGGTGCAGTGGGTGATAGATTCATTCTGATGGACGATAATGCCCGTTCTCATGTTGCCCATGCTGTCGGGGAGTACCTACAGAGGGAGGGGATTGAGCGCATGGCCTGGCCAGCAAGATCCCCTGACCTCAATCCAATCGATCATGTCTGGAATGAGTTGCAGCTTGCAATTTCAGCCCATCCAGTCCAGCCCGGAAGTGTCCAGGAGCTTGGTGCCATGTTGGTCCAAGAATGGAACAACATCCCACAAAGGACCACCAGGAACCTGATTGGGAGCATGAGAATGTGTTGTCAAGCTGTAATTAACAGTAATGGGTCTCATACTCGATATTGAACCCATACCAGTTCGCTCCGTCAATGTTTTGGCATATTGAAAAATTTCCTCTTTTACCAATAAAATCCATTTTACATGGTTATCGTATTCAAAAGCTAAAAAATAATGTCAAACACAAATAAAATCTTAATTTCTGTACTTAAATGATTAAAGATATAATTAAATAAAAAATATATCCACTTTTCATTACAATATTTCAACTAAAACGTAAAACAGGTAGTTGGGTATACTTGGTGCTTAGCAAACTTTGAGTAGTATAATTCATCTGAAAATGTATTGTGAAGAGAAGGTTTGAAGACTGATAAACTAAGACAACAGAAATATGCAAAACATCATTTTCTACTCATCAAAGCTTTTACTTACAAAAATGATTTCAAATTTCCGTTTCAATGAAAGATCCATTTGTTCAATACCTAAAATAGATAACGAGATGTTACAATTCTCAAAAGAGTAGTTTTTCAACAACCTGAATACGGTTTTATCATCTTTCTCATAAAAAAAGATTTTGTGCCGCATGTGCACTTTTTCCTCAATTTTATGACAAAGGGGAGGCTTTTGGGGTTTTTTGGTATTCTAGAAAACAATACGGAAAGTGGTTGGAGTTGTCTCAGAATTTAACTCCCTGCACACTGATTTAAATACAGCTGGGTTCAGAATAAACATTTCCCATAATGCTTCTGGGAATTTAAGATGCACACGTGATGAGAAATTTAGCTTGAAAATAGATGCCATGTTATTTTCGTTGACGTCAAATATCTAAAACGTGTTATAATTTTTCATGCTTGGGGTATCCAAAACTTAAATGCATTGTTTATAAGTACGGATGGACAGCAAAAAAATGACAAATTATCATTTTGTTAGTTCTTTGACGACATCAAAAATAACCTATCACCCATTGTAAGCTAACTTTCCATTACTTTATTCCACCTAAACAAAATATATCTTGTTTGACAGTGGTCAGTGAGCTCTGTCAATTGCGATATAATTAGTTGAATTTTCGGCCATGCGGCATAAAGTGTAAAGCCATGCAAACCATAAATTTCGAGTCGAACCGAATCCCGCATCGAATCAGGCAGAGAATTTCGAATCGAATTCTGAATCGCATCTCTCGTCTCGTCAGGTTGTAAATATTTACCATTTTTACAACCGTAAACATTGCCACCTTCCACTTAAGTAATAATATTCAATGACGACTCGTTTGTTCGGGAATTCAATCAAAGAAAACACTAGAACGGAATGAAAATAGATTCGGAAGCGGAACCTCCTTGAACTTTTCTTCTATCATCAGATCTCCTAAATAGGCGTGAACCTGGCCACACTAAGGATGCTGAACACCATTTATCAAAAGATCCTGGCTGATGGTTCTGAAGAAGACGATTTTCAAAGCCTTCTCCAGGATTTGGGCTTCTATATGGAACCTGATCTGCTAAAATGTTAAAATGTTGAAATGACCGTTTCGTGTATGGTGCCCAAATATGAACCAAAGGGCTTGATCTGAAAAAAACCTTCTGACAACCCTGGGGGTATTGGGTACCAAATATTAAAAGATTCTGATGGGTTGTTCCGGAGAATATTTTCTCGAAAAATGATGGCTCAGCACTATTTCAATTCCCTGTACCGTACCCTATGATATATTCGACGGCAATTTAATTGTTTTACCTATTCAATTCGCGGTGGCTCAGTAGGTAGAGGTGCAGGCTGCAGGCCGAGAGGTCCTCGGTTCGAATCCCACCTGCAGCAACCACGTTGCGTCCTTGGGCAAGACACTTCACCCCCATTGCCCACGTGGGGGCACGGTGGCGTTGTGTACTAAGGCGCACTGCACGTCGATGGTGCACCTGTCTTCAACCAATGCTAACCCTGCTTGTATGGCGTTGGTATGTTGGGGATCTGACAGTTGTTCGCCGTTGCTCGGTGGTTCTCTCCGGGTACTCCGGCTTCCCCCACCCGTAAAACTGTCATGGTCATGATTAGCCATTGTGCAGAAATATGTGACCTTAAACACCAATAAATAAATAAATAAATTACCTATTCAATTCTAGTAGGCTTAGGATTCTACATACCAAATAACAGTTCTCTGTTCCATGCGGTTAAGGAATTATGGGCGTGTAATTTTTTTATTTTTATCTCCAGTGAAAAATAAACACACTATTCACACAGGACGAAGGACGACGGCTGGGGAGGGGGTCGCAACAGCCTGTCGTGAGTAAAGGCAGAGGGGCTGATAAATCAAGATTAACAAGGGTCCGAGGATCAATCCATGTGGAACCGATACTACGACTGCGCCGTGTGACCAGTCCGAAAGGTTCGAGTTTTGAAACAATATGTAGTTTGAACATGGCCAATCTTGAACAATCATTAAATGTCTCTTTTAACCCTTTACCCAACGTAACGGCCAAAACCGGCCAGCGCTATTCTGAAAAATTACCAATTAATTTGCATTATATTTTCATTTTTTGTCTCAAAAACATAGGTTATGACCCCTCTTTGGAACGAGCTCGTCGAACTCGTTCCAATGAGGGGTCATAACATGTTTTTGAGACAAAAAATGAAAAAAATTAGTTATTCAAGAATTTTTTTTGGCAAATGTCGTCTGCTTTTCATGTTAGGTAAATGGTTAATCTGCATATACCTGACAGGCATGATGTATCCCCATATAAATTTGTAATAGACTCTGCGGCATACGCAACAGAATGAATTTGCTCAAACAGGAAAGCGGCCAAGCCACATTTTGTTTAGTTAACACATGCTCGAAGGAAAGGGGCATTTGTGCATTTTAATGGCCTGCTACTTTTCAAGCTATGAACTTACGTCAAGGTCATATGTGAAAATCAAGCCCTATTTTCACTGACTATTGCAGTAAGTAGCATCAAAGTGGCTTGTTGAGTCAACATGCATTTCAAGGCATCCACCCCTTTAATTTAACAAACTGAAAAAAGTGTTTCTCTTACCTTTTGAAAGAATGCCTTGTTTTTCCGAACTCTGTACTGGGCTTGGTGAATCGGTGAGCAGTAGGAAATAACTGAAACAAAAGACAGATCTCCTTAAATGCTCCACATACTTCACTAACAAATTATCTAGGTAATTAGATATGTGTCAAAAAACCTATAAATCTTCACATTGAAACTTGAAAGTACTCCAAAGGGAAGTTGATTTATTCAGAACAAAGTCACTCAGTTAGAATACACAAATTTTCAGCACCATGGCCTTTATCAAGCGGGAGAAAGTTTTAACTCTTTTCCTAACATGAAAAGCAGACGACACTTGCAAAAGAAATTCTTGAATAACTATTTTTTTTGTCTTAAAAACACAGGTTATGACCCCTCATCATTCCAGTGAGGGGTCATAACCTATGTTTTTGAGACAAAAAATGAAGCCAAATAATGAGAATTAATTGGCGATTTTTATACAATAACGTGATTTTCGAGGGCGTTACGCTCCATTATCGGACCGCCATTAGTGATTAGCAGCCCGGCAGTCCCTTAGAGCCCGAGGCGATAGCCGACGGCCGCTAATGACTGTAGGGCTGCTAATCACTAATGGAGGTCCGATAATGGAGCGATACGCCCGAGAAAATCACGTTATTATTATTATTATCAAGTACTCAAACTTTTTCACGCCTCTCGAGCCACTTCGTAAATTTTCGAATGCCATAAGCTGTCGACCTCTTGGTGTTAATCGGCCTAGCATCCGCTTCCATTTGCTCTAAAACGCTCTCATCCATTTCTGATGATTGAGACATTTTATTTTGCTTTTAATTTACTCGATAGAAATCTATTTTTACGTCGTCTGCAATCAAAACAAATCAACCGGATGTTGAGTAAATGACGTCATGTAAGACGCTGGGCAATAATTGAGAATAGTGCTGACCGTTTTTTGCCGTTACGTTGGGTAAAGGGTGAATGGTTACTGCAATGTAAAATCCATCTTTATACTTTACTCTTGAAACTGTTACGGAAATCTAATTGATTCATGGACACCCTGCTATAACCTCACTAGCTGCAACTGCAGAAAGTTAAAAAAGCAAGCATACTTGTTCTTCTTGGACCACCTACCCAGTGGTCCATGAGCTGCAAACTTGAAGGATATTGGCCAAGTACCAAACAAAACCTGTAGATACATTAAGTTACAAGCCATGTTCGTTAAGATTTTTTTGAGTGGCTTAATGAGTATAGAATACGAAGAAAATGTTCTTACCTAAAAGCCAATAAAACGGGAATAACCAACATTAACAAAACAGAGGTTTTAGGTGACAAACCCAGTGAGATCATACCGGCGTATGCCAATGCTCCAAAGAAACCAGCCGCCCCTGTACCAGAAGACCATGTTGATATCACATTTCTGAAAATACACCAATGAAAATAAAAACTTGAGGTGTCTGTCCCGATTACGTAGGTTGCAAAAACACTCTTAGTCAAAAAGGGCAATAACGCTGCCAAATTAAGTCACTTCTGATCTCAACATCACAGGTGCACAGGTGCCCATGTTGGCTAAGATTTTAAAAAACAAGACCGAACAAGCACAGCCAAAATGATGAAGGTTTTTAGAATACTCGGAGTCGAAAGGGCAACAACTCTGCCAAAGTAAATACAGGTACCATTGTCCGTTGATCTCTGTGCTAAAAAATTACCATCAAATGAAGGAATACAAGCTCAAACGAGGTTGTGTCCACTGCCGATAAATTCTAATTCAAAAGGACAATAACTCAGCAAGTAGAAGTTAAATTAATCAAAAAAGTGCAGGCGTATAGGTTCTCCAGGTCATCAACACACGTGTCATGTTTCAACAATATTGACTCATAAAGGACCGAGAAAGCTCGGGATAAAATTGAGTCAACAAACGGATAGCCAGACGTACATATGGACCGACCAACAGACATGCCGTTTCAAGTAAACCCCACTCCTCAACACTGTTGTGGTAAAGAGGGTGGGGGTGGGGGTGGTGGTGGATGTAATTACTTTTTGTGTACTCTGACACGTGTATTAGTAGGGCCAAGCAGTAACTGCGTTGTGTCATTGGATAAGACACTTGATTCCGACTGCCTGCGTGGGAGCACGGTCGCGTTGCGCGCAGAGGCACACTGAACGTCGATGGTGCATCTGCTTGTGCATAGTTGGTACGTTGAAGAGTTTGGCAGTTGCTCGCCGCTGCTCGGTGGTCAGGGTAAAACTGCCCGACACGGTGTGACTATGGCTGTTGAAAGCGTCGTTAAAGCACAAGCAAACATTAGTAGGACAGAGTCAGTTTTACATTTCGGAAATTACCCAACGGATAATATAATGACATTACAACATGACAACACCTTTAAAATATTTCTTGAATAACCAAATATTCTCATTTGATGCGTCAAAAACACATAATTTGGGATATTTCAAGGGAATGTGTTCAGTATTATTTGTACACAAAGCACACTATGGCGTATTCCCGATTTGCATTTCTGACCTTGTCTGAAATGATCAATATTATAAATACATTAAAGTACCTGCAGTGTTACACGAAAGGCAGACGACACTTGTCAACAAAATTCTTGAATAACTCATTTTTATTCATTTTCGTGTCAAAACATAATTTATGACTCCTAAATGGAACGAGCTCAACGAGCTCGTTCCAATGAGTGGGTCATAATCTATGTTTTTGAGAGAAAACATGAAAAATAATGAAATTGAATGGTGATTTTTTGTGAATAACGCAGGCCTGTTTTTACCGTTAGGTTGGGTAAAGGGTTAAATATTTATGTACATCTGGGACTACATACATTACAAAACCTGACTATACTTGTAGCATTTTCGAATGACTTACCCAAAATAATCTCAAAATAAAGGAAGAAAAAACACCGATGTGGCGAAAATGGCACTACCAAATGTCATGTGGAAATTTTGAAACTTTTGCGCATATCGACAAATCCTATTGCAATGCCTATACATAGTTTCAGCATTTTGAATTAAATATCCCAGAAGCCCTTCTGCAAAAGCGGCCAGTAGTACAGCTCGCACACCTAATACCTGATTTGGATGACCTCGGTGGACGACCTCGAAAGTGACGTCATGTCGCGTCATGTCATGTGGCCCAGTGGCGCCATGTTGGTTTGTCATGGTAGCCCGTGTGAGCGGTCGTGTTGTGACGTAATTACCATAGCGATACCTGGTCTCCGTGCGAATGCGCAGTGCGTGCTGTTGGGGTGATACGTGTTTCTGTCGTTCATTTTGTATACCAGAGTCTTCTGTCTTGGGTTCTATGGTACCACGTGGTTGCTATGTGACTCAAAACCCTCCAATAGGGCAAGGGTATGTTCGGGGGTGTTCCTTTGTATAAGACTAAATCTAATTATCCAAATAGATCCTATAAGTTTCACTAGTTCGGATTCTTTCAGAATCATCTTCTCTATTTCTATCTATGTTATTGTTTTTCTGCCTAGCCGACTCTATTTGTTTGTTCCAGGGTATACTCCACTAGAGTTGAAGAGTCTATCAGTTTGAACAGTTTTGCTAGTTACTATATTTAGCTTTTCTGGTCTGTTCTGACTAGTTTCAATCCTATTCCAGGTACTCTTGTTCTTGTTTCAGTAGTTGTATATTCACTGGTAGCAGTTGGAAAATTCTCATTGAAGGGGTGGAGGTGCATATGGTTTTCTCAAAAATTGAATGCTCGGCAGACAGGATAGGGGTACAGTTGAAAATTCAGAGGAGACACACACTCCCGAGTCAAGAAACTTTAGCCACGTCCCTGAGAATTAAATGGACGTTGAGGCGTATGGTTGAAACGCAGGCGCGTAGCAAGGATTTCAAAGTTAGGGGCAAGAGTAATATATAGGGTGGCTAGTTCAGCGATCTGAACATATCGGCTACCCCCCCCCCTCTCCCCTCCAAGTAGGGGGCAGCCGTTACGTTAAGATCGCTGAACTACTGGGGTGGGGGGCATAGAGAATAGGATGCGCAGCATCATCTGAGCCACACAGCGGCGAGATGGGAGCAGGCATAAGAGGGGACACCCCCTCTTGCTTGAGAGGGGACCTCCCCGGGGATAAATTTTGAAATTTTAGACAAATAAACGCAATTTCCTTGACTCAGAGTCTGTTGTGTTCAAAATTTATAAGTTGCGAAAGGCATTAATAATTAGGCCACATCACCTGGGAGGGCTGTGACTGAAATTGGCGGGGGGGGGGGGGCATATGCCCTATGATCCCCCCCCCCCCCGCGCTCCATGGCTACGCCACTGATGAAAAGTATCACAAATCCTGCATTTTTATAAATCCGGAAGGCGTGCATTACAGCCAAATATGGATGTGTCAGAATATTGTTTGCCGAGAGGAACCGTGCTGTATTCGACATTCATTTACTGTAAATAAACCCCAAATCTATGGAAGTTTTAACTGCATGTTATCACTGTTGAAGTCACGAGTGGAAATCTTCAAACATTATTATATACCAATAGCCAACTAAGTGATGTGATAATCGGTTCTTCTTTATTTCTTAGTATTTCACGAGTAAACAGCAAAAATGTTACGGGATTTTAAAAACAACTTACCTATCGAAGAATGCTGTCATACTCAGAAATGTAATCTCGCCCAAACCTTGACCGAAGCTTGCACATATCACACCTGCGTAAAAGACATTGTAATTTAATCAGACGCTCAGGTGAGCTTAAAACCATCACTGGGTTTAAACTGTCAATGGAGATTGAAAGACTGATAAGGAGTAAATGGAGAGAATAAATAGGGACGTGTCTCACCTCGCAATACTGGCCAAAATTTTCAACGGTTCGAAATTTTATGTCTCAAACAACTAACGGTTGGAAATTTCTTTCATTACATGCCTGTTCTAAGAAAGTCCCATCTACTGCAACACTAAACCACGCGGAAAATGAAAATCCGTTCCGCACACATGTGCCGAACGGAAATTGTTGAGCAGACGATTGAGCACGATTGATCACCCAAAACTGAACCGATTGCGAAATAACTAAATAAAATGTTTAAAATTGAAGGATATGGCGAGTTTAATGTGTACCAAAATAGCGAAGAAATAGTCGATATATGAAGGGGATAATGAATATCAAGAAGAAGAAGAAGAGTATGAGTACGGAAATTTGGTTGGCGACAAAATTTGTTCTTCTTGTTGAGAGTTGTCAAATGAATTTCTGAGTGTCCTTCTAATAATTGTTTTTCATAGACGCGAAGACATGTAATAAACACAAAAAGACACGCGCGTGTGAATGACGCGGCCTCTCTTTTTCTCCTTCCGCGATGGCACTCGTGCCATAACGATTAACCCATTCACACACGTATGCCGTTCTGTGTATGTATTTTATGCCCAAAATCAACATTTTTGGATAAAAATAGTAAACATATGTTTCCCCCCCCCCTCCCCCTGACCCCCCTCTCCTGGGCACTTTGGCTGGTCTGTCTCTTTTTATTGCATCGAGAAACTTTAAAAAAATAAATTACCTTCTTCATATCAGATAAATTCCACAAGTTGCTAAACTGTATAAAATAATCACTGCCATGTTTTTCTGTAGATTATGAGGTCTAAAACATAAAAAACCAACAAAGGAACCTCCGAGGGAAGAGGTATAATTCATAAATTACCCGAGGTCCCGTGGTTGGGGGCCAGGGGCATTTACTTCACAAGGTTGTTTAAGGTCACATTCAACATGTCAAAGGAGTTGTCGAGTGTCCTTCTATTAATTGTGTTTATAGACGTGAATGCATGTAATAAACACAGAACGACATGCGCATGTGAATGGGTTAATCGATATGGCACTTGTGCCATCGCGGAAGTATAAAATTCGAGGCCGCAATTATGCCATCGTGGAAGGATAAAACTCGAGACCTGCGGCCTCTCGTTTTATCCTTCCATGCTGGCACTCGTGCCATATGGAATGACCCATTCACAGGCGCGTGTCGTTGTGTGTATGCCCTTTGATAGTTGATTTCGTGGCATTCTGTATATGGATGTGACTGATTCTTAACAGTCATATAGGGATTTTTTAATCACATTTCGTGAGATTTTCCTACAGGAACCAATATTTGGTCCCTTGAGTGCATTTAGGCCTCATCTGCAATGCTGTTATAGCATTGCAGATAGCGCCCAAGTGCACCCAAAAGACAAGACAATTTCCACCTCTAGAACCTAAAGATCATTTCGAACACAAGGAGAGAGAGCGTATTGGAATTTCTTCAGTAGTTGAAAATTCACACGTAGAAAGTTGGAAAATTCTCATTGAAGAATGGGAAGGGTTGCAAATGGTTTTTCTCAAAAGACGGATGATCGGCAGCCAGGTTGGAAATTCAGAAATTCAGAGTCGGCATACCTCTCGAGCCAAGCCACTTTGGCCACGTCCCTGAGAATAAAGTCATGATGTTCTTGATTTCAACGAACAGTGGGAACAATATTTTTTCCAGCCAGTTTAATATTCATAAAAATAATTATCCGACTCATGCAACTGGTTTTGGAAAAAGGCTCTGATTTATTTATATTTTCACAGTGGATACGTGGAAAATACAGAAACCGGAAGTTGGAACACGCGAGGCGGAGATATTTTGATAGATCAATCGAAGTTTTCGAGCGTGGAATTCCAAATCGAATTTTATCAAATGACCACAACTTCCATCGGTAGGCGGGTACATACAACACGAATAGTCATATAGCTAAACGTTGACTAATTGCTAAATTAACAAACACACCGATTTCTTTGACATCACCCTCGTCTCAATAACTGTCTGCCTAGTTACTGAGAATAATATTCCCTAGTTGCAAATATTCTGTCCTCCTAGTTGAGATGACCATAACCACGGTTTCTCGTCACGATAAACCAAACATTGGGCGAATTGACATTTCATTTGCACACCAAGAACCGGGGAGGAACTGTTCCATGAAAGAGACTCCTGTTCCGACTTTATGGACGGTTCGCTTGCGATTGAATCTCCAGTTCGTTACCGACTTTGGCCATTTTTCATCGACAGATGAAGAAAATATGGTAAGTATTCTATAGATATAATGTTTCTTGAATGGAAGGCCGTTTCTCCGGCAGGTAAAAAGGTACACCGTGTCACGTTGTCATAAGCTATAGATCATTATCTAAGTTTACACAGTAAAAACGTCCACGAATACTAGATTTTCACCGAGAAAAAAATTAAAGATTGGTGATACGCCGACATTTTAGAGACCACTTGAGGTTACAGAGGTGAACAGTTTCACCTAGCAGTACAAAAATACCTTGTTTGAATATTGCATGCAAATTTAGAATGAACAGTCGAAATGTAATCCTCTACAATGCTATCAAGTTGAACCTCGTGTAAGCTCCAGTTCGCTAAAAGTGAAGATCCAGTTCGCTCAACAAGAAAAATCATATGCTCCAGTTCACTTCACCAAAAATCGTCCATTTATCTTGGCAGCATAATTGACGATTTTAACAACGATATTGTGAGCAATATTGTGTTGATTCGCCCGAGCACTACCACATTTTGTTTAAAATTGTCATATAAACGACCAGGACCGCTGTGGGTACGTTTTGTAATAATTTTGTGACATTAAACTACTGAGTGTAATTTTATATATACATCATAATTCACAATGTCGCAATGTGCCTGCTCAAACAATCGTTTTCTCCACCTAATATTTATTACACTAGTCTTTGCTGGCCTGCTTACCAGTTTTGTAACAAGCCGTGTGATACTATACATGTTACGTTGCATGGTTTTGAGTTTGAGACTTTTAAAGGTGGATAAATCCTCGTGTCAATCTCAAAAATAAGCAGCAAACATTTTATGAATATGGCCTCGGCGGTACAGTTCACGTGATAGTCCCGCTAAAGTTCTTTTGTAGAAACAAAATGGGGATTGGGCAGTCAATTAGATTTTATGACTTTTTAGTTTCTATAGGATTTTATTGGGATAAATTTAGAGTAATATAATACAAGTTGCTATATATGTAGCTTTTACATATTATAATATATTATATCTCACGTGACTTCCTTGCATTCTGATTGGCTGAAAGATGATACCCTATTTCGTGTAGTTTGCATCCACAGAACTGACAGGCACTACACCCAGGCACTACACGTTTTCTATTTTTAAAACACTACTATATCAGTTTTCTTTTCATACTGGGCGAATAAAACTGATCAGGCTAAATTTAAAAATCGATTCACAGAGGCACGACATCCACAAAATTACCCGGAAAGAAATCTTTGTGGAAAAATGTATCGCTTTTCCATTGTTGAAGTCACATTTTTCGAGGCGTTCATTTTATTCCTTGAGAAGATGATCCATATCTCGTTTCGCAGAGAACGATCCATACCTGAGTCCAACTTTCATGAGAACGCGTCCGGATATGAAAAATCGTTTGTTTCGCTGCTTATATTATTTCGTTATTTAATTGTATGTTTTGGGCAGTAAACGAATAAATAATGGAATTCAGTTGAATCTTCGGAGTTTGTATCCCGTACTGGTCCATTCGGTAATGTATATGTGTGACAAATGTGTGGAAATTGTCAAACTGCGTTGTCAAATTTCGAAAATTTTAGTTTTCATTCGCGAGTTGCGCGATTCTAGAATACACAGTTCCGTTTGGGGGAAATGTTTTTTTACCCTTGCCGACCGATTCAAAATCTGTCTTCTGCTCATATCAATAATCCAAGTTAGCCGTGTTTTGGAAGAAGAAAATGTTTTTTAAAAACTACATGGTATTTTTTTTCTATATAACTCTGGTTGGTAGGGCTGCTACCTTGGTAATAGATTAACAAATCGGACAGATGTTTTTCTTGATGGGTGTTCGATATAATATAAGGATTAGTGCATGTCTTGTCGTTGACTACGCCCATATAGTGCTCAGTGAGGTGGTGTAGTTCCCTCCGCTTCGCGGCGGGAACTACACCACCTCACTGGGCACTATATGGGCGTAGTCAACTCCAAGCCATGCACTATTCCTTAAATATTGGATTTTTGTTTGGGCTACAGTATATATTAAGTGGGGCATATGAGATCCATTAAATATTGGAAAATCTTGTGATACCGGTGACATCAACGTTCATTTAAAAACAAAGCGAAGCGATCTGATCAGTAGTGAACTGGCGCGTTTTGCCTGAATGTTTACAGCTAACAATCTCGGTCTTCCGGATCCCTTGGGTTGCTGTCGAACTTAACATATGCTGAGAGTGATTATATCTTGCCGGATACCCCAGATTTCATTGAAGAAAATATTTATATGGAAGAAAACGAGGCTTACAAAATTACTGTATAGACAATGGGATTTCTGTACAAAATATAGCTTCTGTTAAAACGCATGGCAACTTTACAATTTGTCCCCTTTGTTTCATCTTGTCCTTCAAATGGACAGCGGAGATATAGTTTTATATGAAACGAAACTTATTTGACTCAAATGATGTTAATATGTACCTGCAATCTTCCATTTTTCAACTTTCTGTCAGAAATTCATTCGCTAGCGAACTGTAACAAATCGGTGAAGAACTGGTTAAAAAGTCGGAACAGGAGTCTCTTTCATGGAACAGTTCCTCCCCTGTGCCAAGAACACAAACTAAATTGAGTAAGACTGACACAATCATATTACTCCTCTTTCGGTGTTTTTCCATCCCATTTTGCCTTTTAAAATCATCAATTTGCATGAAATAATTATTGAAACTAACTTATAGTATATTTTAGAACACCCTGCACAGACGTAATCGACGTATGATACTAAATGTGCCCCAAAAACGTTAGCTTCTACGGTATCGATTGATCGATAATCGTTTAAATCAATCAAAATTGGATTACTTCCCTTGCATTGTTTTACGCAGACCAGCAACCTACAAGTCCTCACCATCCTGACCAAGAGCGACAAAGTTGCTCTTCCCCCTTTTCCAGAAGTCTTATCCACCCCAAACTCAAAGAGTCGTTCGACGGGTCAGTCGTCGAGAATTGGTAGGGCAGATGGGGGAGGGGGGGGGGGGGGTCATTGAGGATCACAGGTGCGAGTAATGGACGCTAAAAAACATCTGAGCATCCACAGGATGCTTAGCATTGTTAAACATTACCACATATTTAACAATTTCCGCCTCTTAACCCTTTACCCACCGTAACGGCCAAAATCGGCCAGCGCTATTCTCAAACATCGCCAATTAATTTTCACTATTTTTTCATTTTTTGTCTCAAAAACATAGGTTGTGACCCCTCGTTAGAACTAGCTCGTCTAGTTCGTTCCAACGAGAGGTCATAATCTATTTTTGAGACAAAAAATAAAAAAATAAGAAATTTTTTTTTGCAAGTGTCGTCTGCTTTTCATGTTAGGTAAAGGGTTAAAGGTCTGAATATTCCTCACTCCGCACCAATATTTTTACACCCCCCAAAGCATAATCACCTTGATTTCTGTTGATAAATACCAAACATTTTTTAACAAGAATGAACCACCAATCATACCAGGAAGAAAATCCGAGATAACTGTACATTTGCTACAAAATCCTTATTGAGAATGTGGCAGTCACCTCCTACGGTGGCCCTCTCTTTATGTATGCCACTGGATTATTGTCACAATTCCCATACATCGCGATGCTGTAATATAAAGTATCATGTCATGTCACCCCGATCTCAGTTCCCCGAGACAATTTCATCCAATGTCAGTTCGCACCCGAGTCAGTTTGCTCTGATGTCAGTTTATCCTAGAACATGCACTCATCTTTGATCTTAAGTACCAATCAATAGAGACATCGTTATGTCCAACCAGAATAGACAAAACTTAGTATATATTTGCACAATCTTACCAAAGATTCTTGTACCAATGTTTGAAGAAAGACCCACCAACAAAAAGCTAGTTGTAGACAACAATATAATCACGAGCACTTTTAATCTATAAAAAAGGAGAAAAAATCAAAATATATTCCTCAGACAAATTTAACGTTTCAGCATGGCATGCCATTTTTGAATTTAGTACTATCAATCATTATCTAAGCCTTTATATAATGTAACATTCAATAATCGACCAACATGGATGGACAGGCACCAAAACAAAAACGTTATTCGCAAGTTTATCGGGGCGCAGTGCCTCAGTGGTTTCGGCTTTGGACTTCAAACTGAAAGGTCCACGATGCAATCCCCACCAGGGGTAACAGCGTTGTGTCCTTGGGCAAGGCACTTAACTCTTGACCTAACACGGTATTTGAAAATAAATTAATATTAACATTTTTCGAAAAAAAATTTCACATATTTTCCAATAAAACCATACAAATATGGATATCATTAGAACCAGCTCGATGAGCTGGTTCTAATGATATCCATATTTGTATGGTTGTACTGAGAAACTTCCGAGATATTTTAGGCTGTGGTAGGCCTATTCTGGTTAATTTTCGGGCCGTTTTTAGCCGCTATGTTAGGTAAAGGGTTAATCCTGATTGCCTACGTGAGGTACTAAGGCATGCTGCGCATCGATAGTGCACTTATCTTTGACCAATGCTATCCCTGCCCTTGCAGAGTTAATATGATAGGGAGGCTGACAGTTTGTCACCCGTTGATTATTTCCAGGTTTTCCGGTTTCCCCCGCCTATAAAACTGTCCGACACTGGTTGTCAAAATTCTCGTTAACCCCCAATAAAAAATTCCAAGCTTGTCAGTCATTGAATTGAAATGAGTGATTTCACCCACATTGCTTTTGAAAATATTAGAATACTGCTCACATACCAGCGGGCTGTTCTTTTGTTAGGGTTTTTTTAAAATGTGCATTTTGTAGCATTTTTTGTAGGTCCTACAACTGAATGTTGTGTGGCGTTCCCAATTGTTGATATGATGTGCAATGCGTGAAAGATATTTTGTAATGGTGAAAAGTTGATCTATTTATTAGATATGATTTTCATTCCCAGAATTACCCATAATCAAGCCCGGCTGACATGATTTCAAACTCTTCCGCAAAGACGCCAATCTCAGCTGATATGAACCAAGCTAGAGTTGTGGTCCTTGTTCACATGGAAATCGTTCAACGTTATTCGTCAAACGCAATCAGGAAAATTGGCGTAATCGGGCATAATGGAGGAGTTTGAAGCTGCGTTTTTTTAATTTTTAATGCCAGTGTCAATCGACCCAAATTGACTTCGACCCGAAAAAGTGAATTAGACTCGCTATAAGGCGATCTTGACCCAGACGCGAGGCTACAGAATTTAAACTCTTTTATTTATCAACTTAAAGTGGCCACACCTCTGGTAATTGCTGGGGTGTTGCTCCCGCAATTGGTCCATGTCAGAGTTGTGGCACTGCATGCATTTGTGTTTGTCGCAGCATGTCATGCATCGTCACTCCCGATTGCATTTGTGTGACAAGTCTCATAATTTTTGCCGTTGATATTTACCCCTTTGATTATAAGATTCAATTTCGTTGCTCGATTGGGGCATTTTACTTTAATCTTCCAAGTAAGGTTAACCGTGGCTTTGAAGATTAATTCTCCCACGAGCATCCTAATATTTATTTATTGGTGTTTAAGGTCGCATATTTTTACACAATGGCTAATCATGACCAAAACATGTGTATCAACTCAAGACCAGGGGTGAGCGTTGATACGCCATGTTGCCTATTTTAGAGAGGGTTTGCACCTCCCAAGCATTTGTGACTGGGTCCTATTTTACCAGTAAAACAGAGCCTGTTTACCGGAGTGAACAGGCACTGCTTCACTTCTCGGGGTTCTCGCGGATACAGAACATTCTAATGGGGCAACGCGTGTAATTAAGACACGGGGGTTTGGTTGACACTTTGCCAGCCAAACGTTTCAGGAGCTTTCTAATAAATTGTTACAAAACAAAATTAACAAATTAATTCACATTTGATTCGAACTAAAATGTTTCTATCCAATTGCATACAAGCCAGAAAATAAGCAGACTGTCATCTGCAAAATGAGGTCCCCAGAGGGTGAATTTAGTGATGCTACCCTGCACAGCAGGGTAGCATCAATAAATTTACCCTCTATGAACCCTCTATGAACCTCAATCTGAATCAGGGTCTCAAAACTAAACAGAAAGAGGTACCCAGAGGATAAATTGGCCCACTGTATGGGATAACATCATCAAATTCACCCTCTGGGGACCTCATTCTGCAAATATCATATTGCTTATTTTCAGGCCTGATTGCATATTAAATGCATCCATAGAATATAAAGCTTCTCAAGTCCGGTGAGTCACTTTTAGGAGGAATCGAAGAATGGATAGGATTCTGGCAGTCAACCAGTTAGAAAATCAGGAGAAAATGGAAAAATGCAGTCAGTATAGGTTATTGTATCAAAACTAAAGGTGGACCAATCAAATCTTTACTTTGTTGTATAAATTAAATACATTATTTTGTGTATTCTACTAAATATATAAGAACTATTCAGCAATGAAATGGCATAGACAAAAGGCGAAAATATGTTTTCCCGCCATTCCCTAAATTCGCGACAATAAACCTAATCAAGGCAGCAGTGAGATCTCTAAAGATATTAACCTATGACAAATACTTTTGGTACTTTACTTTATATTATTTGGTAATCACATAAAACATGCAAGCGATAAATAAGGAACTCCACGGAATCGGGCCTCGATACGGAATCTATCGAAAATTGGATAAACTGGTGGACGATGTACACAAATCCCGTACAGACTCGTAATTAATTCGAGATCTTTTTCTTTCACACGAAGTTAAGGTATATAGTTGTTTTAACGGAAAGTTCTGAATAAAAGGGTACAACTTTCACTGTGAAGGTGATATTTGCAAACAACGTAGGCAATTTTATAAGTTGTCTATTTTTCCAATTTGAAACGGAGTTTTAAGATGCTAACTGTGTGTGGAATGTAAGTATTAGTAGCAACTCATGATAATCAAAAATGTTTTATTTTTAAGTATTTCTGAATAAGTTAATGAAAGCACACAAGACTTCTACTCTACTCATGATCGATGAGATACCAGAGTAACACCCATTTCAGACGGACGCACTTTGAATGAATCTAATCTAATATTAGGCTCCATTTAAATCATTATATTATTGCGATCATTTATCTGTCTGAATCAAATAAATTTTTCAGTCGCATTTCAGACGCATCTTCGTCTGAGAGCTGTGCATAAAATGCATCAATAGGATTCTATGCGTCGTCTGGTCCAGACACGAGCTAATCTTATGTTCCGCTGATGTTCGTTTGTGTTCGAGTATTATCGTTAGCATACGCGTTTATGCTAATTAGGGAATCCTAATTACAATTGATTCAAATTGGTTATGTTAGAATGTCCAAAGCGGACCCAGCAGGGAAAGAATTGACAACCCAAGGAGACTGTCGCAAGTATATAGGGCAATTGAAGTTAATTCAACGATATATAAATGCGTGCGTCTGAATCAACGGGTATTATAGGTGATACTGGAGGCCCATCTGATACAACCAGATTCGATTAATCCAAAATGCGACCGTCTGACTGGGGGTTACTATGATGAAATAGGTTATTGTGAATGACAAAGCTCATGGTGGACATGTACCTGTTTGGAACTTTCTGGAGATAAAACGGAGCTGTAAGCTTGAGCAAGAGACTTGGTAAAATATCCGCTAATAATATGGCCTGCAAGATAAATGAAACAGTCAACAGACAAGATGCAAAATGGCTAACTATTGTACAGGTGTTGCGGACCGAGTTTGAATTTGAGGGTACTGAATGTATGTGGGGTTCTGAAACTCCCTTCTGGAAAATGATGTAAAGATCAATTTGTAACATGAGACGTAATATTGGATGATTTAAGGCCATCAGTGGACTGCCAGCACCTGTTCCTCGCCGGCAGTTCACTAATACACTTAAATTGTCCAGATCGTAAAGAGGCACTGCTGTGTCGGTCACGTTTCCAACACCGACAACGAAACAAGAATATGGAAGCACATCAGATAGAATAATAATGTGAACGCTGTCAAGACACATTCGTGTATTGTTTTCAAACATTTTTAACTTTGCTGGCCGAAAAGTGGGTATTCCACACACTTCACGGTTCCTGCTGTAGCAATGTTAAAATTACTTCTCTATTCAGTCATTTAACCCTTTATATATCGTTACGTTTAATCAGAAAATCACCATTCAAATATTTGAGATTTTTAAAAATTTTGTTCCAATAACATACCTTTTGAACCCTAAGTGGAACAAGTTCATTCCAATGAGGGTTTAAAACTATTTGTTTTATGTAAAAAGTGAACATTTTTAGCTAAAAATAGTGAAAATATGTTTCCCAAGCCCCTCCCCAACCCCCACGCATGGCGACTTCGGCTTGTCTCTCTTTATTGCATTGAGAAACTTAAAAAAAAAAAAAATATTTTCTCTTTATCAGATAAATTCAAAAGGTTGATAAACTGGTTAAAATAATCACTGCATTGTTTTCTGTAGATTATGAGGTCTAAAACATAAAAAAACAATATAGGAACCTGTGTGTGTGTGGGGGGGGGGGGGGGGGGGGAGGGGGGGGGGGGGTGTATACTTTATAAATAACCCGAGGTCCTGAGATTGGGGCGCCACAGGCGCTTACCTTACAAAGTTGTTTAAAGAAGAATTTAAGGTCACATTCAACATCAATGGCTTGTTAACACTACAGAAGAAGGAATTGTGTAATTATTTATAACACTGTCGTTCACGTCAGATTTATTTATTGGAGTTTATCAACACTTTCGACAGCCAGGGTCACCTCGTGTCCGACAGTTGTACGGGTAGAGGAAGTTGGAGTACCAGGAAAGAACTACAGAGCAACGGCGAACAACAGTCAGACTTCCCAACGTCGTACAAGCAGGGTTTACATTGGTTGAAGAGAAAGTGCACCATCGACATGCAGTTCATCTTAGTACACAGCGGCACCGTATAACCACGTGGGCAATCGGGATTAAGTGTCTTGCCCAAGGACACAACGTAGTTACCCTTGGTGGGGATTAATGAGTGGACCTTTCAGCTTGAAGTGCAATGCCGTAACCACTGAACCACCACGCTCCTCCACGTCAGATCATTTTTCTTTTATTCGCATGCTACAACAGAAAAGAAAATGCTGGGATGCCCAATATTTGCAGTATCGCTGGAATTTTTAATGTCTATTTTTCCAGTATTTTCCAATTTCCAGGGTAATATTAGTTACACGGTGTGTTTCAGCAGGGTGTACGGGACAGTATTACCCTTTTGAGAACGTATTTCCCGAGGCCAAAAGTCGAAGGAAGTGCGAATCTCAGAAGGGTAGTACAGTCTCGTACACCTGGCTGAAACAGTGTGTGACCAATTTATCACCCTGCCACTTCGGTGTGTCGAGTTTTGTTTTATTATATAATACCCAAACGGTATTCCAGTGATGAAAACCTTGATAGAAGTAATAATTAGAGAAACTGAAAGAAACAATGTTTTTCTTTATTATCGAACAATAACTAGTTATTTCCCTTGGATTGAACTCAAACATTTTGGAGCCTTCAATCCAAGGGTATTGGGAAATTATGTGTCGTTACTATTGTGGGACATAAGCTGAGTTTATAAGTGTTGTATTTGATACAGTGATGCGTTGTGAATCTTACAGACTCAGGACGCTATATTCAAACTTGTACAAGTGCTTTAATAAGTTTCACTTAAGAGACAATTCATATAACGAGATAGGTTGCATGTTTCTCGAAACTACAACGAATCTGTAGTGTAGAAACACAACAGAATCCCTCTTTGCGACAGTAAAATCGGACGTTGGGGGTGTGTGTACACATGTTTTATTTCAAAATTTTGGAATACTCTCATGAAACAATATTGTTCTCTGTTTGTTTGTGAGTCTGAATGTTATTATAACTGATGAAAATGTTTGAGGCAATGGGCGAAAGGGAAATCGACGAAGTGTACCAAAGAATTTCTGTACACCCCTTTTACCTGTCACGTGATATTCTCATACACCCTGTTGAACTTCGTACACCTCGTTTGAGGTAAATGTACCATGCTAGATGCATTGGTTACTGACCAATCTGGAGCCTGTATAATTTTAAAAGGGTAATAAGGGGCAAATCGGGATGAGTGGGTGAGCGGTGGATGGTTTTTAGTTGGGTGATATTTTTTTCTCTCAGAAGAATATTCCTCATATTGCACTAAGTTAAAATTCGGGTGCCCATAAGGAGCACAGAAGTAGTATGTCTCGTATGTTTCGGGGGTTAGTTGGATGACCTCGGTGGATGACCTCGGAAGTGGCGTCATGTCACGAGACCCAGTGGCGCCATGTTGTGTTGTCATGGTAACCCGCGTGAGAGGCCATGTTGTGACGTCATCTCCATAGTGATACGTGGTGTTAGTGTGCATGCGCAGCGCGTGTTGTTAGGGTGATACGTGGTTCCGTCGTCCATTTTGTATACTGGAGGCCGCCATCTTGGTTTCTATGGTAGCACGTGGTTGCTATGTTACCAATGGCTTCTAACAAGACAGGGGTATGTTCGGGGGTGTGTTCCTTTGTAGAAGAGTAAATCTGATTACCACAAACAACCCGACAATCCTTCCAAATCACTAAAATCCACCCGAAATCACCGAAATTGACTTTATTTCCCCAATTTATCTGCTTAGCACGTAGTGCTATAGTACTAAGTACTAAATCCACCCGAAATCACCGAAATTGACTTTATTTCCCCAATTTATCTGCTTAGCACGTAGTGCTATAGTACTTGTGGTAATCAGATTTACTTTTCTTTGTAGAAGAGTAAATCTGATTACCACAACTATAGTTGTGGTAATCAGATTTACTCTTCTACAAAGGAACACACCCCCGAACATACCCCTGTCTTGTTAGAAGCCATTGGTAACATAGCAACCACGTGCTACCATAGAAACCAAGATGGCGGCCTCCAGTATACAAAATGGACGACGGAACCACGTATCACCCTAACAACACGCGCTGCGTATGCGCACTAACACCGCGTATCACTATGGAGATGACGTCACAACATGGCCGCTCACGCGGGTTACCATGACAACACAACATGGCGCCACTGGGTCACGTGACATGACGTCACTTCCGAGGTCATCCGCCGAGGTCATCAAACTAACCCCTGAAATATACGAGCTATACTACTCACAGATAAAAACACAGTGACTTGATTTGAATAAACCTGAACCTGACCATCCCCAAGGGATGTTATATTCCAAATATTGAAAGATTTTTGACTCGTGGGTCTGAAGAAGATTTTAAAATAATGTTCCTCATATTGCACTAAGTTAACCTTCGGGTTCTAAATATTAACCCGGGAACCTGATTTGAATAAACTTGCATCTGACTTCACTACGGATGTTGTGTACCAAATATTAAAAGATTCTGAATGGTTGATCTGAATAAAATTCTTACAGAATTTTTCTTATATTGCACTAAGTTAAAATTTTGGCTCCTGTAAGAAGCCTAAATATGAACCTGAGGATCTGATTTAAAAACATTTGAATAGGAACCCGAGGACTTGATTTAAAAACATTTGAATCTGACTCACATATCAAATACCAAAAGATTCTGTAGAAAACGATTTTTTACAAATAGTCCTCATGTTGCACCAAGTTAAACTTCGAGCTGCCATAGGGGGATCAAATATGAATCCAGTGAATTGATTTGAACAAACTTGAATCTGATCAGATCCCCAAAAAGATGTTGTTACTGTTGTATACCAAATATAAAAAAAAATCTGAATGGCAGATCTGTTGAAAATTTTTACAGGCCAGGCCTCTACTTCAATACACCACAAAGAAATCAAGCAGAGTTTCTTTGTCTGTTCGGGTTAAACGACATTTTCAACAACCAAGATTAAACCGTGCTGGATGGTTTTACGAGCGAATGAAGCCGGGGATTAGTTTAGTAAGGGATTCATTGTTACCAATATTCATGCGACCTTAATTAATCATGGACAAAAGTATCCGACAACAAAGAACGTTATTGCACTCCTATGTATTTATTTTCATAAAATACAGGCTTTTTTCTGCAAAAACCGAAGCGAACAATAGTTTTTTTTTTGTATTGTCCTTAAACAATACGGATCACGTGCACGGACTATTTAACTTTTTTTACGTTTTGGGTTATTTCTTGGCAATAATTTGTGATTTTAATATTTTTTTTCAGTAAACTGTAGGCGTGCAATAAATGCAGAACAGCATACGCGTTCGAACTGTCATTTTTACCGCACTCGACCAATTTCGGCGGAGGGATAATATTGAACAAGAAGCCGAAGGCTTCGAGTTCAATATTATCCCACCACCAAAATCGATTAATATTTTTTTAGTAAACTGTAGGCGTGCAATAAATACAGAAAAGCATACGAGTTCGAACTGTCATTTTTTACCGCACGAGATCGATTTGGGCGGAGGGATAATATTGAACTCGCAGCATACGGCTTCTCGTTCAATATTATCCCTCCGCCCAAATCGATCTCGTGCCATAAAAAATGACAGTTCGAACGCGTATGCAGTTCTATCTATATCTGACAACAAAGAACGATATCCCTTGGTGGTATTAGGTAGGAGTTACTTTACACCAAATAAGATACAAAAGGAAGTCCACTATTGTAGAAATAGACATGCACATGCAATTAATGGAGTTGTCTTGAAGCTTCTGATACCGATTCTGGGAATCGAACACTTGGCAACTCCGCATGGCAATCAGAGTCACACACCTAATCCACCAGAACAGTGCGCATCATCGAAAAAGATGACCCGGAATTCAGTATTTTAGTCGAAGGTCTCATGATTACATGGTTCACTTTTTTACGGAAGTATGAAACGTGCTTGCTATTCTACGAGGAATGTGTAGTGGCTAACCTCTGACGAATACTGTATTTTAGTGGACACAATCATGTTTGGAAATTTACAATGTGGATTTCTGATCCCCCGGCCGGGAACTAAAGCCTTGCCAACCCCGCCTAAACAACTACACAATTACACACCATAAAAAAGATGACTGGAATCTAGTACTTTAGGTGAAGTTCTTATGTTTCCCCATTAATTCAGAGAAATGAACAACTTTTTATAACACAATGTTTTTTTTCCAATCAATGCTATGTTGTTAGCCGAGAAAACAAGTGAATGTGAAAGTTTTATTCTATTTGGAATAGATATTATTATTTATTTATTTATTGGTGTTTAAGGTCACATACTTATGCACAATGGCTAATCCTGACCGTGACAGTTTTAAGGGTGGAGGAAGCCGGAGTACCCGGAGAGAACCACCGAGCATCGACGAGCAAATGTCAGCTCCTCAACATTCCAACTCTGTTCAAGCTCAGCTCAAGCAGGGTTACAGCGGTTGAAGACATGTGCACCATCAACTTGCAGTACGCCTTAGTACACGGCGTCATCGTGCCCCCATGTAGGCAACCGAGATAAAGTGCCTTTCCCAAGGACACAACGCGGGTCGCCCCGAACGGGGATCGAACTCGGAACCTCTAGCATAGAAGTCCACCAGTCTACCACTGAGCCACTGCGCTCCACATTTGGAATAGATGGATGTTGTGCATGTGTTTTAGGGATTGTTTGACTCTTTACCTTACACGAAAAGCTGACGACACATTCAAATAAAATACTTGAATAATTTTTTTTTTTCATTTTTTATCACAAAAACATAGCATTTGACTGCTCATTGGAACTAGCTCAACGCGCTCGTTCCAATGAGGTGACATAAACTTTGTATTTGTGATATAAAATGAAAAAATAATGAAAATTGGATAGTATTGTTTGTGAATAACGCTGGTCGGTTTGGGCCGTTATGCTGGGTAAAGGGTTAAATGCTGTTCGTATGGAATTTAGAGAGATTTTCGCTGTTGGAGAAAAAAGAAAAGGTCGTGGTGGGTGATTGAATTATATTGGAAATTCCCAGTTGCAGATTCATGGTTTCACTCAGGGGTTCATAAATGCGGAGGATCATTCGACATGCCAGTCGCCGTTGCATACAATACTGGAGTGGATACTGGCAATATTTACATTTAAGCAGCTTGAGTATTTCCAACTTGAGATTCGATTCGAAATTACATTCGATTCGAAATCATCTGTCTGAACCGACTCGTGATTCGAGTTTTAGATTCGAAGAGCCGTACAACTAGTTTATCTTTTGCTTCCACTCACTAAGCTGTAATCACACTCATTTAGGTACCCGTATGTAATAAAGGTAGAAAATTACTCACGCCTGTTCCTATAGTATTGCATTCTAAATAATGAACATCGGAAGGTTGAGCTGCATCAGTAGTTGTCGTTGTTGTTATTGCTGTAACAGACTGAAAAGTTTCGTAAATGATAATTAAAATAATGTATATTATGTACTTAAATAACCACATTTCTATTGGCTGGATCTTATACATATTGATTAACTCATTCATACACGGGTGTCGTTCTGTGTATTACCTATTTGGGTAAGATGTAGAGTTTACTAATGTATGAGTCATGATATAGCCACAAATGCTGCTGAAAGTGACCATACAGACCAATAATGAAATAAGTAAACAGGTCTTTTTAAAATGTTAGTCCTGAACTGATATAAAAGACGTTCTTGCTTGGGCAAAACCCACCACTGCACCATCAGCCGTACCTTACCGTCCTTAAATTCAATACTAACGTTACAATTCTATCCGAACACCCATTGCTCATTGAAAAAACTTTGCGTCTTGACAAGCCCTACTGGGTAATCATCAAATAAATAAAATACTCACAAATGTATGACAGCAGTGTTTGGAATGCTTGATTTCCAATTAACGTTTGGATATTAAAGCAGACGACGTGTCACTATAAACAACTGCTTGGTTTATACAACTTTCCTACTCAAAAATCCATGTACACCGGTTTCCCGGTGAATATCCACTTTCTAAATATAGGTGTTGGAAATCCCTTCTCTAGTTCTATTTCAATCGACGTAATCTCTATAAAATTGTTTATTTTTATGTTATTCTGTAGATGATAACTATTTTATTGTTAAATAAAAGTATTTCTGGCTAATATAATTGAATCTTTACCTAACATGAAAAGCAGGCGACACTTGCAAAAAAAATTCTTGAATAACTATTTTTTTTCATTTTTTGTCTCAAAAACATAGGTTATGACCCCTCATTGGAACGAGCTCGATGAGCTCGTTCCAATGAGGGGTCATAACCTATGTTTTTGAGACAAAAAATGAAAAAATAATTAAAATTAATAGGCGATTTTTGAGAATAGCGCTGGCCGGTTTTGGTCGTTACGTTGGGTAAAGGGTTAATTGACAAATAGAAGATTGTTTTTTTTTTAGGATGGTGCAGGCGATTTTTGAGAATAGCGCTGGCCGGTTTTGGTCGTTACTTTGGGTAAAGGGTTAATTGACAAATAGAAGATTGTTTTTTTTTAGGATGGTGCATATAATAAAACAGTTATGCACTTTTGTGGTGGTAAATATAAGGTTTGTTTAGCTTCATATCGCATCATATTTACCACCACAAACTTGAACTTGAAATCCAACTCGATACACTTAGTTTAACCCTTTACCCAACGAATCGCCCGGAACCGCCCGCGTAATATGCAAATTCAGCAGTTGAAAAAATATTATTTTTCAAAAAATTTCAACAAAACCATATCGTGTGATACCCCTCGTTGGAACGAGCTGGACGAGCTCGTTCCAACGAAGGGTCACATGATATGGTTTTGTTGAATTTTTCTGAAAATTTTAAAAAAATTATATTTAAAATAATAAATTTTGATATCGTCTGCGTTGGGTAAAGGGTTAAACAGTATTTATTGAGAGAAAAGAATATTATGTTACATACATACTCAACATAAAACATAAAGAAGGAACACAATAATACCATATACACAGCAAATAACATAACAGTAGGCAAGTTAGAAACATAAAAGATGAGGGATTCGACGGAAAGCTTTAACCCTTTACCTTTTTGTTTGAAAAACATAGCCTATGAACCTCCCATTGGAATGAGCTTTCCGAGCGCATTCCAATGAGGGGGTCATAAGCTATGTTTTTGAGACAAAAAATGACAAGAATAATGAAAACTGAATGGTGATTTTTGTGAGTATCGCTGGCCGGGTTTGTCCATTACGTTGGGTAGAGGGTTAAGCACGTCGTCTCCCTATCTCAGAACACATTTACACTATATAAATTGTGGCAGTAGTTGAACTCGTATAACACCACCCATCGACCGAGGCCCAACGGTCAACCTGATAGAATGCAGTTAAGGTCTAGCATCAGAAAACGCCCCTCCCAAACACTGTACCAGAACGCCACACCCCTCAAACCAACCCATCACAAAGCACGTGCGACGGCTGGCGGAAAATATTCGAAATTGGCCAAAGGAGCCTCGGTCCCTAGGCGACGATATTTTCGAATGTTTAAACTCTGTAAGTAGATATATAGGATAGAAAACAAAGAGAAGAAGAGAGAGAACAAAGTGAAAACAAAAGGAAGGCAAGAAAAAGATGGGTAAGCCAGCCTGAATTCGAGTTTCCGTGTCTTCAAAACACGTTTTATGGAAGCAGCTCTAATACACAATACGGGTAGGTTATTCCACTGCCCGGTAATGTTTTGGGTGAAATTGGATTTATAAAGTTGTGTCCGATAAAAAGGAACTCGTTGCTTTTTGCATGAACGGAGATTGATTAATGGGTTAATTGTCGAAATTAGTGGAGGAACTTTATTGTTGATGTAAGGATGCAATAAGCGGTGATACATTTTGAAGTACTTTATAAACTTTAGCACGCGACGTCTCTCCTGCAGAGAGCCCCATCGCATTTCTGAGTTTAACAAAGACTTACCGTAACACTAACAGTTGCCCCCGTAATTATCCGCGCCGCTGCAATGTAATTTTTTTCTGAGTCGGCCGCTTTGGATGCCGGACAATTATCCCAAACAGGATTTGCGTATTCGAGAAGCGGCCTTATAAAGGCAAAGTATATTTTTCTGAGACCTCATGATCGAGATTAAATTTGTGCTTTCGCAGCAATTCCAATCGGGCCAGGCTATCGAGAATGCATGATCGATGTGTTCGTTTCATGTACATGCACTATTTACTATCACACCCAAGTGTTTGTGGGTTTTGACTTATGATGTTAGTGTCTTGCCTAAAAAGAGCAGTGGATGTGCAGAGGAGTTGCTTTTGCAGGATATGAGCATACTCTCTTTTTTATGGGGATTGAACTCAACCAGCCATGTTTTAGACCAATGTTCTATTGACGACAAATCATTGTTGATTCAAATTCGAAGCCTAATCCAGATTTTCTACTACTAAGTACAGGGACGTATCGTCTGCAAAGAGGCGTATACTAACTAAGTAAGTTGTTGGGTTTTATCCATGGCGATAATTAGTAACTAGATTCGATGGCTGTTTTTTCGGAATTGTGGAGACTTTGGCATTTTTCCACCCTGGGGTAAAATAGGAATTGTTGAGTAATATATTAAATAGTAAGGAAAGTGGTTCACATAAGGAGGATTTACCTTCTTTAAGAAGACGCGGACTGATAGGATCAGGTTCAGACGCCTTGGGCATCTTAATTGCTTTCATTGCTTCATACACGTCACTGCAGTGTTGGGTTATACGATCTAGTTTATGGGGAAGTTGGTGTGAGTGATCTGGCAGAGAGGCATTTGAGTTGTTAATTGAAAAGATAGAACAGAAATATTCAATAAACAGCACTGCTTCCTCGGCATTTGAACAATGTACTTTATTTAAATGATTTATTGATAGATTTCCTGTTACGTTATTGCCATCGATGAATGTTTTTAGGGTTTTCCACCACTGTGATGTACTTGTTTCACTACTTACCAGGATGGACTGACCTTTGGAAAGGTTTGAAGTTTTGGCCTTCCTAACAGACGATACAGGTTCATTACGCTTAAGTCTTTATTTTTGCCCATGCATGTGGGATACCAGTGCGTTTGGCCAAACCATACAAACGTTTTCTCTGTCTTATCAGTAATCTTATTTCGTTGTGTACCCATTTCGGTTGGCTTCTTCGCGATATAATACACTTATTTGGTAATTAAAATTAGACACTAGGTATCAAAACACGAATTGTCAAAGAGAGAGTTCCAATCTTCGTTACGGAAAGCCGTGTTTAGTGCTTCGAAACTGCCGTGATGATACAACCACATCTGAGTCTTGAACGTAAGAGGCGGTGGTTTCGAAAATTCGACTGCTAATGAGATTGGACAATGGTAGCAGATCATATCTGGAATAATAGGTTCGAGGACCTCGCAGACTTCTACATTAACTGTGTTACTTGCAGGAAAAAGGTCTATCAATGAAGCTGACGTCTCTGTAAATCCCGTGGGTTCTCTCACGGGTTGTCTCCGAGTGAAGTATGTAATTATTTCTGAAAAACGTTTGTTGCGGGACCCATCTGTTTATCACTAAAATCGCCTGTAATAATTAAATCGGCAACTGATGTGTCTCTGGCTTTTTCATTGGACACTAACATAGCGTCCCATGTATCTGGAGGACTGTTGGGAGTGCGATAGAATCCCCTAATAATAGCAGTCTGGTTCGTTTTGTAAATACGTCAACCCATAGACACCTCGTGTTGAGCGTCTCAAGATCTGGTCTGTAGAGAAATGAGATTCCATCTTTAATGTAGATAGCAACTCATGGCTCATGGAACCTATGGATTAGGATATCAGAAGAGAATTTGTTACTATTTAGCCAAGTCTCAGTGAATGCCAGAATATCATTGTTGAACATTCGTATTCAATGATATCTATTTTAGGTTTCAAGTTTTGGATACTGAGGTGGACAATTATTAAACTATTCTGGGTGTGCTCCAAATTACACGAATTTGGTCCGGGGATTAGTTTCAGTGTCGCCCGATAGTAGTATAATTGCAGCCAAATGGGGCAAGGCCAAAAAACAATAGGAGCTAAGATTAATTTTGGGGCGATGGCGACCTTGTATGCTCCGAAACCACTGGGTGGGTACCAATTTGGTTTACGCGCATTTTCCCAGTGTTATTTGAACTTCTACAAGGACAAAAGAACGGGGCAGTCATGGTTGTGGAACTTTCATAACACTCACCTCGGCCATTATCATGTTCATTGATTATTTGTCCAGTGACCCCGCGGGAAACACAAGAGGTTTATTTACTAAACTTGTTATCGTTAAAAGTTGCCTTGTTCATTTCGCGATGTAGGTTTTAGGCTATGGGTAGAGACGCTTTTAAATACACTCCGAGCTGCAAACCAGAAACCACGTTAAAGTCAGTTCATCACAATAACGCACATGTTCCAATAAGCCCCTACCTATAGCTTAAAACCACATCGTGAAATGAATAAGGCACCTTTTAACGATAACAAGTTCGGTAAATAACCTCTCGTGTTTCCCACTGGGTCACTGGACAAATAATTAATTATCAGAAAATGGCCAAGGTCACTTATTCACAATACCCGAGGAGTATTTTCTCTCAGCTAATTTGTTACATCAAATGGCCGGCGGTGACAGCCTTAGAAATACAAAGTCCTTTGGCTCTTCCTGTGATTAATTTTGCGTAATGTTCTGTTATTTGTCCCTAACTAATGTTTGGAAAAATTTTCAATTCCACAATTTCGATATTCAAATACATCAAATGACCGATGACCGGTGACCCTGTTGCTTCCAACATTTTGACAATTCGGCGGCTTCCTGTCTGCTATAAAATAGTGAACTATAGCTGGATAATCTACCAAAATACCATTCGATATTGGTATTTGTGTATGTACAGGTATGTTGACACCGAATATCGTACAGATACCGAGGTAAATCATTCTGGAGATAACAATATCGAAACCGAAATTCACATTTCAGTACCGCGCAACTCTACCCGCTACAAGAACAGGCACCAAAACAAAAATATTTGTAGGCTTGTTCTTTCCAATACAACAGATACGGCGGATCTGAAATACACCAGTTAGCAGAACTTACAGATGTGTTGTGTGTCTTATCTCTATCATCAGCGATATCCTGAGCAGCAGACAACATTATGACATACGCAAAATTATTGCAAAAACCCAACAGCCTGAAAACAGAAACAACTTTAGCTTTTTGTGAAGTGTAAGTGAACTCGTCCCTGATGTGGGACAGCAAGTGTCCTGACAGTATTATTTTGAATGGCAGTGAGTAGGAAAGTTGTATAAACCAACCAGTTGTTTATAGTGACACGTCGTCTGCTTTAATATCCAAACGTTAATTGGAAATCAAGCATTCCAAACACTGCTGTCATACATTTGTGAGTATTATATTTATTTGATGATTACCCAGTAGGGCTTGTCAAGACGCATGCCAGCAGCATAGCTTTTCAAAGTTTTTTTCAATGAGCAATGGGTGTTGGGATAGAACTGTAAAGTTAGTATTGAATTTAACCCTTTACCTAACATGAAAAGCAGACGACACTTGCAAAAAAAATTCTTGAATAACTATTTTTTTTCATTTTTTGTCTCAAAAACATAGGTTATGACCCCTCGTTGGAACGAGCTCGACGAGCTCGTTCCAACGAGGGGTCATAAGCTATGTTTTTGAGACAAAAAATGAAAATATTTTGAAAATTAATTGGCGATTTTTGAGAATAGCGCTGGCCGGGTTTGGCCGTTACGTTGGGTAAAGGGTTTTAAGGACGGTAAGGTACGGCTGATGGTACAGTGGTGGATTTTGTCCAAGCAAGAACGTCTTTCACATCAGTTCAGGACCAACATTTAAAAAGAGCTATTTAATTATTGGTCTGTATGGTCACTTTCAGCAGCATTTGTGGCTATATCATGACTCATACATTAGTAAACTCTACATCTTACCCAAATAGGTAATACACAGAACGACACACGTGTATGACTGGGTTAATCAATATGGCACGAGTATCAATGCGGATGGATAGAACGAGAGACCACAGGCCTCGAGCTTAATCCTTCTGCGATGGCACACGCGTGTGTCGCTCTGTGTTTATTACATGCTTTCACGTCTATAAAAGCAGTTATCAGAAGGACACTCAGCAATTCATTTGACAGTTCGTCACCTGAGTTCCAGCGTGTTCTGTGTGCCTGCTGGCACACAGAACACGCTGGAACTCAGGGGATGACTTATCAACAAAAAGAAAACATTTTATCGCCAAACAAATTTGCGAGTGGAACACGTGCTTCTATTTTAAGCTATCACTAGCGATGCAGATTGTAATTGAGGGACGCGATTTGTGGAAAATTCAAGTGAAATTTCGCTTTTATTCAAAAATAGTCCGTCAATGATTTCCGTTCTGCACAAGTGTGCGGAATTGATTTGCATTTTCCGCATGGTTTAAAGTTTGCTGTAGATTTATTTATATTTAATTATTGGTGTTTAAGGTCACATACTTATGCACAATGGCTAATCGTGATCGTGACAGTTTTATGGGTGGAGGAAGCCGGGGTACCCGGAGAGAACCATCGACATCGACGAGCAAATTTCACCTCCTCAACATTCTAAAACATTCGAACTCTGTTCAAGATCAGCTCAAGCAGGGCTACAGCGATTGAAGACGTTGAAGCGGTACAGCGGTTGAAGATGTGCACCATCGACCTGCAGTACGCCTTAGTACACGGCGTCATCGCGCCCCCATGTAGGCAACCGGGATAAAGTGCCTTACCCAAGGACAAATCGCGAGTCGTCCGGGCGGCGATCGAACTCGGGATTTCTAGCATAGGACAGTCTACCACTGAGCAACCGCGCTCCCTGTTGCTGCAGATATGAATTTCATAGAACAGGTGTGTAATAAACATGCGCATGACATTTCATAAAAAACCCAAGCAAATCTGTTACGTATGGATAACAAGTGCAGGAAGTTTCATAGGAAGTGGCCCAACTTTGACCGTCTAACCTGATAAAGCATACAGCACATCCAACACCTGCATCTAATATGTGTGTGACGTTTCATAACTACCTGCCCGGAGAAACCCAAATTCTCAACCAGAAACAAATTTATGTTTTATGCTCTGAGCAAATAAAGAACAAATCTTACACCTAAAGCTAAGATGTGCATGAATTTTCATAACAGATCAACCACACGAACTCAAGTTCTCACCCGGAAGAAAATTTATGCCCCAAAATATGTTTTCAGTAAAAGATAACCCAATATTTGACCTTATAACCTAAAAGGTATGCGGCACTTCTAACACCAATTGGACCCTGGAACTTTTAAGTTCTTATCCGAACACGAATTTTCATGTAAAATATATTTTAGTAACAGTGCTCAACTATCAATATTTGACCTGTTGATATGAAAAAGTATACAGCAGTAAGTAACAAGCGCTGACTACAGGAAGTTTCAGAACAATTGGCCAAGGAAAACTCAAATTCTTGAGTTGGAACGAAATATGGATGGATGGCCCGAGAGACAAATGGACAAGTGAGTTAATAAAACTTGGAAACCTAAAAACAATATGAAAAACGACCAAACAGTACCAGTCCATGTCGATGCTATAGTCATATATCAAATTTAGTCATTCTGAACGATCATCTGGTTAAGGGTGGGTCACCGTGGATGAGTATTTATATCTTTTATTATCAGCAAATAACCCCGATTGCCTACATGGGGGCACTATGACGCTGTGTACTGAGGCGTACTGCACGTCGATGGTGCGCATGTCCATCCATATTTCGTTCCAACTCAAGAATTTGAGTTTTCCTTGGCCAATTGTTCTGAAACTTCGCGTAGTCAGCGCTTGTTACTTACTGCTCTATACCCAAGGACACAACGCGGTTGCCGCAGGTGGGATTCGAACCGAGGACCTCTCGGTTTGCAGCCTGCACCTCTACCAACTGAGCCACCGCCCCCCCCCCCCCCCCCCCCCAGATATTATCATAACAGTGTGTTGATCCGTGTCGTAGTATCACGTCGAGTAGAGGTGGCCAGATTTTCGGATCACACGAGCTGCCGCAGGCAGCTCGTTTGATCCGAAAATCTGGCCACCTCAACGAGACGTGATGCGACGACGCGGATCAACACACTGTTATGATGATATGTTTATCATATGACATTGTTTGATGTCAAATTCACCAAAATTTGCCATTTTAATTAATATGCGGTGAAAAGCCGGTTACAAAATAGCAGACGAAAGAACAACGACTTCCCTAGTTACGAAAACTATTCACGGAAACTCTCGGATATTTCCCTGGGAGTGTGATATGGATTTTTCCGGTGTGATGCAACAGTTTGGAAAACATCGTCAAACAGTAGTGATATTT
The DNA here is from genome assembly GCA_031216915.1 of Pictodentalium vernedei. Classification (NCBI taxonomy): domain Eukaryota; kingdom Metazoa; phylum Mollusca; class Scaphopoda; order Dentaliida; family Dentaliidae; genus Pictodentalium; species Pictodentalium vernedei. The sequence goes on from CM062288.1 coordinate 124,375,634, forward strand.
AGGGTAAAAATGTCATAGTCATATGATAAAGACAAAATACATGTTGATTGTAAGAGAAAACTGATGAAACAAATAAACATGCACACCCAAATAAGGGATTCTAAAACAAATAAAAAAAACTGTGAATTCACATACATTTGGGTAACAAGAATATCTTTTAACCCTTTACCTAACGTAACGGCCAAAACCGGCCAGCGCTATTCTCAAAAATCGCCAATTAATTTCCATTATTTTTTTCATTTTTTGTCTCAAAAACATAGGTTATGACCCCTCGTTGGAACGAGCTCGTCATAACCTATGTTTTTGAGACAAAAAATGAAAAAAAATAGTTATTCAAAAATTATTTTTGCAAGTGTCATCTGCTTTTCAGGTTAGGTAAAGGGTTAACTGAACATTCAATTTACAAGAGTTGACTATGTTTCTAAATGTTTTCAAGCCAAAAATAAAAATTCGGAAAGAAGTGCTACCTACCAAAAGCCAATTAGATTTCGTAGCTGGTGTCTTGTAATACACGGTCTATTTGTTGAGGATGATTCTGCTGCAACAGGAGATAAATAATTGTAATTACTTATCTGAGATTTACAGGTTTACCATAACAAAAACAAACTGAAGCAAGGCCGAGGGTGGCATATACCCCCGCCCCGCATGCATACCATAGGTAGCTTAACAGAAATGAAACATTTATTACTGGGTGACGGATGAAGGATGACAGATGACGGGCCTGTGACAGATTTCAGACCATTGGGGCATTATCATAAAAACTATTAAGTGTCACTATAGGGTAACACAAAAAGGTGCCCCCACCTTTTCACCAGATGTAAGAGCGGATTGATGTGATTTGATTTGATAATTTGGTGAAAAAACATTTTTCTGCAATCTTTATATATGTTGCACATCAGAAAAGATCCATTCCAGAAATAGTCTAACCATATCCTAAAGTTTCAACTCTCTGCATTAGAAACTGTGGGAGGAGCTGATTACAAGAAGAAGGTACCCTTAATTAAAAAAACACTGGAAATTTCTAAGTCAATAAATAACAAATTTTTAAAAAAGTTAAAAAATTTATAGTAATGTATATATTTTTTATACTTACCAATGACCCAGACTTAGCTGGTGCTAACTCTAACAAAACCAGGGCCAAACACAAATTTTGCCCCCCAATCCCCAAAATTTGCATCCAAAACCAAAAGAAATCATGTCCTATAGGACCTCCATACTACGCCCCCACTGCGCATGCGCAGTGTCAAGGACGTCCCGAAATTGGTGCCAATTATCATTCTTACTGGCAGTGCCTGGTCAGCGCTATGTACTCAGCGGGGAGGCAAGAGTTCCCAACTCCTGGGAGGGCCATCCCCGTCTGGGTCATTGGTAAGTATAAAAAATATATAAATTACTATAAATTTTTTAACATTTTTATACTGTACCAATGACCCAGACTTAGCTGAATAGTAAAAAGGCTGGAGGGCCTAGGACATAGAGGAAAATCCAATAAGCTCAACTATATAATAAAGAGGTAACCCCTTAAGGAGAAAAGGAGTATGAGGCTTTACATGTATCTTTCTTATTTAATATTAAATTAGAAAGATACAATACCCTTAATAATTGAGCACAATAATATTCATGTTCTCTATTAACATCCAGTATAACCCTTATACTAATTATTTTTAAAGTAAGCCAATAAATAAAGTAGTCCAGAAAATTGAGACTCTTTATAATCTTTTAAAAGTGTCCGAGTATTGTATATTAAAGCCCGTTTGACACTTGACATATACAAATGCTTCACACCGAGCTACACTTTAAAAATAAGACATGAATGAATTTTAACATTAATATTACACTTTAAAACCATCCCGGAAGCGACTCAGAAATACTGACTTTGGAGGAGGCATTCCCTTGCTTTTCACTATAAAGCAGGTGACCTAAGGGAACACCCGCCCCCCCCCCCTTCCCCTTGCCCTGGGTCAAATAGCCCAGAGCGAAGAGGGCAGCCGGACGGAGTCACTGCCGGAACAGAAAGCCTGCATAACTATAGTTGCAACTGTTTAGTGGACGACATTCTGAGCAACAGATAACGGACCTAAACAATGCAGGTCTCCAGAAATGGACTCAATATTTTTGAGATAAAAATTCGTGAATGTGGATGGCTGAGACCAATAAGCAGCCTTCATTAAATCTGTAATAGCAACACTATTAGCATAAGCCCAAGAAGTAGCAAGAGCTCTTACTTCATGAGCGGAAATCTTAAGCACAGACTGCTGAGAAGAAGATAAACTCTCAAAAGCAGTACGGATAGTTAATTGAATCCATCTAGCAATAGAATGGACCGAAATGTCCCTTCTATTAGGCATCAAAGACAGAAAGAAACGTTTCCGTCCCTTTCTGATAAACTGAGATCTCTGTTTATAGATACGTAACGCTCTAACAGGACAGAGTAAAGGCCTACGCCCGTCTGAAGACAGAAGAGCCTTAATAACAATAGGTTCCGGGTATTTATTAGGAGCCTGATTCTTAGCTAAAAAACCCACATTAGTAGTGAAGGTGATAGTGTTCCCGACACTACGATAGTGAGAATCATCCACCGACAGTGCATGAAGCTCACTGACTCTTCTAGCAGAAGAGAAAGCTGAGAGAAAAGCTGTCTTATAAGATAAGAATTTGAAATCTACTGTCCCAAGAGGTTCAAATGGCTTTTCCTTCAATTTAAGAAGAACCCAAGCTAAATTCCATTTAGGAATTAATCTAAGAGTTCTGGGTCTATTTATCGAGAAGTTTCTAACCAACTTAGATAAAGAGACATTAGATCCAATTTGTAAACTATCATGATGTGCATAGGTATCAGATAACATAGACCTATAACCCTTAATAGTAACAGGCTGCAGTTTGATTTCGTCAAACAAGTATACTAGAAAGTTTGCAATGTCTGGTATAGAGGGATCAAAAATATCTACAGAATGATCCCTACACCAACGACGAAAAACCTTCCACTTAGCTGCATAGTTTAGCGAAGAGGAGGTCCTCCTACAGTTAGAAATCGCGTCCACTGCTCGTCCTGTAAAGTGCTTGCCATGCAAGAAGGACCGCACAACGGAAAAACGTGAAGGTTGAGACCTTGCGGGTTGTGATGGAGTTGACGCGATTTCCCCTGCGAAAGAAGATCCTCCCTTGGAGGAAGCTTTCGCGGTAGGTCCCACAACAGACACCTGAGTAGATTTATCCACGGTCTCTGTGGCGACAGAGATGCTACCAACAGAATCTTGCATTGAGATTGTTTTATCTTTAACAACACTTGTTGAATTAACGGCGCTGGAGGATACGCATATCCTATCATTCCGTCCCAAGGGATCGACAGAGCGTCTACTGCAAATGCGCTTGGATCCGGACACGGAGACACATACGTCTGCAACTGATTTTTGAGATGTGTCGCAAATAAGTCTATCATTGGCCGTTCCCATTGGTAGCAAATCTGATTGAATACTTGTTTGTTGAGAGTCCACTCCGACGGCAACAAGCGACCCTTTCGTGAAAGGGAGTCTGCTAGCACATTCAGACGACCCGGTATGTGACGGACCGAAAGAAGAACCTGATGTTCTAGCGCAAACAGAAGGATTCTTTCCGTTAGATTGAACAACGGAACTGAATGAGTGCCTCCCTGATTCCGTATATACGCCACTACTGTCGTATTGTCGGATAGGATTTGGACATGAGCATTGTGAATAATGTCCATCCAATGACGTAACGCAAGCCAAATTGACATCATTTCCTTGATGTTTATGTGCTTGCACAGGAATTGCGGATCCCAAAGACCCTGGCATCTCGAATCCGTTGGGATCAATGATGCACCCCAACCTGTTTGACTGGCATCCGTCATAATGGTAAAACTCGGATCCGGCAACTGCAGCGGAACTCCCTGAGTTAACCACTGAATGTTTGCCCAAGTCTGAATCTCTTGTTTCACTTGATCTGACAAGAGAACGTCTACGTCGAGCGAATGAATTTTCACACTCCAATTCTGAGTCAAGAAAATTTGGAGAGGACGCGTGCGTAACCGCCCCATCGGAATGAGATCCGCAGCGGCTCCGCACAGACCTATCAGTCTCATAAATTCTCTCGCTGTGACTTTGTCTGCGTGCAGACAATAGCGAGCGTAACAACTGACTAATTTCGCTCTGGTTAACGGCAGACGAACGAGATTGTTGTGCGTCTCGAAGCTCATTCCCAGATGTGTGAATGACTTGGACGGCACCAGATCCGACTATAAAACCGAGACGTCGGAGCAATAGAAGTAGATTCTGAACATCGTTCTGAAGCGTTAACTCGTTGCCGTACCTCTGAAGAATGTCGTCCAGGTAGGCCGACGTTACCGCAGACGAATGAGCTCGGAAATAGATCATTACCGAGTTCATTACCCGAGTGAAAGCCCAGGGTGCTAGATTCAGTCCGAAGCACATCGCCCGGAATTGATACACCACTCCTAGGACTGCGAAGCGTAGATACTTTCTGAATATCGGATGTACCATGACGTGAAAGTACGCATCTTTGAGATCTATGCTTGATGCATAATCGTTCACCCGAATACTCGCTCTGACCGACCGAATCGTCTCCATATAAAATTTCGGAGCGATGATCAGCTTGTTTATCCAGCTCAGATCTATGACTGGACGGAACGAGCCGTCTGGTTTCGGAACCAGAAACAGATGGCTGTAGAATCCCGGAGTCTCCTGGTTTTCTACGACCTCTACCGCGTTCTTCATTAAAACAGAATGCACCTCTGATAATAGAGCGTCTCTTTTCTGCGGATTTGACGGAAGTTGAGTCCACTTTGGATTTCGAGTTAATGGAGGCTTTCGTTTGAAGGATATCTTTAGGCCTTCCGAAGTCACTCCTCTCACCCAAGGGTCGTCCGTAATCGACGCCCATTCTTGTGAAAAGCTCGACAACCTTCCGCCAACCGGTACGCGATAGAGGTTTAAGCCATCACCTCCTGGACCTGCGAGGCCTACGGTAGGAGAAACCACGTCCTCCACGACCCGCACCTCGTCCCGTCGACCTCGGGGCGTCCGACCGGTTGTCCCGGCCCGAAGGACGTCCCGAACGAGAGTCGCTACCCTGACGGTCTCTCGAATAAGACCAAGAGGACGCACCGGAACCTCTATAGGAACCTCTCTTGGGCGCATTAGACCCAGAAGTGCCTGTCTTATTCTTGTCTGCCGTATCCGACTTCTTAGAAGCAGATTTGAACAACAGAGAATCCGAAGCTTTCTTTGTAATTTTATCATAAATAGCAGAAAGCTTGCCGTCAAAGAGAAGTTCTCCGGAGACCGAAGCGACTCTAAGAGAGTTCTTCACCTTAGTATCCACGAGTGTGGATGTAGCTAGGGCTGCGTCACGACTAACCAACTCCAGGTTTGCCACTGAAAGGGCGGAGTTACACGTGGAATAAGCTACTGCCCTTGAAAGAAGTCTTAAAGAGGATTGTATATCCTGAAATTCTTTCCCTTGAAGGCGCAGTGATAACGCCTTAGTAAGGTGATCTGCGTAAGATAAGGCATCTAAATTGGCTCTGTTAGACGAAATAGTTGTTTCCAACACCGCGGTTGGAATAGAAGCCGACGACGGTAATGATAGCTCTAAGTCTTCCGCCTCGTCGTCCATACACAGAGGAACTCTCGGAATACCCTGTCCTGCCGTGTCGAATTTATTCCTTGCATTAATGAAAGGTAGGTTGAGAGTATTGGCGGACAAGAAACCTGCTTTCCCCGTCTTGGAAGCAAGTTTAAATATAGCGTCGTTCAATAATTCAAATGTTCTTGCAACATTATTGGACTGCAACGGAAACTCGGGAGCGATGTCCCTGAACCGCTCAAAAATTCAGAGTCTAATGACGCTATAATCCTCTTGTCCGGAACCGCAGCAGTCTGGCCCGACGGAACAACTTGAGGGAGAAAGTGCCGGATGAAGTCCACGGCAGCTTTATGTTGTTCCGAAAGGGATAGCTCCAAATCATCCGTATCCCTTTCACCATCCGGTCGGACCTCATGATGCTCCCGGTCGTCCGCCCCCGATGCTTCGGCGGAGCGTACCGACCCAGCGCCGTCGGATAATTCCCGATCCGACACCGTTTCTGTCGGCTGCTGGGATGCTGCGATAAGCTGTGCTATCTGCACAAGAATGTCCGGCATCGAGATCTGCAGAGGCGCAGTCTTCCGCTGCTTCGCCGAGGGCAGCTCCGCATCAGATGGCGCCCGCATACTTTTTCTATGCGAACGTCCGGAGTCCATCGGCCTCGTGTCCCTGGCTGCCGGATGGTGTGACCTGGTCGCCGAAGAATCCCTGATCGGCGAAGCTGGTAAGATATCGGCGGTCACGCAGCCAAGGTGCGGTCGTGTGCGCTGACGAGAAGAAGAAGCCTGAGCAGTCTCCGCGGACTGCCTATACAACGGAGCGTCCCGAGCGACGGACGTATGCTCCGCTTGCGACACATTTTGTACCACAACATCTGGTCCCAGATGTTGTTGTACGAGAGAGGGGCCTCTCTCGCTCGCGGCCCGGCTGGACCTGGACGAGCTAGGAACCGGACTCAAAGGCTTCCTCCGATCTCGCTTACTATCCGCCGTCACTGGGTGTGCACATTGAATGTTTATAGTGCTCGCATCACCCAACATTTCCTCCTGGACCGCATCGGACGAACCCGGCTGCCGAACCATTCGGTGAATGGACGCTACACCGGGCGAGCTAGCGGACGACATTTGTTTAATCTTCATGAGCACTTTTGCCGCTAGCTCTGAATTCATTTGTGACGACGGAAGCCCACTTGCAGAAGATAACATGGAAACATCACCCTGTTTTTGTTCCTCTGAAATAGAAACTGAGAGAGTAGAGTGACCTTGCGGAGAAAGAGCCGGCATAGCCCTTTCTCCAGTAACAACATACCGTGACACACGTTTCCAATGTTTGTCATCCCAATATTGACATATAGAACAGGGATTAGTGCGAGAACACTGACTACAATTAATACAATGATCATGAAAGTCAGAGGAAGATTTCTTCCCATTACAATTGGAACAATATCCTTCATAGTGAAAAGTCAACAAGTCCTAGTTACTCGCACAAACCCCTGACACAAAAATACATAATAACATGATCCATAAATAATGAAAAAACAATTGCAAATCAAAATAATTTTGAAAAAATATTTTTTCAGCGAAGCCCAAGTTTCTGAAAAGTAACGTTGAGCCCCGATGGATCCGATGGCTAAGTGTGGTCAAAAATTTTAAATTTATATTAAATAATTAATGAGACACTTACGGATAATATAAATGTATCTAATAGTGAGATAAACTACACCAAAGGCAAACAGCCCCCCTCAAAAAAGGCTGTTGCCAATGTAAACAAACAGTGTAAAACACCAGAAAACATGACTCCAGGCACTGAAAAAACTGGCCCGAAATCAGTCATCAAAATTACACTCTATCTGATGCAAGACAGAGACTCCCAGGGGAGAATCTGCAGAACATCAGATGGAAGATGCAGAACACAACGTTTATACACCCATGGGTGAAAACGTAACTATGGGGAAAATAACAGAAAACATTCTGTAACCAAGCAACTCTCCCAAGAGAATTTTAGAAATGAACTTTCTCAAAAAATGCCAAAAGCATGGGAGAATTGCAAGGGGGGACTTAGAAGGCCAGGGGAGAGGAAACACTGAATAAGCAGTGCAACATTTTAGCAAGAATGACAACAAGAGGCCCATGCCTCGAAAATAGGCAACTTAACATAATTTCATAAAAAATTTTAAGTACAGCCCTGATTATTTTTTGTCACTCCTTTTTCCTCTCCTCCTTCTATATCCTCCTTAGAATCACCATTTCTCAAAAAATTACGTGTCTGGCATCCTTTAAACTGAGATTTACAAGCACAAAGATCAGTGAGATGTTGACTGATGAAGGGCCAAACAGAGAATGATAATTGGCGCCAATTTCGGGACGTCCTTGACACTGCGCATGCGCAGTGGGGGCGTAGTATGGAGGTCCTATAGGACATGATTTCTTTTGGTTTTGGATGCAAATTTTGGGGATTGGGGGGCAAAATTTGTGTTTGGCCCTGGTTTTGTTAGAGTTAGCACCAGCTAAGTCTGGGTCATTGGTACAGTATAAAAATATATTTTTTCCGTAAACTTTATAGATATTGCTCATCTTCATTGTGTTTGTAACCATATCCTAAACTTTAAAATCTCTATATTACAACCGTGGAAGGAGTTGATTACACCATGAGGGCGGGATGGGTGTGTGGGTGGTTAAACGGCTCAAAAACATATTTCTTCATTCCCTTGCAAATTTTTTCCTGAAGCCATTTTATGCCAAACTAAACACTTTAAAAAAGATTTAGACTAATATACACACATTGTAGCCCTATTAGGGCGTTGTATTGATGGGTGCTTTGAGCTATCTGGACCCAGTGCTGGGCCCATGATGTTTTGAACCAGCAGTCTGTTCGGCCTTGAGTGTCTCGATTTCTATAATTGCATATCCCACTGGGGAGGAACTACGTTCCATTGAATCGATTCTCTTCCGGTTTTTTTCTTCTAGTTGCATGCCGGTGTCTTCCGGTTCAATTCAGAATTTGAAAACTAAATTTCAGAAAAAATTGGCAGATTTAGAAAAGTTTTATACGTTTATTGTGTGATTTAATCGTAGATTTTCACCCCGAATAACAATAGGAACTACGAAATACAAAGCCAAGGCGATAATTTCATCGGGCACGGCGCTTCAAAGTGACAATAAAATTGTGTGTACAAATCCCGTTAGCGGAATTGGGCCGACGCCAGGGCCGTATCATTCATAAGGCTGATTAGGCTGAAGCCTAGGGACCCACAGGGACAGGGGGCCCGTCAATATTTTTTTTTTTTTGCTGAGGCACTGTTACCAACGCCTCAGGGCTCCAATGGTTAAAGGCACTTTGCACTCTGCGCCGAAGCGATACATGTACATATGTATTTATCCATATATATACTCTCATAAGTATACTATATATATATTTATATACAGTACATTATTTTAATGCTTATTTAAATAAAATGTCAAGTTGTGAGTAGAATTCTTCAGGAGACCTGCAAAATGGATATAGGGCTATTTACTGCGGCATGGAGCATACCATACCAGGGCCAGGCTGTCAGCTGTGTAGTGTGGTGAAAGATTGAAGTGCCGGAGGGGCCCCCGTCCCAAAGTACCTAAAACCCTAGGGGCCCAGCAATGGGTTAATACGGCACTGGCCGACGTTTAAGTTTTTCACTCTCTGATTTTACCCAAATAAAGCGTCTTATGCCGAGCAATATAACGCGTGCGACAAGATATATTCGTAGTCTGTATTATCCAAACTGGTTGACCGCTAAAAAATCCAGTTTCCTGATAAAATCTGATGAGATAAATATTCCGAAAGAAGAATCTAGTTCATCACTGATCACTACTGTTCATTTCGGTTCACTAGAGTATTTTTATGGGGCACATTTAACCAAAATATGGTGCATGTGTTACGGATGTGTACGTGATTTGGGTACCAGTGGCTGGTTGGCTGCTGTCCAGAAAGAATATTGAATAAAAACAGAAACAATGACCTACAAATACGGTCTGGCAAAACTCCAAATCATTGTTAGCATAAAAATCTTAACATTTGATTCATATCTGTTGTCAGTTTTAACTTCAAATCACACATTTTACAGACCATGACTTCCTTCATGCTGCATTTACCACAAGGGAATTAGTGATGGTCTGCAAAATAAATTAATTTGGATTAAAACTTCCAACAACTGCGATTTTCTTTTATAGGATATTGTAAATGAATCCAGGTACTAACTGGTAATGTTGAATAACCTAAACTGGTTGCGTCAGTGAAATTTCAGCATGATCCGTGAACTTTGGTACAGGCGACAGCCTTACTATTAAACCACGTAAAAAAAAACAAACAAAAAAAACCCAATCAAACGTAAACAAAACGCGATAGCAATATACGATATAACCATCAAATCCCAATGACAAAAGTGCGATTTATATCGATTTTCGCATATTTGTAGCCATGCAATGGGAGACCTGTTTGGTTCTTTATTCGTAATTCAGTTTTTGTTACTTTCCAAAGTATGATTTACTGGGATTTCCCGGTTTGATTATAGACGATAACTTAACAAGTGAATTATGCAATCAACAATTGGGTCATGTATCCGTGCGCGCAAACGAAGGCGCTTTGCCGTGGATGTAATGGGGACTTCATTGTTTTTTTGTTTGTTTTTTTACCCTTTACCTAACATGAAAAGCAGACGACACTTGCGAAAAAAAATCTTGAATAACTATTATTTTCATTTTTGTCTCAAAAACTTAGGTTATGACCTCTCATTGGACGAGCTCGACGAAAAAAAAAAAAAAAAAAAAATTAATTGGCGAGTTTTTGAGAATAGCGCTGGCCGTTTTTGGCCGTTACGTTAGGAAAAGGGTTGAATAATATAATTATCGTTAATAATGAAAAGTAATAAACAGAGTAATCGCTTGACTGGACTGGTTACGTGAAATAATTCATTCGAGGCGAGGGACTATATTGTATTCGCGCAATCGTGATTGAACAACGTCCCTCACCTCTCATGAATTATTTCACGTAACCAGTCCAGTCAAATGATTACATTCTTTTAAATTCCAACATCTAGATACATGGGGTGTGAAAATGTACCCCATTATGTCGAGGACAAATAGATCTGACGGTAACAAAATCATCAGATATAGTTCGGCAACTATACATGGCAATCCCTACGTAAAAGTGTTACTTCGCCCTAGACAAGTTGGAGATATGATATGTGTATTCATCGTCATTGATCACCATGCAATAGCCAAAACATGTAAGCAATATCTCCAGGTTGTTCTAGGTTGTAGTTTAACTAACATACCAATGGGTAGACCGATATGTATGTCTGACTGGGATACCTGATAGACGAGCAATCATTTCTCCAGCAACTTTGAACTTGTAGCTTTAGTTTCACATCATTTTAGAGTTTCAGTGAAGTTTGTAGTCTGGCTGTACATATAAAGGCATCAACGCTTTGGTATTTCCTCCGTTATTGCCAATTTTGCCATTCAGTACGCAAAACACGATGGATTGATTCGACTCGATCTGCAGAGAAGTGAGCTGGAGCCGGTGTAAAAGGAATGGAAGTCCGTAGGAACGTTAGTCCCTCTGGACTATTATTCCGCGGAATTATAGTCCTAGGTCTAACATTTCTAGGAATAGTAGTCCGGCGGACTACTATTCCTAGAAATGTTAGACCTATGACTATAATTCCGCGGAATAATAGTCCAGAGGGACTAATTTTCCTACGGACTTCCATTCCTGTTACTCCAGTGCTTTTTAAAGTGGAGTGAACCGGAATCCTGCTTTTAGTGAACTGGAGCTTACACGTGGTGTCACTTTGTTGCATATTATTGGGTTATGATAGCAATTTTCCGTTTGTTATTTTCCTTGATATGACACCGAAATATTCATGAAGCAACTGCCGAAAGTTTACCTAAATGTTTTCCTCCGAAAACCACAAAATAAAGACATTACAGTAACAATCGATATATTTGCAAGGAAAACGGAGTGATCATCGATATTTGACCATGGAATTCGGTTCATAGGTAGCCCGAGCAGGAATAGTTTAATATCCGCTAAATATCTACTTACCATCTTCGCTGATGGCTGTCGGAAAAAGTTTTCCCCGCGATAGGTTTTAACAGCAACAGGACTGTGATGTCACATTAAAAACAATGATGGGTAGCGCACTGGAGTAATTTTAAGGAAGTGAACTGGAAAAAAAGTCGGAAGAGAATCGATTTAGTGGAACGTAGTTTCTCCCCAGTGTATCCTATTTGTGTATTTAAACATTTCTCATAATCACAGATAAACAAAGGCCTTTTAGGTTCCTCGTGGCTCTTAAGAAATGAAAACGTTAAGTGTAAGTGAATTATTTTTAACATACATCAAGAATCGAGATACAACTAACAGTAAAATAAATGATTCATATAAAAAATTCCACGCAAAAAAATATTTGAGCTTATTTATGTGATAAACGGGCTTTGCTTTATGTCACTTCAGCAACTTGGCTATACCATGACATGCCAGTTTTAACGCCCAAGTAAAGACCTAGCATGTGGTTATTTATTTGTTTATTTATTGGGGTTCAACGACACTTTCGACAGCCAGGGTTACCTCGTGACGGACAGTTTTACGGGCGGAGGAAGCCGGGATACCCGGAGAGAACCACCTGAATTGTCAGGCTCCACAACATACTAACTCAACACAAGCAGGGTTAGTATTGGTTGAAGACACGTGCACCACGCCTTAGTACACAACGTCACAGAGCCCTCACGTGGGCAATGGGGGGGGGGGGGGGGGTGAAAAGTCTTGCCCAAGGACACAACACGGTTGCTGCAGGTGGAATTCGAACCGAGGACCTCTCGGCTTTCAGCCTGCACTTCTACCACTGAACCACCGCGCCCCCAGCATGTGATTAGTTTACTGGAAAAATCAGGAATAATGCCTAATAATACAGGATATAATGTAAAGAATAGGTGTAGAAATTTTGACGACAGAGCTGCGTGGTAATATGATTATGCGCATTACTATAAGTGAAGGGGCTGACATAAGTCCGACACTAGGCGAATGTCGCGAACTTGTACCTCTCAGCAAATCAGAGTAAGGGAAAGGGAAATGAGAAATAATATATCTTCATTTCACAATCATATCCATAATCTGTTGAATGAATCTCATTCCATTAGGCAGACATTCTTTCGGCACAAAAGATTCATTCCAGAAATATTCAACCCGTCGTGGAGCATACTTAACCTCCTTTCAAGTTGCCTGCCTGATATCTCACTGCCAAGTAATTGTATTGAAAACGAGTATTATCTTCTACAAGAAGAGCGTACTCTCCATCAAAACAGGTAAAATGTGTAGTCAAAATACACATCCCGTATTGAGGGTAGCAACCGCACGTGCGATCGTTCTATTCAGAAAGAGAATGTTTTTACCTGCACTGAGTTGGCATCTAGTTATTACACATGTCGAGGCCGTCGTTTTTGATAACAGTAATGTTAAATAAATTACCAGCTCAACGTAATCAATTAGACTAAATCGTTTCTGAGATGATGAACTAAAGTCTTTGGACATCCTTTGTAGAAACCATGCATTCAGTTTTATCTGTATTTATAGCCAGTTTGTTTTTCGGCGAATACGTGTGAAACGCATGTAAGCAGTTTTGTAAACCTTCTTTTGTTTGAGATACCATGACCAAATCATCCGAGAAGTCGTTTTCCGGCCCAGGATTGTGATACTTCATAATTAAGTAAGAAGCCTGCTTAGTGAATGTGTGGGGTCGAGCAATCAATACTTTCAACATGCAGCCCGAAGCTGCGTGTTGAATATATGAATTGGTCTACCCTGAAATAATGAATATGGACTCTTTCAACTGCTGCCATTGAACTGACATGGAAGATACCACCAGTGTTCAAGGGGTTAATTTGTTCCCCGCAAATGATACATACAGTCTGTTGTGCTTGTGATCTCTTCGAATCCTTCTCTGTATTTGTTATCTCCCATATTGACAACTGCATGCACGAAGTTCAAGAATCTTGTTCCGACTGTCTGTAATTGAGAAACTTGATCTGTAAATACCAAAGTTCTACTGAATGTCATATGTTCAATAAAAGGAAAACTGCTGAGAGAGAAATAGACATGCATACCAACACAGTCACAATTATTTATCAAGATTAAACGCAAACGTCTACTTTTAGAAAACTCAATCCTAAATGGTTATAGCAAGAGTTCGGAGCTCTTCAGATTAAAAAGGGCTTACCAGCATTTATCGGAGGTATCTTGCCAGCACATACAAAAATGTATTACTTTAAATGTTTAACTCGTTACCCAACGTAACGGCTAAAACCGGCAAGCGCTATTCCCAAAAAATCACTATTTCAGTTTTCATTATTTTTTCCCTTTTTGACTCAAAAACATAGCTTATGACCCTCACTGGAACGAGCTCCTTAAGCTCGTTCCAATGAGGGACCATAAGCTATATATATAATATATACCTAACATTTCAGATACTTCTCAATGAATAACTGAAGTGATGTAACGTTACATTGTTATTCAGTCTCTCGTAAAAGTTTCCTAAGCACCAAATATTTGACATCATTGTGAAATTTGCTTGTGACATATTTGCGATATTTTTGGTGGATATGATTGAGGAATGTATTGAGATGGTCCCCAGTGTTTACATTAGCTCTCTTGACAGGCAGACCTTTCGTTACAGTCATGGAAAGCATGTTCCCCTTGATTTTCATGATGTTTTCGTGTACTGTCTACATGTACATGACAGGTGTAGGGTATTCAATCTTCATTTCAACACAAACCCTTGTGGTTCAATGATTGAGTATGGCAAATGCAAATGTAAGAAGACATTTATCTGAAGCAGAAATGTGGCGGGCTGTAGGGATGGTGGAGCAAGGGGCTACCCATCGTCAGGTTGGCGAAGCCCTTGATGTGCACCATACGGTGATGTGATCACCAGAGCCTGGGCAAGATTTCAGCAGTATGGCACGCCAGTAAGACGGCATTGTGGTGGCAGAGACAGGGCAACATCTGCAGCTGAAGACCGGTTTTTGATCATTCAGGCCTGTAGGAACCGCTTTGCCATAGCAGCCCAGCTTCGCAGTGACCTTCAAAATGTATCCGGGGTAAATGTTTCGACGCGGACTATCCGGGCAAGATTGCACGAAGGTGGTCTCCGATCGAGAAGACCATATATTCGCATTCCGCTGTCCCAGAACCACGCCAGGCACGATATGAATGGGCCATGGACCACGTTGGATGGACCAGAGAAGATTGGCGACCTGTCCTTTTTACATATGAGTCAAGGTACTGCCTTGACCACGCAGATAGGCGTTCTAGGGTATGGAGAAGACCAGGAGAGCGATTCCATGCAGCCAACATTGCTGAGCATGATCGCTATGGTGGAGGGTCCAACATGGTCTGGGGCGGCATCAGCTGGGATGATCGTACAGAGCTCTGTGTCCTTGAACGTGGTACATTGACTGCGCAACGGTATATTGATGAGATCCTGGATGTCCACGTCAGATTGTATGCAGGTGCAGTGGGTGACAGATTCATTCTGATGGACGATAATGCCCGTCCTCATGTTGCCCATACTGTCGTGGAGTTCCGACTGAGGGAGGGGATTGAGCGTATGGACTGGCCAGCAAGATCCCCTGACCTCAATCCAATCGAACATGTCTGGAATGAGTTGCAGCTTGCAATTTCAGCCCGTCCAGTCCAGCCAAGAAGTGTCCAGGAGCTTGGTGCCATGCTGGTCCAAAAATGGAACAACATCCCACAAAGGACCACCAGGAACCTGATTGGGAGCATGAGAAGGCGTTGTCAAGCTATAATTAACAGTAATGGGTCTCATACTCGATACTGAAGCCATACCAGTTCGCTCCGTCAGCTTTTTGGCATATTGAAAAATTTCCTCTTTTACCAGTAATATCCATTTTCCATGGTTATCGTATTCAAAAGCTAAAAAATAATGTCAAACACAAATAAAATCTTAATTTCTGTACTTAAATCATTAAAGATATAATTAAATAAAAAATATATACACTTTTCATTACAATATTTCAACTGAAACGTAAAACAGGTAGTTGGATGTACTTGGTGCTTGGAAAATTTTGAGTAGTATAGAAGCAATCCGTTGAACACGCATCAAGCGATTGCTTGGTGCACCCCTGACAAAATCCAAATCCAGCACATTTCCAGAGAATTTCAGGGACTTTCACTCAGTGGTGGCGCCAAGGGGGGGGGGGGGGGGGGGGGGGTCCGGGGGGATGGGCTAGACCCCCCCTGTCGGAGAGGTCCAGCCCCCCCCCCCAAATCCAGCACATTTCCAGAGAATTTCAGGGACTTTCACTCAGTGGTGGCGCCAAGGGGGGGGGGGGGGGTCGGGGTGTGTGCATGTGGCTAGACCCCCCCCCCCCCCCCCCCCCCGTCGGAGAGGTCCAGCCCCCACCTCCCCCGTCGGACATTTTTAGTCAGTCCGTCGGAGAGTCTCGTAAACCCGACTTCACGAGAAATTTCCGACAATCGAATGTAGATGTCTCGTCTTGTCTGTCTCGAACCCGTGCAGCACTGAAACTTTGATAGAGAATAGTGAGTCTCACGAAATTCCTTAATGTCGTTCGTCAAACTGGCTTTATAGATGAAATATTTTCCGACCTCATTATAATATGTTTACTTTAACCCTTTACCTAAGGTAACGGCCAAAACCGGCCAGCGCTATTCTCAAAAATCGCCAATTAATTTTCATTATTTTTTTCATTTTTTGTCTCAAAAACATAGGCTATGACCCCTCGTTGGAACGAGCTCGTCGAGCTCGTTCCAACGAGGGGTCATAACATATGTTTTTGAGACAAAAAAATGAAAAAAATTAGTTATTCAAGAATTTTTTTTGCAAGTGTCGTCTGCTTTTCAGGTTACATGTAGGTAAAGGGTTAAATAATCAACAAACATACTCAATTTGCTTCTATTTTGGTTCTCCAGTTTACCAATTCGCACTCATTTTCCTTCGTTTTGGGATGTCGAATGTTATAGCCCCCCTGTCGGAGAGGTCAGACCCCCCCCCCCTTCCTGTCGAGAAATCCCTGGCGCCACCCCTGCTTTCATTCAAACATTCAAAATTACTCTAATGATCTTTACTGCTAGTCGTCAATTTTCATTCACGTTTTCAAAACCCACACGTGCAAAGCTATCACTATGGGACGTGCAAAGCTATCACTATGGGATGATCCGCCGACACTTGAACTCACCAAGGGCAATAACATTCAAAGAAATACTTGGATACGGCTGGTTCGCAATCACCTTCATGATACTCTTACATTTCTCTTTTCAATCTCATTTTTAACATTTGCCTTTCGAAATTATGGACACATAATCACAATACACATCACACTTCAATATACATCACACTTGGCCGCCAGAACGTCGTTTGCCGCCAAAACAGAGTTGGCCGTACTTTGTTGAATGGTTTCCGGAAATTCGCTTTACGATTTTAGAATCATCTATTTTTTTCCTTTTTTAGTAAGACGCTATTTAGGGTACATCCCGTGCACCGATTCTCACAATATTTGGAGCACTCCGACTTCTAATTCTTCTGAAAACTGGTAAAATAAAATTTTAAAATTGCTATCCCCGATGTGAGTGATGCTAGGTTTGCGTCTTTTTCTTTATCTTTTAACATCAACTCCGGTAGTAAGCCCCTCTCTTTAAAATTTTGGAAATCCCCAATAAACAAGAAATCGAGGATATGTGGCCAACCTGGGAAATTCCCAACTGATATGGCCTAACTCTTAGGTGACGAGAGCTCCGAGCATTAGGAGATAGCTATTTCTATGGGTTTTTCCATCTAACGCCATTTTCGACGTTTTTACCTGATTTAAAGTATTCAATCCACACCCCCCCCCCCCCCCCGACTCTCTCTCTCTCTCATTTTGTGACCAACCCTACACAACAAACCACAAAATATTCCTGGTAAACACTGTACAAACTGGTACATTAATGCTAGAAATCATGCAACAGCACATTTTATTCATATTCTCACCCAATAGTTAACGCTGTGACGTAAGTACCGTCTTAATTATGATCCGAAAACGTCAATATTAAATTTTCCTGCGCGCAATTGATTGTTGGGACATTTTAGTAATCGTGGTCCCAAACACAATGGTGAAAAAATTGTTAGTATCCGAGAGATATTACGTAAATAACGTCCGGGTCCAGGGGTTTATGATATATCCTTCTATTTTGTGACCAATGCTAGTATTGCTACCCGCAAAAGTGCAACAGATACCGATCTAATATTTCACATATTACTTCTCAATGAATAACTGAAGCGATTTAACGTCACATTGTTATTCAGACTCTCGTTAACTTGTTAACGCTATGACCTCAGTACCGCCTGGAGGCCGGGAAACGTCAAACTTAATTTTCATTTTTATTCAGATTCTTGCTAAACAGTTAAAGCTTGGATGTTAATACCCTCCGCGGGTCATAAAACGTCTTTATTCAATTTCACCGCACGGAGTTGATATCTTAGAATATTTTAAAACTTGTGATCCCAAATACAACAGTGACATTTCTTTCAAAATCCTACTTCAGACACCAGAAATATGACGAAAACAGTATCGGGGGTATACCGTTCCCTTTTGTGATCACTCAACCCGCAAAACAGCAACATGTACCCCTGTAATAATTCACAAACTCCGCAACGAATAACTGAAGTGATACATCATTTCATTTTTATTCAGCTTCCCCTTAAATAACTGGGACGGAAAACGCCATAATCCATTTTCACAGAACGGTGTTGATATTTTGGAACTTTCAGTATTTTAGATCCGAAACACAACGGTGAAAACATTTTTAAAATCTGACGGCAGACGCAGGAGATAGTAATAGTAATAGTAATAGTTTATTCAAGCAAAATAACACCTACAGAGAGGCAGATTGCATAAAGAGTTAACAGAGAAATGATATGATTATTAGAAACAAATAATAAACGAAACAATAAAGTAAATAAAGCTAATGTATCATACATATAAGTATATAATCTCAAAACCCTAGGTCAGTTTAATGACCTACTATTTTGCAATTATTGTTTCTCTTTTCCTGAAGAACAGCAGGATTATGTTGCAGATGGTGTGACATAATGAGGGCGTATTATTTTTCATAATAAATTCAAACCGATCTTGTTTTCTTGCATTTGAGAAGTCTGCATTATTCCTGTTAATTACTGCAAACAACTGTCTCCTGATGTTTGTATAGGCCGGGCAGTCCATGACAAAATGCATCTCGGATTCCACATCGCCGGCGTCTTTACAGACATCAGAAGCATTGCAAACCCTATCTTCTAAAGGTATTGGCGGCTGTGCATGTCTCCCCTTTTCAATTGCCAAATTATGATTACTAATCCGTAATCTTGTAAACATACTTTGCGCTTCTCTTGTTTTTGAGTGAACTAAATAGGGCTCGAATTTAATGTCGTTTTTGAAGGCGCGATACGTGCGCAATTTATTTTTACCGTTCTTTTTGTTGTCATTGTTAAGGCATTCATTAAAATAGAGTGTGTAATCATTTGTTAAATTTTCAAGTAATTTACTGGATTTATTATCGTGCATTGCAGATGATGGTATATTGTAACCTTCCATTATTTGACGGAATCCGCTATATTCCGTGGTTAATTTATGCTCTTCCAGTAAATCACGGAGCAATGTACCTGGAGTTGCACAGTGAAGCCTGGCCATGAATTTGAACTTTTTGACAATGCATTCAAGGGATAGTGGGAATCTGCCAAGTTCAGCTCGAACGGCATGGTTGGAAGAATTTTTATTAACACCGAGTATCATTTTACAGAACTTAGTATGTACAGTCTCAGCAGGCAGTCTATCCCACTTTGCAAGTTGATACTCTGTATCCCATAGTTCACTACCATACAGCAATATGGGTTTTATTAATTGATCGAATAATTTGGACATCACAGCAGTGGACTGGAGATGTTTACTCTTAAAAGAATTGAAAAGACTGTAAAGTGCTTTCATCCCTTTTAGTTTCATAGCATTTTGTGCCTCTCCAAATTTCCCATTAGCGGAAAACGTTATACCCAAATAAGAATAGCTTGGTACAATCTCCAACGTTTTGTCAGCCAATGTAAAAACTGGGGAGCCTTGTACCTTTTGGGGGGAAAACACTAAGCACTTAGTTTTCTCGGTGTTTACCCTCAGATGGTTATTCTTCGCGTATATTTCTAAATTTTCTAAACATGTTTGTAACCCGTTAGGTGTACTTGAAAACATAATTAGGTCATCTGCAAACAAAAGATGGCTTATGGACTTATTATTCACAACTATAGGGTCGCATTCTCTAGAAAAGATTTTACGAATGTCATCTATAAATATTTTTTAAATAGGGTCGGGGAGATCGCACAGCCTTGCCTAACCCCGATTGTGGGTAATAAAGGCGGACCTAGGCCCTTGGCAGTTTTAGTAAGATAGTTGCTTGAGGAGTACAAGGACTGTAAAATTCCAGGTATCTTACCAGTTACACCGCATTTACGTAATTTGTTAAACAGCAATGGTCGGTGGACTGTGTCAAAGGCTTTCCTGAAATCAACAAAAGCTGCATATAGAGGCCTTTTTTCTCGTTTGCACTGATTGAAAATATTTTTGAGAACAAATGCACTGTCGACCGTGCTACGGTGTTCACGGAATCCAAACTGGTTGTCACTTATAAGCCGGTTATCTTCGAGGAAATCATTTATCCGGTTATTTATAACCTTGTTTAATAATTTCCCGACGGCAGAGCTAACGGCAATGGCTCTGTAGTTGTTAGGGTCGTGCCGGTTACCCTTTTTGTACAGTAGGGTTAGGGTGGACTTGCTCCATTCAGTTGGATAATGACCAGATTCGAGGACTTGGTTAAACAACTTAACTGTTTCGTCTAGCATGTAGGGAATTACAGTTTTTAGGGTTCGTTGGATATATTGTCGGGGCCTGGCGACTTTTTATTTTTTATTTGTCGGAGTGCTTTCCTGATTTCCTCCGGGGATATTATGTCACAGTTTAATATTTGGGTCAGGGTTCGAGATGAATCGGTCGGCATGCTTGCCGTTTCAGCGCTGTGTGCAGGGGGAAAACAGTTTTTCAAAGAAATGAACAGAGATATGACGCAAACAACGCGAGGGGTGTACCCTGCCATTTTGTTACAAAACCCTACCGACAAAACTGCAACAGACACCACAATAATATTTCTCATACTCCTCAATTGAATATCTGAAGTAATGCAACGTCACATTTTATTCAGATTCTCGCTAATTAGTTAACGCTATGATCTTCATACCATCCGGAATACTTGGCCGAAAAACGAGAAAATTAAATTTCACTGCATGGAGTTGAAATTTATGGATGTTTTAGCACTCGAGACCCAAACACAACGGTTACAAAAATTTGAAAATCGACGCCACATACTGCAGATATGTTGTAAACAACGTCGGTGTATACCCTCCCATTTTGTGACCACCCCTACGCGCAAAACTGAAACCGATACAACTATAATATTTCACATACTCCTCGACAATGAATAGCTGAAGTGATGTTAATTAAACTGAAAAAAAGACATTTTCATCTTGGCAGAGGCCCTTGTTACAACCAGTAGTGTATAAATTTACCTGTAATGTCGAAATCGACCAGTAATGTCAAAAAAATTAACCAGTAATGTCGAAATCAACCAGTATTGTCGAAAAAATCGACCAGTAACGTAAAGATCCGTAATGTCGAAAAATTAACCAGTAGTGTCAAAAAGTGACGACTAAAATGAGGAGCACTAACACTTGCCGACGGGGGAGGGGGTATAGCCCCCCCCCCCCCCGATAACACCCCTGGTCGTGTGCTTTAATGACTGACTATTATAATGTCAGTTACTACCCGATATTTGCTACATGTCTATCATCTAGTTCTACCAATTTGCTACCTGTCATTTTACCTACATCCATCAATCAGTCAGTCTGCGTCACCCGCATGTACATGTACCCGCATGTACGAGGGGAGCACTATTAGCTCAATCGAGAAATTGCCTCGCAATTCAGTTTGATGGATATCCGGGTTCTATACCTGA